>CM076584.1:174302403-174558519 GCA_034641835.2 Pinus albicaulis
CACGCTCCATGATTGTTCTGTTCATCCTTTCTGACACACCATTTTCTTGTGGTGTTCTTGGAACTGTCTTCTCTCTACGAATTCCATGCTCTGAACAGTACCTATCAAACTCTTTGCTGCAATATTGACTTCCATTGTCTGATCGGAGACACTTCAACTTCTTTCCTGTCTCAATCTCAACCAAATCTTTCCATTTCTTGAAAGTATCAAATACATCAAATTTATTCTGAATACAATAAATCCATGTTTTTCTAGTTGCATCATCAATAAAAGTAACATAATAATGAGAGCCACCGAGACATGATACCTGAGCAGGTCCCCATACATCTGTATGCACAAGCTCCAATTTTTCACTCTTCTTTTCTTTCCCAACTCTGAGAAATATGACTCTCTTTTGTTTTCCATAAATGCAATTCTCACAGAAATCCAAATCAACATTCTTCAAACCTGGCAGCAAATTTCTTGAGTGAAGAATTTTCATCCCCTTCTCACTCATGTGTCCGAGCCTATGATGCCATAATGCCGCATCTGCTCCTTTGGAAGTTAAAGCATTAACAGAGTTAGAAATACCATTGCATAAATACAATGTACCAACCTTTTCACCTTTTGCTATTACCAGGGCTCCTTTGGTGACCTTCCAAGTTTTATCTGTGAAAGTTGTCACACAACCTTCATCGCCTAACTGCCCTATTGAAATCAGATTTTTCTTCAGATCTGGAACATGCCTTACCTCCTTTAGTAGCCATTGGTTTCCATTCTGTTGTTTTACAATAACTTTACCCATTCCAACAATTTTACAGGGTTTATCATCACCCAAACGAACTTGTCCAAAATCTCCTTGAACATAGTCATGAAAATATTTATTATCAGGTGTGGCATGGAATGAAGCCCCTGAATCTACAACCCAAGAATCAGTAACATTTTCGAAAGAAAGAATCAAAGCATCTTGTAACACATCATCTGTCACATTTGCTTCATGATTGTTTTCTTGCTGTGTGTCTCCTTCTTTTCCCTTCCGAGATCTACAGTCTTTCTTTAGGTGTCCTTTCTTTCCGCAATTCCAGCACACTATCCCCGATCTGGACTTGGATCTGCCTTTCCTTGATTTATTGTGATATCCCGAGCTCTTTCCTCTTTCCATTCTTCTTCCCCTAGACTCTGCACTCAAAGCATTACCTGATGTCTCACCGGAGCTTTTCTGTCGCCTTTCCTCGCTAAGGATAGCACCAACAACATCATCAAACTTTAAAGCACTAGATCCAGAGACAGAGTTACTAATGGCCATTACTAAACCATTCCAACTCTCTGGCAATGAGCACAAGAATAACATAGCTCTAACTTCATCATCAAAGTTTACCCCTACAGAACTTAACTGACTGGTAACTGTATTAAATTCATTTAAATGGTCTGCAACAGATCCACCTTCCGACATCTTCATATTAAATAGTCGTTTCATAAGAAATACCTTGTTTGAGGCCAAGGGTTTTTCATATAGTTTCGCTAACGTTTGCATCAAACCCTCTGTTGTTGTTTCCTTCGAAATATTGAAGGCGACTGATGCCACAAGACACAACCATACTGTTCTGAGTGCCTTTCTATCAAGAATGTTCCATTCCACGTCTGTCATGGCCACCGACTTCTTTGTTTTTCCGCTCAATGGTAGGTACAGGTCTTTCTGATACATATAATCTTCCATCTGCATCTTCCACAGCGAAAAGTTTTGGCCATTAAATTTCTCGACCCTAAACTTACCATCTTCCACCATTGCTCCCACTCAAACCAGGAACCCTTCTTTCCTGCGAGTTTATCAGCCAAATATACCTTCGGCTCTGATACCAGTTGTTAGAAAATTAAATATTACAGAGCAATGCAACACATAAAATATGAGGAAAATACAAGCACACAAAACACATAAAACTAGAGAGACACAAATATACGTGGTTCACCCAGTTTGGGCTATGTCCACCCCGAACAGCCAGTCCTTCCTTTTTATTATCCAGCAAAAAATGAAGAGACAAAACCTACAGAAGATCTACTGTAATATCCTCTGTTCTCTCTCACAGTCTCCCTCTTTGTTTCTCGCTCCGAGAATACACATACAATACATAGCCGCAATACAATGCCCTCATAAAAGTGAGGGGTTGCCTTCTAGGGAAAAAAACCCTAATCTAAACATAACTTCTACCGTCAGATCATTTGCCTAATGAACGGCCCAGATTGACTAGAAATTACTATACTTTTATAAGGCAATTTTACACTGCTTGAGCCGGGCGTCGGCCGAAAAACCCCCGCCAAAGGGGGCTCGAAGTCAATGCCCCTCCAGACCCCCCATGGCAGCTGATAATTGGCGAGCACCATGCCTGCCACCTTAAAGCTAGGTCCATGCAGAGCAAAAACAAGATATCGAGCTCACACCACCACTAGCCAATATCTTGTGTGGTGTCCAAACTCACTCACACCCCACCTCCCTTATTTGCAGCAATGAGGCCGAAAGGCCAATCCTACCTGCGATCAACATGGACTAAGGTGCTCTGGCCTGCAAGTATCAGCAAGCCTGGCTTACCTGCTGGTCTCCTACCTTAACACCGCTGTTGAATTCCCTCAAAGCTTTCGATGGCCACAAGTTCCTCCCAAAAGGATACCTTGCTAGTTTTCCCATCACTCTGAGTGGGAAAACAGTAACTGTGGACGTTGAAGTCGTAGATTTCCATCTCGACTATAATCTATTTCTCGGTCGCAGTTGGTCTTATGCCATGATTTCCATTGTTTCTTCAATCTTCCGACTCATCCTATTTCCATTGGATGGGAAAATAGTCACAGTGGATTATTTATCCTTCTACACCCCTGATTATTCCATGTTACCAAGTAGCACTGTACCCCTAATAGGAGGCTTTCCTAACTCTTATGTCAGTATTGGTACCGGTCTTCTGAAGGCATCTTCCCTACTGGGTTGTTTTCCTCTCCCGCCGCCAGAGATCCCAAATACGGTTGCAATGATATCCACCACTTTCAATGGCTCTATCAACCCATGGATTCTCCTGGCACCTTCAGACATTGATTCCTACGAAGATTAGATGCCGCTCTCACCAGCCGAGTTGGCCTACCAGGCCATCCAAATTACATCTGAACCCTCCACTGCTATGGTTTTGACCAAAGGTAAAAACCTCCCGCCCATCACAGTTCTCTCTAAGGATTTCCTCAATGAAGTCTTGCCTACAAACGAAGCTATTCGAGAGATCATGTCTCTAGAAGAACGACCTTGGGGAGAGTTTCACCATTGCACTTCGATGATCGATTCAGACGTGATAAATACTGAAATCCCATCCTTTGACCCACCTGAGATGGTTCCCTCCGCTTACATGATTGTTCAACTGAACGATTCAGAAGGGAACATGGGTAATCTTTCTAAGACAATGCTCATTGATATCTCGGTCAAAACGAGTATCGTGGAAAATATTCAGATTGGAGCAGATTGCAATCCTGAGGAAATTGCATGCTTCACATCCCTTTTTAAGGAATTCCGCGATGTGTTTACTTGGTCTTACAAAAAAATTCTCGACATAGATCCTTCTATTGATGAGAAAGAGATCAAGAAATTCCGAGCATTCTTTTTATGGTATTTTCTTGCTCTTTAATCCGAAAAACCTCGAGTCCTCTTCTTCGGGCTCGTTAAACTTATAGGAAGAAGCATCGAGCATTCTTTTTATGGTATTTTTCTTACTCATTAATCCAAAAAACCTCGAGTTCCCTTCTTCGGACTCGTTAAAATTATACGAAGTTGATATCGAGTGTTCTTTTTATGGTCTTTTTCTTGCTCGTTAATCCGAAAAACCTAGAGTTCTCTTCTTCAAACTCGTTAAAACTATGAAGAAGCACTGAGCTTTCTTTTTTAGGGATCTTTTTCTAGCTCATAAAACTAAAAAAAAACCTCGAGTCGCCTTTGTCAGGCTCGCTAAACTACCACGACAGAAAGTAAGGAGCCATTATTTTCCTCTTTTTCAAAGATCTTTAAACACAAAAAGTGACCGAGTTTTCTCTGCGTGACTCGTTAAAATTTCACGGAGGTAACCGAGTTTTCTCCGTGTGACTCGTTAAAATTTCATGGAGGTAATCGAGTTTTCTCCGCATGACTCGTTAAAATTTCACGGAGGGCACCAAGTTTTTCTTTTTTGGACTCGTTAAAATTTCACAAAGAGTACTGAGTTTACTCCGTCTCCTCGTACTCATAACAAAATGAGGTAGACGTCCATCAAACATAGATTTTTCACTTTTCCAGCTTCGATGGACTAACTCACGGAAAATGAACTATTTCGGGCTTACTATTCTCCCTTTGCCATGCCCGGTTATCAAGACATGACAAAGTTACCCCAATGGAGCCGTCTTTTACGATATTTTTCAGACTCTCTAAATATGAAAAATTCACTGAGTTTACTCGTTTGGACTCGTTAAACCTAATTAGGCGGGGCACTGAGTTGTCTTTTATGATATTTTTTAGACTCTCTAAATATGAAAAATTCACCGAGTTTACTCGTCTGGACTCGTTAAACTTAATCAGATGGGGAAAAATTTGGACAAAATGGATACTACCTCTATTACATTTCAGAAAGGTCGATTTGGCAGAAAAAATATTGAACATGGCACTTCCCAGAAAACTCTTTCGCAGTTAGCCGAACCCTACCATCTATGAGTATTAGCCTTCATCTCCTAGTGTCCCTACACCGGTACAATCCTAACACACTCTTTGGTGTTCATTCAGTCTCAACTGCCTAGTACCCTGTTACAGTGCCTTATATTGTTCAAGCAAATCTCACTATCTACTGCTCCTGTTATCAACCAAACCGCTCATTATGCCAAAAATTATTTGTCGTCTGACATCCCCATTCACTCTTCATTATCTCAATCATAAAAAAAATCAGTTGGTTTCTGTTTCATGTTGACTGATGTAGGACACCTCAGTGCCTACCTTTCAACAGATCTCTTCCTATCGACTTCAGCATCTTATCTAGGAAGTTGATCCAGAAACCCATCAGTACCTAGATACCTGCAGACATCAGTGGTAGGTAGTCTTGTGTTTGATTAGGAGTATTCATCATTGGCTTCTGTTCGAATGATTCTACGAGTGTTCGACTTCAACTCATTTTATTCACACTCGCTAGATTGTACTGTGCATCTTAGGGACCATCATCATTATCGGTGGCCACCTTCGCGTCTGTTAACAGTTTTCATTATCAACTGGTAATCAGACGATTTCTCACATGTTCGACGATAGCTCCTTCATTCACATGTTGAGGAATATGTAGTTTAAGTGAATCGACATTCAAGACCTTGGGGCAAAGGTTACATCATTAAATTTGTGTTCCCTTCCCCAAGTTGCGAGATTGTTTATGGAGACAGTTTCTTCAGCCTGATCCTGTTATGACAGACACTCCCACATTATGCTCATCAGTGGATAGATTCTTCATATCTCTATTCTAGAGAAATCATGTTGTTTAAGCTACTGAGCATGGGAATGCTCGACTCAAGGCAGATACTATATTTTTTGACATATGTTGTTGTTTCAGGTTTTTCTCAGCCTTTCAATCTATTTATCTCTACTACACACATTATAAAGTATTTCGGCCATTGTCTTTGTCTCTGACCTCACACTTTAGGGGGCATCTGTTTCAGGTCAAAATACCTCCTCATCAGCTCAAAGGAGAAGACAAATATGGAAGGAATACAAAGACCTAAATTAAACCTATTTCTGCCAAGGTAACGCCTCACTATAACAACACAAGAGCGTTATAACGCAGCTGATCAGTGAATAGGATGCGTTATTGGCTAGGGAAATGCTCTGTTTACACTAGAGGGCAGCGTTACCCGTGTTTTAAAGTTTGAAACGAGAAAAACTAGCGGAGAATGATTTGAATCTCCAACTTTTTCTCACAAGAGAGTCAGTACAAAAAGGAAACTGCAAAGCACTAATCTCTTATTGGGCCTTGCCATAAACAACTGAACTCTCAAATAAGACAAAAGCATGGATGTTGAAGTAACATCTTGTTTTTTTCTATTAAGAACTGGCGGAAAGAGAAGGGCAATGATTGCTCTCTCCATCTCCTATAAAATGGAGTTGAAGGCTTTTGGTTCAATGTTGAAGGATTGTCAAAGTTTGAATACTTGTGAAGTAGAGATCATTGTTGTAGTGTGAAGGTCAAAGGTCAAAGAGGTTCATTGAGAACTTTTTGATCAAGACATCATCACTTTGAGAGATAGAGATATTGGAAGGCTGAGGAGGGCTTGGTACAACCGATGGTTGTAATCCTCCTTTTTATAAATCAATAGAACTGTATCTGTTTCGTCCATTCTATGCGTTGATATTGTCATTGTTATTTGATCACTTATATAGCATGAGATTAATGGCTTAGATGTGCATAGTTTAAATGTTTATTATATATTGACTTAATTGATAGGAAATATATGTTATAGATATTACATGAGTGCTTTGACTGATTGCAGAGTCGAGGTTTGGAGCTAGTGAAGAAGGATCCCTGCTTCGCTGTTCAGCGCTCTCCAAAAGGCTTCAAGATCATCAAAGAGGTAATCCTCCATCTCATCCCATCAAGTTGTTTTAAGTTAATATGAATATGTATATGCCATCTTTGTGACCTATACATCTAATCTTACTGTCTGACTCGGGCACCGGAAAGCCCTGAGAGGGATATTCGATAACCAACAACCCAAGCATTTTACAATGTTTCCACCATGAATAAATATGTAAATACATCCCTTGAAGAATAAAAGAAAACTTCCTTGGAAGATTACTAAATGAACTTGGTTTAAGCCCCTAGTTTCCTAGGTCAACGCATTTCCTAGTTTCATGCTCGCGCTGATGTCAAATTGACAGTTCTAGCTTAGCACTATCGGCGCCCTTATTTCTTGGAAAACTGCACCGATCCCTTTCTGGGAGTGTTTACTCAAATGGATGAGAAGCTTCGACCTCTAGAAGTTCCAGGGAGGCGAGTTGGTTGTTAAATAGTGGTGTTAGAGTCGAGCTCTCTTATTTTAGAGCTTTGGTCTCATCCATGGGGGTTTATCCCTTAGAAAGTGGACCTTCATCCTCCTTTGATGGGCTCCCAACCTCTTCTCCCTTCCTATAAATTGGTCCCCATCCTTCCATTACTGGTTGGTCATTTTTGGGCTGGTTTGAACTCTCATTTCCTTTACATTCTTGCACTATGATAATGCCTAAGTTGTTCGAAAGAAGGAATGCTTTAGAGCTTCGGTGAAGGACTCAAATTTTCACCAAAGGGAGGCCTCCAACATCAAGGCCTGGGTTGTAAGCTCTTTCCCTCATATTTATCAATAAAACATATGATGTTTGCTTTCTATATTTGTCTAATATTTTATGCAAATATTTTGGTACTCCTTGATATGCTAGATAGATAATGTTTATTTATTATTATGTATTAGATTACGTTTTTTGTTTCCTCTTGATCATATGCAGGTATTCTTCTGTCACCAGTAGAAATGAGCGAGCCTAAAAGGATCTTAGATCAAGGTCATCATCAACGAGTTCGAACATAGCATCAGGAAAAGGTAACTCTATCTCTTTTCTTGTTTCATTTTGAATATTAGCTAAGAAATCTTTGCATTAGAAAGTATCTTAGGTTTCTAGATCCACTCTAGGGCTAGAGAGATCACCTCTATCCACAGAGGGGATTTATCTTGACAACACCCATGCCCTAGGCGTACGCGCAGAAAGGCAGGGTACCCAAGCACCCATGGAGGCATTGCATGATGGGAATGCTAAGGCGCTCATGTGAAGATTTGGTGTGTCAACTTGACTTGGCAAGGGGCACCCACAAAAAAGAAGTAATGTCGGCCCATGACTACCCATAAACAAAGTTCCCACAAGGGGGTCTCATAATGATTTTTATAAACTTAATTAATGTTTAGGTGTTAAAATTCGGTTTATAATTGATTCATCATGCCACATGATAATAAAAAATGATGATATTTTGTTTTCACTGATTTTCACAACATGACGAACTCCAACACCTTGGGCACTCCTACACAAAGGTGGGGTTCCCATGGGGGCATCGCATACTGGGCACGCCAAGGCGCCTGCCCAATAGAGGCACTTGTGCAACGAGTTGGTGGGTCTGCCCGACATGGAAAGGGGTGCCTGCAAAAAAGAAGTAATGTAGGCCCATGAATACCAATTAACAGAGTTCCCACAAGGGGGTATCATAATGATTTTTAGAAAATTAACTAAATTTATGTTTCAGCGTTAAAATTTGGTTTATAATTGTTTGATTATGCAGCATGGTACGTTTTAACAAATTATCTTATTTTTTTGTCATTGATGAGCTAATGATTTGTGTTCACTAATTTTCACAACAGGGAGAATGCCCATGCACTAGGGGCACTTGCATGAAGGCGAGGCACCCAGGTGCCCATGTGGGCATCATCACATGCTGGTTGACACGCCAAGGCACCTTTGCGATGAGTTGGTGGTGTTATCACTCCACCGGATCTTCGAGGCTAAGAAGAGACCAGCAAAGGTAACCAAAAACCAATATTTTTCCAAGTAGCTAGCCCTACTAGGAAAGAGAGGGTTCTCTCCAATGGATCTCAGTCAATATTATGAGATCAATGAGATATTAGGTTAGGTATAGTAGCACAGGGGTTTAATTGATTGAATTTTGAGGTGCTGGATGGTGAATAGGTCAAGGAAAACAAGGATCAAAATTGCAGGGATCAGATGGAGCAAGTTAGGAAAGAAATTAAACATGAAAGGATAATTGATGAAGTGGTTTAGACTACTAGGGTTTGATAAAATAGCATAAGAGATTTGAATTCTTTTCTACTAGAAGAAGATGAAACAAATTGTAGCTATTCCTCCAAAATAGAGCATAAGTTTAATGAATTCTGTATTTCTGACTTAGGAAACAATCACATACAGAGATGGCATGAATATGAAATCAAAATAAATTACACATTTGCAAAACATAAGAAGAATAAATGTCAAATCACTGTACCACAATAATTCCATCAAAATAGTTGCAACTCAGTCTGTTATTTCTTTCCAAAAGTCTAATTGCAAAAAGTGTTCAGTGATCAATCCAACAACATCCAACCCTTGCCATGAGAAAATAAGTGAATAATATAGACCAAAACTAATTCTCCTCAACTCAGGGGTAAAATCCCTGACTTGTGGAGCTGATCCAAAAAATTCTCAACGGGAAACCCAAAGATTAGGGAGGTCAACAAACTCATCCCTAACTTTGGTGAAACTAATTCATTTGTCCCAAAAATACATTTTAATCCAGTGTATATATATATAGTAACTAAAAGTGACTTAATTACATTTACATGGATTAATTAGATCAGTAAAATTAATCAATTCCATGACCAAACTGAGAAATTTGGAAAATTTTGAAAATATCAGGCGACTAGCAAAAGCACAACACCATTGGCAAAAACACAACGCCCTTAACCAAAGTGCAACGCCAATTTCAAGGTCACTTTTGCAGGACTTGCTGAAGTCCAAATTGAGCCCAATATAGATCTTTGGAAATATTCTCTTGTTTATTTTCCAAAATTTCCTTTATTTTATGAAAATGATGAAGTTAAGGCCCTCAAAACTGAAATCTCCCAATACTGGTCAAAAGAGCTGCGCCAACCTAAAAAATGAGGCAGAAAGGTGATTTTTTGGATGTTTTTGGCCATTTATCCCTGTCAGAATGTCCAAATTTGATGTGCCAATAGTAAAAAATTTTATGTATAGGGATTTCTGAATCCAATGGTGGTGACCATTTGTCATTTGGAGGCTCCTAGTTTGACAAGTGGACTGTGCTGAAAGTATGTCAAAATTTGGAAAAATGCCCAAAAACTTGAAAAACTGTCCAAAATTAATCAAAATTGTTAGATGGAGTGTTGATGAGGTGTCTCAAGAAATCAAGGAGGCATCAAAAAGAATCTCAAGTTTATCCTCTTCATTTTTCTTGATTAGGGTTTGCTTGTATTTGTCCTTCAACTGCTTGATCTTATTGTTGTTAGTCTTGTTTCTAGTGATGTATCTATTGGACATGTGTCTGAGCATCTCATTGTCTTTTTTTTCCTTATGGAGTATATTCTCAAGGTTATGGTTAATTCTGTCAAGCCACACCTCTCTGTCATCTTCAATTTCCTTTGCAATCCTTTCCTCAAAACTGAGTTGCTCTAACCCATGTTCCTCCTGCTCTAAAGCTCTCTTAAGACCTCTTGTTTTTGGTCTTGACTTGATGGTTTGAGTATCATCATGGTTAGAGTCATTAGGTTCCATAATTTCCTTACCCTTGATGTATTGTATTTTTTCCTTTAGCAGCTCTAACTCCATGAGTACCTGCTTGTCTTTCAACTACTTGTTTTGTTGTTCAAGGAATGATATTACAAATTGGGCTCTTGCCATGTTGTCCTGGAGTTCTTTGATTATGGAATCATTTTTTGATGATAAGATTTGAGGCCTCATGATCATCTTGGTCATCCAAGTCCATCAACTCAAAATCTCTTTCTTCCTCATGAAGGTCTTCCTCTTCATGGACAACTGTCTCTTCTTGCTTTTGTTTTCCATTCTTTGTTGATGAAGAAGGCAAGGCCCCTTATATAATATGTGGAGAAAACCCTTGCCTAGGTCCCCTATGGAAGGTTTTGACCTTTTTGGTTTCTTTGAATTCTTTGCCTCTTTGGCCTCTTTGGCCTCCTTCACTACAACCTTGCTAGATGAACCTGTTTGTCTTTGAGACACTGATGCTGGTGGTGGAATTGGTCTAGCAAGATGAGGTGGTGGAGTAATTAAGAGATCATTCTCAATGAAGGTCTCCAATCCAATGTTTAGCTTATTGAGATGATGAAGGATAATTATTTTGATTAGAGAGTGATGGAAGTGGTTGTTCATATGATTTTCATACTCTCTGTTCTGCACTATGTAGGATATATTATCAATAATCATGTACAAATAGTGAGGGTTGTTGAGCAATTTTACCCTAGTGAAATGCATGAGAAGCCTGATGTGATAGGTGTATAGTCTGGAGAATCTGCCCTCACAAGTGAAATATTTCATGATGATCTTCATCATGGGAGAAAATCTATCAAGTGGGTGACTAAAAGGAAAGACTTTCTTTTTGTCATTTTTGTACCGTACCTTGAGAAATGGTTCATAATTTTTGGCACCTACATTTGTGGCCTTAAACCATTTTTCACCCACATTGGGTATCCCTGTGGCTACAACAATAATATTTATGGGGATGGTGAAGGTCACCCCTGCAATGGTCACTTGGTTGTCTTGGAGGTTAGAGATGAAAACTCTGGTCAAAGTAGAGTGATATTGTACTCTTTGGACAATATCACAGAAGTCAAAACAACCCACATGTTTGAATTAATTGACTGCCATGGGTGAGGGAAACAATTCTCTAGTTTTGGATGGCTCAAACCTCAAAATCCTTCCTCCTTTGTGGCGTCTCCCTTCCTCTCTTTCCTCCTTCATAATGCATGTTTTATTTTGAAACCCTAGGTGAAAGGGGAAGGGAAAGGGAGTAGGAAGTAGGGTTAGGGAGTTGGGATAAGTGTAGGAAAATTTAGGGAAGTAGGGAAGGGAGTTATGGAGCTTAGGGAAGTGGTGGGGGACAGAAAACGTTTGGGAGATAGGGTAGGAATTTTGATTACAGGGATATAGTGTGGATTCCCAGGAAAATGTAGCCTACGGGTAGGGTTTTAGGAAATGGGACTTGGAAATGAGAGATAGGGGTAGGGGGAGTGTTTTTTGGAGTGTGGAAAGGGAAAATAGGGTCTAGGTAAAAAAATATTGGCTTGCAAGAGTGGAAGCTAGGGTTTCTTTGCTCAAAACTTGAAATGATGAGTGAGGAGGGTTTACACCATAAATTTGAAATTATGAAGTGAAAGGAGTGCTTTGAGAGGTGTAACTTACTTGCATTTGATTGAGAAAACCCTGATTTGATGCTTAGACCACTTGCAAAGAATATTTGGTGACTGTAGGTGAAAGCTGGAAAAAGTGCAGCGCATGAAGCAGGAGCACAACACCTCCTAGGAAAAAGTGCAATGCCTAAAGTAGGAGCTCAACGCCTCTCGATAAAAAACGCAATGCTTGAAGCAGGAGCACAACGCCTCTTGCTAAAAAATTCACCACCTGAAGCAGGAGCACATCGACTTCAAGGAAATTCGACTTTCTTGCTGAAAATTTGATTTTTGACTTGGGGAAGCTGAGAGCTAAATGCATGAGGATGCAAATGAATGTCTCCTTGGTATTTAATGGCCCTTTATACTTGATGAAATTTTAAAAATAGGCATGGGACCCACATTTTCCTTTTCAAACTTGACTTAAACATTGCAATTCACCTTTTATTTTTTGATCTTGATCCTTTGAATTTGATCTTTTGGTGGATTTGGAACACTATGACTTTTGGAACTTTGACTTACTTGGCTGATGGAACCATGAGAAATTATTTCATATTAAGAAACTTAAAATTACATATTGAATTGAAATTAAATTTACAAATCAAACTTTCATAATAAAATGTGTTTATTGTCACTCTCTTACTTGCTGGACTTTTATGCATGCAAATGGTTATTTGATGGACCTTGAAAACCCTAAGACCTAATTGAGATTCTGTCTGAATGAACTTCATGATGAAAATACTGAAATGATGATGACAACTCATGACTGATGTACACTCAGCAAAGTGGTGAAATGGGTCAGCAAGTAATGAAATTTTTGAAAGGAGTGATATTTGACCTAAATATGCACCAAGTGACCAAATTTTTGCACGATGACCTAATGGAATGACAAAAATTTTAGAATGGAACCCTTAACAAGACATGAAAGATTTTATTTGATCACTGGTGGAAGGATGTAAATACTGACACTAATATTGGCTCCAACTGGGGATTGTAGCTCCTTGAAGGTGCCAAGAACACTATAGACCAAGTGCCTATCCATTGGGCATGGATTCAAAAGCTAAAAAACAAACTAAAAACTAAATATTAGACTGATTTGAAAAAAATCAAACTCACTGAAAAATCACTAAAAATTGACTCAAAACTGACTTGAATTTGACTGACTTAGTTTTGAAAACAACAGAAAACCAGTGAAACTTTATGGCCTTCACCTCAGGCTCCAAGCTTAGGTGATTCTCCGCTTTACACTTTGTAGAAAGTTAAACTGATATTTACAATGGTTTTGAGAAATTTGAAATCTGCATCAGAAAAGATAATGCTTAAGGAGCCTACAATCAACTGGTCCTCCTAAGAATTCTTCTCCATTCATCTCCTTCATTATGAAAGCATGCTTCCCACGGAATGTTGAGATCTTGTATGGCCCTTTCCAAAGGTTTTCAAATTTTCCATGCTTTCCTTTTTCCTCATTCCTTGCATCCCATCGGAGGACTACATCTTCAATCTTAAAATCATCTGCCTTGGTTTTGAGGTCATAAACCTTCTTTATCATGTCATGAAACTTTGAGGTGTTCTAAAATACCTCATCTCTCATCTGCTGAAGGTGAATCATCTGATTTATTCAAAACTGTACATCATTATCCTCACTTCCTGCTTCTTGCAACAATTTCATGATCGGGACTGCAAGTGATGTAGGAAAAATAGTGTCTACACCATAAAATAATTGAAAAGGGGACATTCCTATAGATTTCATACTACTCACAATGTCCACCCACAAGGAATTTGCAAGATTTTTTTTCGAGTTCGTCTTGTTGGCCTCCAACATCTTCTTTATGATATTAATCAAATACTTATTAGAGGATTCTACTATGCCATTACCTTGCAGATAATATGTGGTTGAGTGCCCCAACTTGATGTTATATTTGTCACAAAACTCAACCATTCTTTTTTATTTTTATTTTTCCGCATTGTCGGTTAATCTTATGAGGACAACCAAAACGAGACAATATGTTAGTCTCCAAGAATTTAATAATTACTAGATCTGTTGCTTGCCTTGATCCATTTGGTGAAGTAGTCAGTGGCTGTTAATATCCATTTGTGTTGTGCATATGATGTAGGGTGAATCTCTCCAATGAAGTCAAGTCCCCAATGCTAAAAAGGTGCATGTACTAAAATAGGCTACAAAGGTAAAGGAAGAAGTTTTAATTTACCTTGAAACACTTGACACTCATGGCAACTCATCATTATTTTGTACAAGTCTGCAAAAAGAGTTGGCCAGTAGTATCCCTCTCTCAACACTTTATTAGTCATGGTATTCCAAAATAGATTCCCCCCACAGTCTCCTCTATGAAAATCATTCATAACTTCTTGGGCTTCATTATCAACTAAATAATGTAGCAAAATACCTCCTGGATCTTTCCAATAAAGGGCATTGTCCAAAATGCAGTATTTGGAAGCTTTCAACTTTAAAGACCTACCCTTAATCTTATTCATGTCTGGAGGAGGGTTCAAATGCTGAAGAACATATATGATATCAGAATACCAAGGAGATGAAAGAAACATATCAGATACATGTATAAGAGTGACATCCTCTTCTTCATCAGACAATGTTGTAATAAGGTTGATGTCTCAAACATGAAAATTTGACTTAGCCATAAGCTTTGCTAGACCTTGACCTTTGATAATATTTGTGGGCTTGATCTCGAGGTCATATTCTAACATTTCTGCTATCCATTTCCCTCTTCTACCTTCTGGATTTGTCTGCATAAGAACATATTTTATTGCTGCATTGGGGACATAAGCCAAAATATCCAAATGTAAAATATAAACACAGAAATCCTTCAATGATTTTACCAAAGCCAAGGGATTCTTCTCTATGATATTGTACCGAAGAGCTGCATCCTTGATGGTTTGGATGAAAAATGTTATGGGTTGCTCAATCTTATCATTTTTTTGCATCAAGACTATAACCAATGTATGCTCGGAGGCAAAAGATAAAATGATAAAATCAATTAAATAATTTGGATGAATTAAAACAGGGGTTGTGGTTAAGGAAACCTTCCTCGGGCCACTTTACCTCATTCTATTTTTTCAACATGTTGGTCATTTCTCGAAGGTGCTCAGCCAAATTTGGAATAAATCTTTGTAAGAAATTCATCTTACCGTTGAAAGCGTGAATTTATTTCTTGCTCCTTGGAAAGTGAATTTGCTGAATTGCCTCAACCCAAGAAGGGTCAATCTGAATTCCATCCTTAGAGATGATGTGACCAAGATATTTTCCCTCCTACATGGGAAAAAGGATCTTTTTCGGATTAAGAGAGATTCCAAATTTCCTAAATTTCTGAAAAACAATTCTAAGTGATACAAGTGTTCATCATCGGAATGGGAGAAAGTTATCAAATCATCTAAATATACCACTAGGAAAACATCTTTCTCATATGCAAAGGCTATATCCATCGCCCACTGAAAGGTAGCCCCTACATTCTTTAGTCCAAATGGCATATTTGCATATTTGAGCGTATCCTAAGGTGTAGTGAACGAAATTTTGTCTTGATCCTTATCATGCACTAAAATCTGGTTGTATCCCGAATATCCATCAAGAAAAGACATTTACAAAGCCCCAACCACTCTCTGAAATATGTCATCCATTTTGGGAAGGGGGTAATTATCTTTAAGAGACACCTTGTTTAATTTTCTGAAATCTATGCAAAGCCTTATTTCACCAGTCTTATTTCTTACCAGGACTAGATTAGATATCCAATAGGAAACTTGATAGGAAAAATGATACCTGAATTGTAGAGCCTTTTCAATTCTTTTTCTATGGATGGTAGTAACCTCGAGTTTATCCTTCTTAGATTTTCCCGAAAGGGATTTTGATCGAGCTTAGTTGGAATGGTGTGTTGTATGATATCCTTATCATAAACCTTTAAGTATGCATAATCCCAAATGAAAACATCAGAAAATTTAGAAATTAAATCAATGTACTTGTCCTTTACCTCAGGAGATAAAGACTTGGAAAATTTGACCATCTTAGGCTTGTTCGCTGTTCTGATGTTTACATCTTCCACACCCTTTTCTGTAGGAACCAATGTTGGCTTCCAAGCCACATCATATTGATCAAATAATTATTCCAAAGGTATGAGACCTCTTGGAATATTGTTATCTTTCAGCTGTAAAATATCAACCTTGGTAGCTTCAATGACCTGATCATCCTTGTCATAAACTTCGTCAATGAAAGAATTCTCGACTTCTCCTTCATTCTACAGAAAATTGTTTACCTACTTATCATCCAAAAATACTTGCCAATACCACAAGTTGTCAGGAATAGTGGGCCGATGTTTAACATGGATTTCAAATTTTCTATTCGAAAATATAGGGATCTTGAAATTACTTGTTGTTGTAGCAAGTGAATTTGCCATGAGATTCTGACTTCTCAGCACTACTGACAATGTATGTTCGGGAAACATCTTTAGGATATATAGTAAAACATTCCTGTACGATCTCATTCGTGGATTCTTGCTCTGGTATTCCCCTTTTACTTATTTTATCACAAGTTTGGAGTCGCCACATACTGAAATTCTTCTTGTGCCCAACTTCCTCAAGATCTTGAGACTGGTGATCAAAGCTTCATATTCTGCCTTATTGTTAGAAAAACCAAAAGAATTTTTTTATGAACATAATATAACATTCTTAGGAATCTTACCAGGCTGATGAAGAAGACTGCAGATCCAAATTCCAATGCTTTCCCTGTCTTTCCCCAAGGCACCATCAAAATCCATGGTCCATAGACCATTTTCATCATCCAAGTGCTGGAATTATGATTTCTGTTCTGTCTCAAATTTCTTGGCCACTTCTTTATTATGATATGAAATTTTCTCTGCCTTATCTGATGACAGCTCTGAAGCACTTGGCATATTCTCTTTTCCCTTGTCTAAAACTTTTCTAATACAGTTATAAATCTCTGTAATATCTTCTACTTCTACAAGCTGAATATCTACATCATTCATGCCACTACCATTGAAAAAAATAAATGATTCTAAATCTATATTTACAACATTAATCAGATGATTATTAGGCTTCTCTTTGTTGGTTATCATGTACTTCATATTTGTTTCTCGGTATAACTTTCTCAATTGCCTAAAAACTGGGATGGTGGCATAAGAGAAGTCTAGTTGGAAAGTGCCTCTCAACTTCGCCCCCAAGATCTAGAACAAACATACCAAACTGTGGTGGTATATCATCCACCGACACATCCATCAAGACATTCTTTGCTGGAATTTGTTCAAGGGAAACTACTAAATCCTTAATAAGACCCGGAAAACGAACTCTACCTGAATCAAAGGAATACAAGTCATGGTAAGGATGAGTGATATCTAGGCCCAATTTCTCCATAATGGCTTTCGGCATCAAATTGTGGGAATCTCTAGATTCAAGCATGGCATTGTGAAGGATATTTTGGTGGATTTCCAAACTGAAATAGAATGTGGGAACTTCACTATATTCTAACTGACCGTCTATTACTGGAATAAATATAAGTTCAGGTTGGTCATATTCGACATTAAGTATATCAGATGAAGGATATAATTTTAACATTTTGGCTACATGAGACTTATACTGATTGTTCTTGACAAGTTCAGTTAAAGGTATTGACACTTTCAATATGGAAAATTTAGTTTCTAAGCTAAAAGGAATTGATTTGTATACCTCTTTAATAATGTCTCTTTTTTCAGCATGATCCTTTGATGTAGCTTCTTTATTTTGGCTGTCCTTTTCTTTACCCAGTGAGATTGTAGATGGCTGATTAACCTTGTTCTAACTTACAACTGCAAGTACTTTTCCTTTATTCTGATTACATTGAGAATTATGTTTCGGTTGAGTATCCTTTTGGTAAGATGCTCACTTCTAAATAGGAGTTATTGGGACATCTCTACCCCTCAATGTGTGATGCCTCTGGTGTGAGCTGAGGGAATTCAAGTAACCACACTGGTAATCATCAGATTCAACCTCCAACTGATGATCCTAGGCTAGAATACAGTCTTCATCCTTCGGCACATTTGTCTTCTCAACATATTCTTCATTTTCTTTCAAAAATATGGGCTGGCCATTTGCTGTAAAAAAGTGATTTTATTCAAAAATATTATCTTCTTATTCCTCACCTCCTTGAGCATAATTTTGCTGCAAGGGTGTCTGAATCTACTGTGGCTATGCTAGTTGCTCAGGTGCCCTCTATTCTCCTTGCTTGATTCTGAATTAAGGCTGCTGCCGCTGTCCTCTGAAGTTAGGATTTCTAACTTGTGGTTCCAAGTGTCTTTCAGTAACGGACATCCTGTCAACCATCCTTTCTATTGTTCTTATCAAGATGTCCATTTTTACATTGGAAGATGAGGATGATTCTTCTTTGATAGTTACTCTACTCTCACCCTAAATTTTGGCTTCTTAATGGACAAATTAGCTTCTACACTAATTAAATTCTTCTACATGTCTTCTAATGTAGAAGGATTCCTTTCTCGCAACTGATAGGCCATGTATGGATCAAATCCATATGGGTAATGCAATAGGGCCGACCCCGGAGGAGGTTTGATCTCATTGGGAGTGGAATTGTATGCTCTGTTGAATTGGTCAGTGAAATATTGTATTGATTCATTTGGTTCCCTTTTCAGATTATTGTATTCCGAAATTATTTGTAATGGATTCTTATTTAACTCCCATCGAGCTATGAAAGCATCTATTAGTTGGTTTGAAGTGGCTACAGAGTTTGCATTTAATGATCTAAACCAGATTTTAACCTCTCCGGAAAAGATCTGAACTATGATTCTCATTTTAACATCGTCTTCATCTACTTCTTCCAGATCAATAAAGTCATTGACTTTAACTATGTGTTGTTTTGCAGTGATTGAATAATTCTCATAAAAAAGAGGGATTCTTTGGCCATAACCTTATGGTAAGGCATGGAGTTGACCTGGTAAGATGAGGGGTGAAAATCTGGCCATAATTCCTGCTGAGTGAAATACATGAGTGAAAAAAGGAGGAGTTTGCTAAATAGATAATGAAGTACACGATGCAGATGAAGAAGAAAAAAATGACTGTGGTTGTGTCGGGATAGGTATTAATTATTGCTGATATTAGATTATGGATTTTTCTAACTGGTATTGAAGTTGGTTTGCTAAACTTTCAAGCCTATAGAATTGACTCCAGACTTTAATTTCAAAGTTTTATTTAGACTTAGTTTCTTCAAAGGGTAAATTTTATTCAAGTTTTAAAGAACTAAGATCTATCTCAGATAATGATTTTATCTCAGAAATCCTTAATGGGTCAAATAATATATCAGAAAATGAGGTTTCAGACTTGGATCGAAACAAATACAACTCAAATTTTAAATCAAAAGGTATGCCTTTGAGAGATAGAAATTTTGTAGGCAACAAATAAGATCTTACCAATGGAATAGGATTCGACTAAATTTTTGTACCTTGATATATGTGCTTCCGAACAAGCCTCTCTGGATCTTCTACTGGATCAGTTGGGTGAGGATCATGATTTGATCTGGTGTATCTCCTCGAAGCCAGAACGTTCAATGTTCAACAACTTGGTTCTCTACAAATTTTTTAGATCAGCCTCAACAAAATCGTAGACCTATCATTCAGAGGCTAATAATTCTAAGATCTAATGGTACAACCAGGGAATATCTATCACTTTCTTCCCTAGTATGGTTGCCAAGATGTTATCACTCCACCAGAAATTCAAGGCTGAGCAGAGACCAGCAAAGGTAACCACAGACCAATATTTTAGCAAGTAGCTAGCCCTACTAGGTAGGATATGGCTCTCTCCAATGGATCTCAATCAATATGACTAGATAAATGAGATATTAGGCTAGGTATAGTAGCACAAGAGTTTCATTGATTGAATTTTGAGGTGCTGGATGGTGAATAGTTCAAGGAAGGAACTAGGTCAGGGAAAACAAGGATCATAATTGTAGGGATCTGATGGAGCAAGGTAGGAAATAAATTCAACATGAAAGGATATCTAATGAAGTGGCTTATACTTCTAGGGTTTGAGAAAAGCGCATAAGAGATATGAATTATTTTCTACTAGAAGAATATGAAACAAACTATAACTATTCCTCGAAAACAGAGCATAAGCTTAATGAATTTTGTCTTTCCGACTTAGGAAACAATCACATACAGAGATGGCATGAATATGAAATCACAATACATTCACAAATTTGAAAAACATAAGAAGAAACAATGTCAAATCACTTTGCCACAAGAATTCCATCAAAATAGTTGCAACTCAGTCTATTATTTCTTGCCAAAAGTCTGATTACAAAAAGTGTTCAGTGATCTATCCAACAACATCCAACCCTTTCCATGAGAAAAGAAGTTAATAATATAGACCAAAAATGATTCTCCCCAGCTAAGGGGTCGAATCCCTGACTTGTGGAGCTGATCAACAAAATTCTCAGCTGGAAACCAAAATATTAGGGAGGTCAACAAACTCATCCCTGACTTTGGTGAAACTGATTCATTTGTCCCAAAAATACATTTTAATCCAATGTATCTGCCTCTAGTAAATAAAAGTGACATAATTAAATTTACATGGATTAATTACATCAGTAAAATTCATCAATTCCATGACCAAATTGAGGATTTTGGAGAATTCTGAAAATATCAGGTAACTAGCAAAAGCGCAACACCATTGGCAAAAGCACAGCGCCCTTGACAAAAGTTCACTGCCAATTTCAAGGTCCTTTTGGAGGACTTGATGAAGTCCAAATTGAGCCCGAGATAGCTCTTTGGAAAACTGCTCCTGTCTATTTTCCAAAAATTCCCTTAAGTTCTGAAAAGGACAAAGTTAAGGGCCTAAAAACTGAAATCTCCCAAGATTGGTCAAAAGCGCAGCACCAGACTGAAAAATGAGGTAGAAAGATGATTTTTTGGTTTTTTTTGGCCATTTATTCCTATCATAATATCCAAATTTGATGTGACAATGGTAAAAATTTGATGTAGAGGGATTTCTAAATCCAATGGTGGTGAAAATTTGTCATTTGGAGGCTCCTAGAAAAAGCGCAGTGCCCTAGGTGTTGCGTTTTTGACAAGTGGACTATGTTGAAAGTTTGTCAAAAGTTGGCAAAATGCCCAAAAACTTGTAAAATTGTCCAAAATTGATCAAAATTGTTATATGGAGTGCTGATGAGGTGTCTCAAGCAATCAATGAGGCATTGACAAGAATATCAAGTTTATCCTCTTCCTTTTTCTTGATTAGGGTTTTCTTGTATTTTTTCTTCAACTTCTTGAGCTTAATGTTACAGATCTTGTTTCTAGTGATGTATCTATTGGAAATGTGTCTAAGCATCTCATTGTCTTTGTTTTCATTATGGAGGAGCTTCTCAAGGTGAAGGTTAACTCTGTCAAGCCACACCTCTCTGTCATCTTCAATTTCCTTTGCAATCCTTTCCTCAAAACTGAGCTGCTCTGCCCCATGTTTCTCTTGCTCTAAAGCTCTCTTAAGACCTCTTGTTTTTGGTCTTTATTTTATGGCTTGAGTATCATCATGTTCAGATTCATGTTGTGTAACCAACTCCAAAAATAGAATAAAAGACATATCAACGCCTTAGAAATAAGCCACTTCGAGGGGACAACCTTCAATACATTACATAAATGAATAATTCTTGGATGATACAATTTACAAAACCTCATTTCTATATATAGGAGTCCATGTGGCCATAATGTAATCCTAGTGGGCCACAATGTAATCCTAGCTGACCTAATAATAATAATTTAAGGGCACAATAATAACAAAATGGGGGTTACAAGGGTACAATAATAACAATAAGGGGGTTACACTAATAACAATAAAGGGCTATACTAGTAATATAGGGACCTAACATGCCCCTCTTCTTCAAAAAATTGTTCTCCTCAGTGCTTGAGTAGCTTTGGATGCTTCTATATAAACTTCTCATCCTCCCATGTAGAATCTTCAGTGGGTAAGTTCTTCCACTTGATGAGATACTCTAAAATTGATCAAATCCATAGCTGTTGAGTTCTTGTTTCCGTGACCACTTCAGGTTCCAATATGATTTTTCCTTCCTCATCAAGTTATGGAAATATTGTTTGAACTGGAAGATTTTCACCTATAACCTTCTTTAAGCATGAAACATGGAAAACTGGATGCACTCGCGAAGAAGCAGGAAGCTCCAATTTGTATGCCATAGTACCAATCTTTTGCAACACCTTTTAAGGACCATAGTACTTTGGCGATAATTTATTATCCTTCTTAACTTGCTTGAGGGACATTTGTTTGTATGGTTGTAGCCGTAAAAATACCCAATCTCCTACATCAAAACTTCTCTCGCTGTGATGTTGATCTGCCTGTTGTTTCATTCGATTTTGTGCCAAATTCAGGTTATCCTTTAAGAGTTGGAGAACTTCTTGTTGATGCTCGATGTGATCTTCCACTGCTTGACCCTTCGAATTTTCCCTTAAAGATGATGTGATGGATGGTGGATGATATCCATAAAGTGCCATAAATGGGGTCATTTTTGCTGCAGTATGGAAGGAAGTGTTATACCACCATTCAGTGAGAGGTAACCACTTGACCCATTGTGTTTGTTTATTAGATACAAAACAATGAAGATATCCTTCCAAACATTTATTTACTATCTCAGTTTGACCATTATATTGAGGATGATAAGATGAGCTATGAGCTAATTGAGTACCCAAACAAGAAAATAACTCCGTCCAAAAATTTCCAGTAAAAATGGGATCTCTGTCGCTCACAATAACCCTTGGGTTTCCATGTAGCTTTTGAATTGTGTCCATAAATGTAGTAGCAACTGTACTTGCTTTACATGGATGAGATAATGCACAAAAGTGTGCATACTTGGTAAGTCTATCAACTACCACCATGATGACACTCTTTCCTTTGGACTTAGGTAAACCTATGATAAAATCCACTCAAATCTCCTCCCAACGTTGACTTGGAATGGATAAAGGTTGTATAAGTCCCGGGGTCTTAATTGTTTCCACTTTATTCTGCTGGCAAACCAAGCATTCCGCCACAAAATTTTGAATATCATATTTAAGGCCATCCCAAAAAAATTCTTTCTTCACCCTGTGGTAAGTTTTTAAAAATCCTGAGTGTCCTCCTAAAGGAGAAGTGTGCAATTCGAGAAGAATCTTTTGTTTTAGTTGGGAATTCTTACAAAGATATAAGCGATCTTTGTACCATAAGGAATCATTTTTCCAACTAAATGTATCAGATGTACTAGGATCTTGCTGTAAATTTTGAATGAGTGTCCATACATCTTTTTCCTTCTTCCATTCATCTCTTGCTTCGGTTATCCAATCTGGTTGGATAATAGAAATGGCACAAAACAATGCTTCCACCTCTTCATTCTTTCTTGAGAGTGCATCTGCAACAACATTAAGCTTTCCTTTTTTGTAGATTATTTCAAAGTCATAACCCAACATCTTTGTGACCCATTTTGCTGCTCTTCTGAAGATAGTATTTGTTCCAAAAAGTGTTTAAGACTATCATGATCAGTTTTTACCTTGAAGTGTCTTCCCATTAGGTAAGTTCTCCATTTCTTTAGTGCATGCGGTATTGCTAACATTTCCTTCTCATAAATAGGTTTCTGTAAATACTTTCCTTTGATTGGATGACTTTCAAAAGCAATGGGTCTTCCTTCTTGCATTAAAACAACACCAATTCCATTTCCTGAGGCATCACATTCCACAATAAAGGTTTTTGTGAAGTCTGGCGTAGCTAAGGCTGGTGCTAGGCACATTGCCTCTTTAAGATGTTCAAAGGCCTTAGTTGCTTCAGGAGTCCATGAAAATGCATCTTTCTTCAATAATGTTGTTAGAGGTGCTGTTATTCTCCCATAATTCTTAACAAACTTGCGATAATACCCTGTTAACCCGAGAAATCCTCACAACTTATTTATGGTTGTAGGGACTTTCCATTCCTTAATGGCTTTAATTTTCTTAGGGTCTACTTTAACACCCTCGTGAGATACAATATGACCCAGATATTCCACCTCTTGTACTCCAAAGAAAAAATTGGATGTTTTTTCATATAATTGTTTCTCCTGCAATAGTTTGAGCACCCTGTCAACATGTTCAACATGATCCTTCCAAGACCTGCTATAGATTAGCATATCATCAAAAAATACTAGCACAAATTTTCTAAGGAAGGGTTTGAAAATGGAATTCATCAACCCTTGAAATGTAGAAGGTGCATTGGTAAGGCCAAAAGGCATGACCAAAAATTCATAATGACCCTCATGAGTTCGAAATGTTGTTTTTGGAATATCTTCAGTCTTCATTCTAATTTGATGATATCCTGGACGAAGATCCAACTTGGTAAAATAAATTGCTCCATGTAATTCATCCAATAATTCATCAATCACAGGAATGGGAAATTTGTCTTTAATGGTGAGCTTATTGAGCTCCCTATAATCTGGACACATTCGCCATGATCCATCCTTCTTGTGTACCAACACTACAGGAGCAGAGAAAGAACTTTGACTGGGTTGAATTATACCCGCCTCTAACATTTCTGCAATCATACGTTCAATTTCACTCTTTTGGATGTAAGGATATCTATAAGGCCTGATGTTTGGAGGAACACTTCCTGGAATCAAATGAATAGCATGATCATGATCACGAATAGGTGGGATTCCTTTGGGAGTTTCAAACATCTTGGAATGATTGTCCAAGACTTGTTGGAGATCTGCAGAAATAGATGATTTTGATGTCGGAACTTCTAGTGAGCATAATTGTGCAATTACGCCTCGTTGTTCTTTCTTTAGAAACTTTGTCATGACATTAGAGCTTATTATCCTTCCCGGCTTCCCTTCAATACCTCGTAATTCGACTTCCTTTCCTTCTGAAAAAAATTTCAAGAAAAGTTCTTGAAAATTAAAAGCTACCGTCCCCAAAGATTGTAACCATTGTACTCCTAGTACAACATCAACACCTCCCATAGGAATGGAAAGCATTGGACTATTCAATACATATTCCCCCATGGTTGGCTTGATATTATGGCATTTTCCAGAGCAATTTATAGTTCCTCCATTTGCAACCATCACTTGACATTCTGGTGCTGGGTATAGGAAACAATTCAATTCCTTGGCTACCTTACAATGAATAAAATTATGGGTACTACACGAATCAATCAACACTATTACCTTTTTCTTCTTGATATGTCCTTCTATCTTGAGAGTTTGAGGAGTGGTAATTCCTGCCAATGCATTACACGATATGGTCAGACTCATTTCTTCCTCTTCTTGGGTTGGTTCCTGGTGTATATCCTCTTCTTGTTCCTTTTCTTCTTCCTCTTCACAATCTATGTAAAATAATTTCTTCTCAGCACACTTATGACCTTTAGTGTATTTTCTATCACAACTGTAGCAAAGCCCTTTTGCTCTTTTTCTTCCAATTTTTGTGGTGTCAACCTTGTAGGTTGTGGAAATCTAGGCGTAGCAACACTTCCTTCTTTATAGAATTGAGTGGTAGGCTTCCTTGTCGCCATGATTTTACATTCAACTTTTCTTGCCAACCTGAATGCCTTCTCCAATGAATCAGGTTCCAAAACGCGAACTTCATGTTGGATGTTATCCTTTAAAGTGCCTAGGAAGAGATCAATCCTGTGTTCCTCTGTAAGATCAGTTACCCTTATATTCAATTTTTGGAAGTCCTCAATGTGCTGCCCCACTAAACCCTTTTGTTTGAGATTTATCAATTGGGTAAAGAAGGTGTTGCTCTTTGTATCCTCATAATGTGATATCATTTCCTTCGTAAAAATTGACCAAGTGACAATTTTTTTACGGGAGCAAAGCCATTGATACCATACAAATATATTTTGTTCTAAATGTAAAGTTGCAATGCGTACCTTTTGTGTGTTTTGCACGTTATGGAGATCAAAATATTGCTCCATCTGTAGTATCCATGTTACAGGATCCTTTCCATCAAAATTCCTCATATCCATTTTTGGAATATGGTGGTTCTTCCCACCAACATTGGAGTTTATGAAATCACGATTAACATTTATTTTGTTCTCATCATGAGTTTCCTCTACTATTTTTTCACCATTAGGAAACATTTCTTGTATCAACTTTGTCAAATCTTCTATGTCTGCTTTTAGATCATTCTTCATGTTTTCCATTTTAGCTTCCATGTCATCCATCTTAGATTCCATGCCAGCTTCCATGCCATCTATCTTAGATTCCACGCCTTTCTTCAAACCATCCATATTATTCTTCACACCATCCATATTTGCTTCCACACCTTTCTTCAAAAATTCCATTTCATTTTTTTCTTCTCTTTGCGAGAGCAAAATTTGGTGCACTTGCTCTTGTAGTTTTGATAGATCATGTTGCAATTATTCATCTTCATGAGTCATAGTAGAGCCTTCTACAGGCTTAATGGGTGTTGAATTATTTTTATGGGGCATTTTTTAGAACCCAATATTTATATCTATTCTACAATATGCCCTTGGAATCAATTCAAGCTGATTTTTCAAACAAGACTTATGCAATTCGGAAAAAAAAATACACACCTTTTTCTTGCTTTTGAGGAGCTCGATATTGAAATTGGATTATCTCTGTGATTGAGGCTCTTCAATATCTGAAATTTAGCATTGAATTAGCCCTCTGAATTCTCTTTTGAATTCCATAGGTCTGACCTAATTTGGATTCTCCAAGACAAAGTTATGTCCAATCTCCCACAATGACCTAATTATGGACTGGTTCAGTAGAGCGAACTTGTACAACTTTCCACAGGTCATTGTTTCATCCTTCGCCTCTAAAATTGATAGCCAAGAAACTATAGTCCGTGTACTTGTGACCACTTTTTATGGCACTCCAATCTGATGCTCAGAGAGAGAGATATTTATTGAACTTTTCCCACGATCACCTCTTTGAGATGAAATTTGGGAGCCTAAAAAAGCACTATCTTCCACAGATCATATCTCCAAAAATATTGCGAACCAAGCTCTGAAATTTTTTGACGAGTTTCCTTAGGATTTTAGCTTCGTACCTAAAAATTTCAGATTCTGAACCTTCGTAGAAAATAAGTTATAGCGCAAATGCCATGATGACCTGTTTAGGAGCCTGAAAAAAGACCTAACTTCCACAGATCATATCTTAAAGGTAGGAGCAAGCTCACGAAATTTTTAGGCAGTCTTCCTTGGGACTCGGCCGCACCCTAAAATTTTAATGCAGAAACTTAGTGAGAAAAAAATTTATAGCAGAAAATTCCACGATGACCTATTTGGGCGGTAATCTGATCCAAGCTCGATACCAAATGTTGTGTAGCTTGACTCCAAAAATAGAAGAAAAGAGATATCAATGCCTTAGAAATAAGCCACTTCTAGGGGGCAACCTCCAATACATTACATAAATGAACAATTCTTGGATGATACAATTTACAAAACCTCCTTTCTATATATAGGAGTCCATGTGGCCATAATGTAATCCTAGTGGGCCATAATGTAATCCTAGTGGGCCACAATGTAATCCTAGCCGACCTAACAATAATAATTTAAGGGAAAAATAATAAAAAAATGGGGGTTACAAGGGTACAATAATAACAATAAGGGGGTTACACTAATAACAATAAGGGGCTATACTAGTAATATAGGGACCTAACACTCTGCCCCATGTTTCTCTTTCTCTAAAGCTCTCTTAAGACCTCTTGTTTTTGGTCTTTATTTGATGGCTTGAGTATCATCATGTTCAGATTCATTAGGTGCCATCATTGCCTTACCCTTGATGTCTTGTATTTTTTCCTTTAGCAGCTCTAACTCTGTGAGTACCTTCTTGTCTTTCAAATGTTTGTTCTCTTGTTCAAGGAATGATATGAAAAATAGGGCTCTTTCCATGTTGTCTTAGATTTATTTGATTATGGCATATTTTTTTTGATGATAAGCTTTGAGGCCTCATGATCATCTTGGCCATCCAAGTCCATCAACTCAAAATCTCTTTCTTCCTCATGAAGGTCTTCCTCTTCATGGACAACTGTCTCTTCTTGCTTTTGTTTTCTTGTTATAAAATTATATATTATAGAGCAATGCAACACCTAAAATATGCATAAAAAAAAAGCACACAAAACACATAAAACCAAAGAGACAAAAATATACATGGTTCACCCAGTTTGGGCTACGTCCACCCCGAACAGCTAGTCCTTCCTTTATATTATCCAGCAAAATGAAGAGACACAACCTACAGTAGATTCATTGTAATATACTCTGTTATCTCTCACATTCTCCCTATATATTTCTCTCTTTTAGAATACACATTCAATACACAGCCGCAATACAATACCCTCATACAAAGCGAGGGGTTGCCATCTAGGGAAAAAAAAACCCTAAAGTAAACATAACTTCTACCGTCAGATCATTCGCCTAATGAACAGCCCAGATTGACTAGAAATTGCTATACTTTTACAAGCCAATTTTACATTTGTTTCTAGCTTCGGGGGCGCTGCCCCCGAAACCCCCGCCGGGGGACCGCTGGCCCCTTAACCCCCCAGCCGAGGGGTCAGCCACCCCAGACCCCATGGGGGGGAAAAGTCCCCCCCCACACACCCCCGCTGCAGGGGTGTATAGTTTTCCTGGGGCATACATCTGGCTAAAACAAGGATCTCTGAATTAGGATGAAAATCAAGCTCCACACCCAACAATATACCACTTGGAGACTGATTGTAGCAACTCCACCGCTGCTTCATTTGCTAGAAAGTGACTCCTATTTGGACCTAGTTGTTTCTCATCTTTATTGTCATCCTTGAAGACCAATTGAAATAGAGCATATTCTCAGTTTCTCCCTGGTTACAACTTTTGTTAGCATATCTGCAGGATTCTGGCTAGTGTGTATCTTTTCCAGCTTCAATTGTCCATCTTCCAATATTGACCGTATGAAATGGTACTTGAGCTGTATGTGTTTAGTCCTGGAATGAAATGTCGAGTTCTTTGTAAGATGAATTGCACTTTGGCTATCACTCTATAACGTGCCCATATCATGATTCTTACCCAATTCATCCATAAACCTTTGTAACCAAATCATTTCTTTACTAGCCTCTATAGCAGTAACATACTCTGGTTCTATTGTTGAAAGTGCAACAACACTTTGGATTTTTAAAACCCAACTAATATTTGTTCCACCTATAGTAAATACATATCTTGTAGTGCTCCTCCTGTTATCTCTATCACCTGCCATATTTGCATCAACATATCCCTGTAGAGCAATGTTTGAACCACCAAAGCATAATGCTTGATTTGTGGTACCTCTCAAATATTTGAGAATCCATTTCAATGCCATCCAATGTTCTTTTCTTGGATTTTTCATGTACCTGCTTACAACTCCCACTGCATGTGCAATATCAGGCCTTGTGTAGACCATTGCATACATTAAGCTTCCAACTGCTGATGCATATGGAACTTTAGACATATAGTCCATTTATTCTTGGGTCTTGGGGCACATCTCCTTACTAAGTTTGAAATGGCTGGAAAAAGGTGTACTAACTAGTTTTTCATTCTACGTATTAAATATTTTCAACACCTTTTGTATGTACTCATTCTGAGACAGTTTTAATTTGCGATTTTTTCTGTCTCTAGTTATTCTCATACCAAGGATTTGTTTTGCAGCTCCCAAATATTTCATTGCAAATGAATTTGCCAATTTTCTTTTGAGAAAATTTATTTCCTGCATGTTAGACCCTACAACAAGCATGTCATCTACATACAATAACAATATAATATAGCTGCCATCATTTTGATTTTTTAGATAAACACAATGATTAGAGTGACATCTAGTATAACCTTGTTCAAACATAAACCTGTCGAATTTTAGATACCACTGCCTTGGAGCTTGTTTTAAGCCATACAATATATTCTTTAACCTACACACTAATTTTTCTTTCCCTTTGACCTCATATCCTTTTGGTTGTTGCATATAGATCTCTTCCTCCAAATATCCATGGAGAAATGTTGTCTTTACATCTAACTATTCAAGATGTAAATCTTCCACTGCTACAAGACTTACAATAGTTCTGATTGAAGTCATCTTAACAACAGGAGAAAATATTTCATCAAAATCAATACCTTTATTTTGTGCAAACCCCTTCACCACAAGTCTAGATTTGTACCTTTTTTTTCCTCCATCTTCTTCCTTCAACCTGTAAACCCATTTATTCTGCAATGTAGTTTTACCTGCAGGAAAAATAGCTAAGTCCCAAGTCTGGTTATGCATTAAGGAGTCCATCTCTTCTTCCATGGCTAGCTCCCACTTCTTCCTGGTTTCACCCTGCATTACTTCTTCATAACATTCGGGTTCACCAGACTCAATCAACAATAAATAATATAATGAAGGAGAGTATCGTTCAGGGGGTCTACTTATCTTGGTAGATCTTCTGACACCACTTTCAGGTGTTTGAGGTGTTTGTTGCTATTGTGGTGGTTGCTGTGGCTGTTGATTATTATTATTTTCAAGCACCTTTACTTTTTCCATGATCTCATTAAGAACTGTGTATTCTTTATTTTCCTTTTCCTATTTCTTTTCCTGCAACTGATTCTTATACAATACCTTTTCATTGAATATTACAGCTCTGCTCCTAATGATTTTGTGATTTTCATAATCATATAAGCGATAACCAAAATCATTAACACCATATCCAATAAAGGTACATTTCTTTGATTTTTCCTCAAGCTTTGTTCTATTTTATTTATTAATATGGACAAAGGCCTCACAACCAAAAGGCTTTAAAAAAGAGTAGTTTACCTTTTTACCTGTCCATGCTTCCTCTGGAATACCACCATCCAAGGAACTTGAAGGCCCTTTGTTTATTAGATAAATAGCAGTATCTACAACATCTGCCCAAAATTGTAAAGGCAATCCTGCATGCAATCTCATGCACCTTGCACGCTCCATGATTGTTATGTTCATCCTTTCTAACACACCATTTTCTTGTGGTGTTCTTGGAACTGTCTTCTCTCTACGAATTCCATGCTCTGAACAGTACCTATCAAACTCTTTGTTGCAATACTCACCTCCATTGTCTGATCTGAGACACTTCAACTTATTTCCTGTCTCAATCTCAACCAAAGCTTTCCATTTCTTGAAAGTATCAAATACATCAGATTTATTATGAATACAATAAATCCATGTTTTTCTAGTTGCATCATCAATAAAAGTAACATAATAACGAGAGCCACCGAGAGATGATACCTGAGCAGGTCCCCATACATCTGTATGCACAAGCTCCAATTTTTTGCTCTTCTTTTCTTTCCCAACTCTGAGAAATCTGACTCTCTTTTTTTTTCCATAAATGCAATTCTCACAGAAATCCAAATCAACATTCTTCAAACCTGGCAACAAATTTCTTGAGTGAAGAATCTTCATTCCCTTCTCACTCATGTGTCCGAGCCTATGATGCCATAATGCTGCATCTTCTCCTTTCGAAGTTAAAGCATTAACAGAGTTAGAAATACCATTGCATAAATACAATGTACCAACCTTTTCACCTTTTTCTATTACCAGCGCTCCTTTGGTGACCTTCCAAGTTTTATCTGTGAAAGTTGTCACACAACCTTCACTACCTAACTGCCTTGTTGAAATCAGATTTTTCTTCAGATCTGGAACATGCCTTACCTCCTTTAGTAGCCATTGGTTTCCATTATGTTGTTTTACAAGAACTTTACCCATTCCAACAATTTTACAGGGTTTATCATAACCCAAATGAACTTGTCCAAAATCTCCTTGAACATAGTCATGAAAATATTTCTTATCAGGTGTGGCATGGAATGAAGCCCCTGAATCTACAACCCAAGAATCAGTAACATTTTCAAAAGAAAGAATCAAATCATCTTATAACACATCACCTGTCACATTTGCTTCATGATTGTTTTCTTGTTGTGCATCTCCTTCTTTTCCCTTCCAAGATCTACAATCTTTCTTTAGGTGTCCTCTCTTTCCGCATTTCCAGCACACTATCCCCGATCTGGACTTGGATCTACCTTTCCTTGATTTACTGCGATAACCCGAGCTCTTTCCTCTTTCCATTCTTCTTCCCCTAGACTCTGCACTCAAAGCATTACCCGATGTCTCACCAGAGCTTTTCCGTCACATTTCATCGCTAAGGATAGCACCGAAAACATCATCAAACTTTAAAGTACTAGATCCAGAGACAGAGTTACTAATGGCCATAACTAAACCATTCCAGCTTTCTGGCAATGAGCACAGAAATAAAAGAGCCCTAACTTCATCATCAAAGTTTACCCCTACAGAACTTAACTGACTGGTAACTGTATTAAAATCATTTAAATGGTTTGCAACAGATCCACCTTCTGACATCTTCATATTAAATAGTCGTTTCATAAGAAATACCTTGTTTGAGGCCGAGGGTTTTTCATATAGTTTCGCCAACGTCTGCATCAAACCCTTTGTTGTTGTTTCCTTCGAAATATTGAAGGCGACTGACGCCGCAAGACACAACCGTACTGTTTCGAGTGCCTTTCTATCGAGAATGTTCCATTCCGCGTCTGTCATGGTCGTCGGCTTCTTTGTTTTTCCGCTCAATGGTAGGTACAGATCTTTCTAATACAGATAATCTTCCATCTGCATCTTCCACAGCGCAAAGTTTTGGCCGTTAAATTTCTCGACCCTAAACTTACCATCGTCCGCCATTGCTCCCACTCGAACCAGGAACCCTTTTTTCCTACGAGTTTATCAGCCAAATATACCTTCGGCTCTGATACCAGTTGTTAGAAAATTAAATATTACAGAGCAATGAAACACATAAAATATGCGGAAAATACAAGCACACAAAACACATAAAACAAGAGAGACACAGATATACGTGGTTCACCCAGTTTGGGCTACGTCCACCCCGAACAGCCAGTCCTTCCTTTATATTATCCAACAAAATGAAGAGACAAAACCTACAGCAGATCCGCTGTAATATCCTCTTTTCTCTCTCACAGTCTCCCTCTCTGTTTCTCGCTCCGAGAATACACTCATAATACACAGCCGTAATACAATGCCCCCATATATACAAGGGGGTTTCCTTCTAGAGCAAAAAACCCTAATCTAAACATAACTTCTACCGTCAGATCATTTGCCTAATGAACGGCCCAGATTGACTAGAAATTACTATACTTTTACAAGGCAATTTTACATCTGTTTCTAGCTTCGGGGGAACCTTTCCCCCAAACCCCGGTGGCGACTCTAGTCCCCGGACCCCCGGCCCAGGGGGGTTAGCCCCCAGGACCCGCGGGGGACAGAATCCCCCAACTGAGGGGTGTACATTTTTTCTCGGTATACATCGAAGCTAAAAAACAAGGATCTCCGAATCGGGATGAAAATCAGGGCTCCCCCAACATTTCCATGCTTTTTGATGAAGAAGGCAAGGCCCTTTCCACAATATGTGGAACAAACACTTGCCTACGTCCTCTCTGGTAGGTTCTTACCTTTTTGGTTTCTTTGACTTCTTTGGCGTCTTTGGCCTATTTGGCCTCCTACACTGCAGGCTTGCTAGATGACCTTGTTTGTCTTTGAGACACTGATGTTGGTGGTGTAATTGGTCTAGCAGACTGAGGTGGTGGAGTAATGAATACATCATTCTCAATGAAGGTCTCCCATGAAAATTTCATATCATTGAGATGATGAGGGACAATTATTTTTATTAGAGAGTTATGGAAGATGTTTTTCATCTGATGTTCATATTCTCTGTTATGCACTATGTAGGAGATCTTATCAATACTCCTATACAAATAGTGAGGGATGTTGAGAAATTTCACCCTAGTGAAATGCATGAGCAACCTGATGTGATGGGTGTATATTCTGGAGAATATTCCCTCACAAGTGAAATATTTCATGATGATATTTATCATGCGAGAAAATCTATCAAGTGGGTGACTAAAAGGAAAGACTTTCTTTTTGTCATTTTTGTATTGTGCCTTGAGAAATAAAGTTGGGCATCTACATCTATGGCCTTAAACCATCTACAATAATAATATATGTGGATATGGTGAAGGTCACCCCTGCAATGATCACTTGGTTGTCTTGGAGGTTAAAGATGAAAACTCTGGTCAAAGCAGGGTAATGGTTTACTCTTTGGACTATCTTACAAAATTGTCAAAACATCCCACATGTTTGAAGCAATTGACTGTCATGGGTGAGACCAACAATTCTCTAGTGTTGGATGGCTCAAACCTCAAAATCCTCCCTCTGTGGTGTTTCCTTTTCTCTCTTTCCTCCTCCATAATGTCTTTTTCCTCTTCCATAGTGTATGTTTTGTTTTGAAACCCTAGGGGAAAGGGGGAGGGAAAGGGAGTAGGAAGTAGGGTTAGGGAGTTGGGATAAGTGTAGGAAAATTTAGGGAAGTGGGGAAGGGAGTTAAGGAGCTTTGGGAAGTGGTGGGAGTTAGAAAAACTTAGGTTGATAGGGTAGGAATTTTGATTACATGGATATAGTATGGCTTCCTATGAAAATGCAACCTAGGGATAGGTTTTTAGGAAATGGGACTTGGAAATGAGAGATAAGGTGATGTAGGGGTAGGGGGAGTGTTTTCTGAAGTTTGGAAAGGGAAAATAGGGTCTAGGGAAAACAATGTTGGCTTGCAAGATTAAAATCTAGGTTTTTTTTGCTGAAAACTTGAAATGATGAGTGAGGAGGGTTTACACCATAAATTTGAAATTATGAAGTGAAAGGAGGGCTTTGAGAGGTGTAAATTACTAGCATTTGATTGAGAAAACCCCGATTTGATGCTTGGGCCACTTTCAAAGAATATTTGAAGGTTGTAGGTGAAATTTTTCAAAAGTGCATCGCATGAAGCAGAGCATAGAACCTCCCAAGAAAAAGAAAACTTCCTAAAGTAGGAGCGCAACGCCTTTCGTTCAAAAGCCCGGTGCCTCAAACAGGAATGCAACGCCTTCAAGGAAATTTGACTTTCTTGCTAAAAAACTAGTTTTTTTCTTGGAGAAGTTGAGAGCTCAATGCATGAGGATGCAAATGAATGTCTCCTTGGTCTTTGATGGCCCTTTATACTTGATGAAATTTCAAAAATAGGCATGGGACCCACATTTTCCTTTTCAAACTCAACTTAAACATTGCAATTCACCTTTAATTTTTTGATCTTGATCCTTTGAATATGATCTTTTGGTGGAATTGGAACACTATGAATTTTGGAACTTTGACTTACTTGTGATGGTGTTAGTGTTAGTATTTGCATCTTGCCATCAATGATCAAAAATAATCTTTTCATATCATTTTAGGGGTCCCACTCAGAAATTTTTATTCATTCCACTAGGTCACACAAAAATTTAGTCACTGATGGTAGCCCTAGTCCAGAAAACATCACTTTTCCTCAAATTTGATTACTTGTTGGCATAGTTTTATACCTCGCTGACTGTACACCATCCATAAAGTTAATGTCATCATGTCATCTTGACCTTCAATCCTTGAGGTCTCATTAGGTATTTTAGGGTTTTCAAGGTTCCACTTGGTCATTAGGTTTTCCAAGGTCGATAAATTTCAACTCCCACACATAAAATGACAAGAGAAGGGTGATCCAATAAACATCTCTTCATAATGTGAAGATGATTTTTAAAGAGAAATTCTTATTCAATCATGTAATTTTGAGTTCAAATGTAATTTTTTATATTTTCATTATGTAATTTTATGTCTTTTAAAATGTAATTATTTCACCATTGTTGGCTCGAGGGGTCCTGACCCAGGTTCGGTAAGCAAGGTTTGCCAACAAACCCCTATACTACTGGCCCTTTCGGCAGTGACCTGATTTCACAGGTCAAAGTCTCACCCGAAGTAGTATGGGTGGGTGCTGGAACCATGTTTCCGCACCCTGAGAAAGGATGGGTAAAGAAAGCAGAGCAGTGCTAGATCCTGTAATCCCTGATTACCTTATTCTATGTAGAGTTAATTAAGTCTCTATTCGCATCCACGTGCACTAGATCTATAGTTATATGCTTGTTATATCATCAACACAGCAGTACATAAACAAAACATAACAGATCTAGATCCAAGAACATAGTACACAGATCTTTCGCAGATTAAGGACAGAAAATGCACAATACATAAATTACCAGTAATTCATATAACAGTACTCACAGATTTAGTTCTCTAACAATATTTGCATTCATTCATTCATCAATTCTTCCTTACAATTCCAATTCCCTTCCCCAGCACACACACGGCGAGTGCATTACCACCAATTTGGACTAGGATCTCCGGCGCACACGACGACGGGAGTCCATTCCACAAGCAAACGGATCGCTTAAAAATAGATCACATCAATAGCTCATCATATCTTATCCTTTACAATACAAAATGCATCTCTATTTATAACAATCTAGCCTCGACTTTCCTATGGTCCGCAACCCATGGTTTTCAGACCCCTAGTTTACCCTTTGACCCATTACAATGCGTTCGGGGCTTTGACCCACCCCAAAACCCCTCTGCTAGGCTAAATATAATAAAAAATATTCAAAATGGACTAGTTTTGTAGCTTGTTAGGAGACCCCGTTCCAACAGTCCCCCAACATAATCTTGTGACTCGTCCCAAGTCATTGCAATGGTGCGGCTTCGATTTGTGCGCGTAACGTAGTTAGAGTGCAGAGGAGCAGTGGGAGAACTTCCTTACTTTGGGCCGCAGCTCGTTGCGCAATGTTGACCAGTGTCAGGGAGGCAGGGCCATCTAGAGCCGCGGTAACCTGCTCTAACAACCGGCGGAGGCATGCAATGGCAGACTGAGCATCTTCGGCGAGCCAGAGTGTGGTGTCGGCCCATGGTTTCAACCATTTTTGAATGACATGCTTGTTGTGGCGAAGGTTCTCAATCCTATCCAAGATGGCTAGATGCTGTGTGGAGACGGTGGAGGGTGAGGAGGCTCTGACTTGGTCCAGAGTAGCTTCCACTTGCTGCAATTGAATCTGGATATGCTAAAGCGTGGAATGGTACTGGATTGCCGTCCATAGTTGGGTAGCTATTTCGACCAGTTGTGCGCCCTACGTCAGCTGCTCTTGAATAATATGCATTGCCTCTGTGAACACTATAATCCGCTGGTCCCGTACTTCCTGAGGTATGTCATACTGCTGTTGCCTGGCTTGGTCACGGTGGCGAACTTCGCGCAACACTTTGGTGTTCAGTCCTTGTAGCTCTATGCGAGATAGCTATGCTAAATCAATTTGGATGTCCTCCGTAGTTGGATCAGGAACATTGAAGAGGGAAATTCGAGGGAGGGAACACACATTGCTTCGGCTGGGCGAGACTCTGGAATTACGGATAAGTCGTAGCATGTCCCTGTATCGTAGCATGCCATCTACGCCTGGCTCACAATCAATCCTTTCTGCTAGGAGCCAGTGCTCACCCCTGTGACTACACTCAAAATTCCTAGGCTCTCTGGTTGGGTCCATCCTAGCAACATGAAAGCGGGCAACCCAGAGAATGTTAATGAGTGCAAAAAACTAGTACGCAGATAGCAGGAGCATTTTTTAGGGTGAATAAATAACCTGGTGTGTAATTATCCAGCCATCTACACACCGTCCGGAGCTATTTAATGGTGGAGTAGCCCATTTGTGAGACTGACCATCGATCAGGTAGATCAATCTTACCATAAATGGCTGCATTGATGATCTGCCGCCGAATATGTGTACTTGTAAGATCCCTTTTTTATTAAATTGGGATGTGCTGACGGTCGTCTTGCGTGCTTGAGGTTGTTTCCACGAAATGTCAGACCACAGATGATGCCTGTATGTCGTTCGCATACCCTGACTGAAGGTCAATGCGAGGTGTGTCTGTAAGTTGGCCATCAGTATTTTCGAGCCATGCACTTAGCCCTTGGTTGGAACGTCCTTGCACCAGAGGGCTACGTCACGCATCCTCGTGCCATTTATTACTTGAGGTGTACGCAAATTATTCAAATTACATGTGGGCTCGGGCAGGTCCGTAACCCGACGCATGCCTAGGGCAGTGGTACCCCGGAAAGCCTATTCGTGCAAGGCTTGATCACACCCTTCAGTGTTGTATGTCAGCTAGTGTCCCTGTAGGTCGACTGACCTTGGAGTCCATCTGGCAACTGGGGTCCCTATGCACAAGATCACCTTTCTCCAATACTTCTCCTGAGCGAAGAATACCGGTCCTTGCGTAGGTGCTCCATGAATGTTAGTGATAGTGCCCCTAGCCTGCGTTCCGTGGGAATCTTAAGCTCAACCGTCTCTTGACTATCATCTGCATCCTCTTGGCATGGCAGGTTCCTTTCCGTGATAGAGATGCGCCGAAAATTCCTGACGGTCTGAAGACATCGGAGTGCCAAAACTTCGTGCAATCGGCCTTGCCAATTTTCCAACTCCTCATCAGAGTCAGAAAAACATTTACTATCCTTTTCCCAGCAAAGAATTCTTTCATCTGTAGGGTTAACCCGATATTAAACCTGTGTAGTTAATTTATAAATGTGATCTAATTCCTCCTCCTCATAGGCTGGCTCCGTATACCGTGCACCTTCTGCTGGATCTAGTGGTACTATGACACGTGTACCTTTTCTTTCAAACACCATGCTGCGCTTCTTGAGATTGATGACACCCCCCATGTCAATTTCCCAGTCCAGTCCAAGGAGCGTAGGGTAGGGATCCGAATCTTCCACAATTTCTATGACTTCAAAGTCAGCTAGGACCCTTACCCTTGCGATGTCAACCATGACTTTTGGTAATCTCCCTAGAGGGATGATTTTTTGTTGATTGGCCATTCACAGCTGGATGGTGGACCATTATAATTTAAGTTCTCCCATTCGTTGCCATGTCTGCTTGGTAATACATTCGCATCTGACCCTAGATCTAAGATAACTTGATCCATCTCGTAGTCACCAATCTCCGCAGTCAATCGCATCTCTCTTCCGGTGCACTTCTTATAGATGTATAGTTTGTGTACATCCTTGGTTTCAGGGATCAAATTTGTCTGAACCGTGTAGGTATTCAGTAGTGCTTGGAGATTACCTACAGTCGACAAATTTCGTAGCAGCTTCAGACATGCCTTTAAAAAGGGCTCAACCCCCTCCTCTATCTGAGGTTGCGTTGGCGGCAGCGTGGGGACTATTGGTTTTGTTGGGTTTGTTCGTTCTTTGACAGGCACGCCTTCTCGGGAATAAAGCTCCTCTTTTGATCCCTAGGTGACCAACCCACTGCGTGTCATGACTTTTACATAGGGATCCGCCTTTCTTAGCTCAGATTTAACTCTTTGTACATTCTATGTAGGGGTGGGCTTCTTTTCCTGCATCTTGGCTATTAAAATTGGGTAGTCTCCTACCTCATGGTCTAGATGCCTACAGTATTTTCATGATGGCCTGGTGGGATTTGGGCATTCTCTGGCAAAGTGCCCTATTTCTCCACAGTTATAATAGACTAGCTGCCCACGTTCGCATCTTGCGCTTCCTCCTCGACCTGCTCTGCCTCGGGCTGGTGATCCTCCAAAGTGCGCAGAAAATCTTGGTGACACAAGGTTTGATTCTACCCTATATAAGTTCCCATGATCCATCATTAAGTCATAAGTACGACAGTTCTTCTCATCATGTCCCACTGATCAGCAGAATCGGCACCATTGTTTCTTTAGTTCTGGGACATACGCACCTAACTGAGGGAAATGGTTCATATCATGCAGTCCTGCTACCCGACAATCATCACACCATAGTGTAGGTCCACTTGAACCTGGTCGTAATAGGACGGGTTCCCTACTCACCCCTGGGCATACTGGGCTAGGTCCTCCTGCTTGCATGTAATCCATCAACAGAGGGCACTGATCCTTCGTATGGCCTACACCTGGCATCGTATGCACCAGAGATCTGCGCAACTGTCCTTTCCCCACTCTTTTCGCAGGTTTTTTATCTCCATATGCATAGCCCCAAGTTTTTCTTGGATTTTTTGTACCCCTGCTGATGTATCCTCTCGGGGGGTAGCCTCTAGTTTCATAGCAACTTCCACAGCCTTCTCCTGCAAGTCAAAGGTTTGATGACTCATTGGCATGTGCAGGTGAGGTAACAACATAGCGATGAACCATTCTGTATGCTGTCTATCATCATATTCAAATCCTCCTTCCCTGATTGCCTTCTTCAGTCGCTGATCAGCCTCCCATATTGACTCAGACGCACCTTGTTTGAAGTCCTTTACTTCTGCTACCAACTGGGAATAAGATTTCAGCTTCCCGAACTGGTGCTTCAAAGCATCCTTGATATCTTGAATAGATGCGGCCCCATTCTGGGCAATATACCGCATATACCAGTCCAGGGCCCTATCCTCGAAGGCCAACGACAGTTGCGCCCTTTTTACCCCATAATTTGCCACATTCTGCGCAGTCCATATGGAGCTTTCAACGAACCAAAATCGGTCCATTTCCTCATCTCCTACCCCCTTGAAGGTAGGTATTTTCAAATGCGCAGCCATATCACTATCTAGGGAGGGTAGCAGTATAGGTAAATTCTTACCCTTGTGCGGCTGAGGTGGCGATGTAGCTAGGGGATCTTGCGCAGCTAGTTCCTACAACAGATTGTAGGCAGATCTCCCTCTGTCAAGGTTGGTCCAATAGTATTTAACACTGCGAGTCGCACTCCCATCTAGATCCGAGGTCATTCAGTCAGTATGACTACATAGAATGTTCTTTTCGCACAGTAATTTCTTGATCAGTAGTGGTAACATCCTAAGAAATTTGCCTCGGAATCCTTTGAAGAATCATCGTTCGGCCTCATATTATGATACAAACTGATCAATGGCAAATTCCGTCACAAATCCTCCAAGCACACTATCCACCCAGTGATCCACCGTGCGTGTGATAGTATAATCAGTTTTTTCCAGCTGCTCAAGCAGCTCTGGGGTCCACTGAGTGACTTGCTCGTCCTTCCAGCACTTCTAGAATTCCACAAGCCTGGACATCCACTCTTGGAGTTCAATCGCAAAGGTTACAAATAATATTTCGTAGCTTTCAGTAAGAGTGTACCTGTTTTTCCACCTTTCCGCCGTTAATTTTTCATTGCGGTTTTCTTTTACTGCGAAATCCTGGATCTATCTTTCGAACCAGTCTTCGATCTATTTTCTTTTAGGTTTCCAGTATTCTCTTTTCATTACCTGATTCCTCTCTCAAACTTCTTCCGGTCCCGACAACAGAACCATTTGTTGGCTCGAGGGGTCCTGACCTAGGTTCGGTAAGCAAGGTTTGCCAACAAACCCCTATACTACTGGCCCTTTCGGCAGTGACCTACTTTCGCAGGTCAAAGTCTCACCCGAAGTAGTATGGGTGGGTGCTGGAACCAGGTTTCCGCACCCTGAGAAAGGATGGGTAAGGTAAGCAGAGCTGCGTCCTATTTTTATAATTCCCAGATTACCTTGTTTTGCGCAGGGTTAATTATGTTTCTATTAGAATCCACGTGCACTAGATCTACAATTATATTCTTAGTATATCATCAACACAACAATACATAAACAGAACATAACAGATCTAGATCTAAGAGCATAGTACACAGATCTTTCGCAGCTTAAGGACAAGAAACACAAAACACAACAATTACTAGTAATTCATATAACAATACTCACAGATTCAGTTCTATAACAATCTTTCGCATTCATTCAGTCATCAATTCTTCCTTACAATTCCAATTCCCTTCCCAACCTACACACACAGCAGCAAGGTCCGCACACAACTGGACTAGGATCTCCGAGCACACAGCCAGCAGGAGTCTGTTCCCCAAAACCCAAACAAATTGCTTAAACAAAAGATTGCATAAATAGCTCATCATTTCCTATCCTTTACAATAAAAAATGCATCTCTATTTATAAAAATCTAGCCTCGACTTTCCTATGGTCTGTAACCCATGGTTTTTGGACCCCTAGTTTACCCTTTGACCCATTACAATGCGTTCGGGGCTTTGACCCACCCCAAAACCCCTCCGCTAGGTTAAATATAATCAAAAATATTAAAATTGGACCAGTTTCGCAGCTTGTTAGGAGACCTTGTTCCAATAACCATCCCAAGCTGCTAACTTAGTGTTCCAAAGATGCCAAGCCACCAAAAAGTCAAATTCAAAGAGTTCTCAAAGGTCATCAAAAGATCAAATTTTCAAAGGAATGAGTCAATTGAAAGGGTAAAGTTTCAAAATTTTAATTGAATAACAAAGGAACAAAGTGGGTCCCAAGGCCCAAATAATCCATTTCATGAAGTATAAGATCACTAAGACATCCCATTCAAACTCATTTGCACACCCAAAGGTTGAGTTTTCACTCCCTTAGCCCGAAAAGTCAAATTGTAGAGTCAGAGGTGGAATTTTTCTTGGTGTTGTGCATAGGAGGTTGGTGATGCACGTAGGCAATAGGCGCTGTGCTTAGAGCATTTGGCGCAACCTTTTTTACCTCAGGCATTACGCTCCTCGGAAAGGCACTACACTTTTGCCCATTGCATTGCGCTTTTGCCCAGTTAGCACTAGGAGCATCAAAACACTTTAAATCTCTGTCAAAATTTCAAAAAAGGCTTGTTTTCTCCTTTATCAAGTAAGTGACACAAAATTTTTACCTCCTTGCTTTCCTAAAATTCATTTTTATGGTGTTTTTCTTCATGAGAAAAATTGACTAAGTGTCTAGTGGAAAACCCTAGTATCACTCCCTCATTATCAATTTACTTCCCATAAACCCTACAATACCTTCCTACATCACTATTCAACCCATCCCTACCCCAACACTACTCTTTTCTATTCCTTAAACCCCTTCCCTATAAAACCCTATGTCCTAGGCCACTAAAATTCCTAGGTAGCCACTACCCCAAACCTATAATCCAATTATCATTTTCAAATCCCTAACTATCTTGACCTCCTGTCACCCCCTAAAGTTCCCTAACCCCTTCCATCATCTCCCTAAATTTTCCTACTCTAATCCCTACTTCCTAGACCTATCCCCATTCCCATCCCCCCCCAAGGTTTCTAGACCAAGACACCATGTAATAAGATAGAGACTATATCGAATAGGAGGAAGATAGGTAAGAGGAGGAAGATAGATTGGAGGAGGAGGATAGATAACAGAGAATGCCACATAAAGGAGGGAGAATCATAATGCTCGATCCTACCAACACTAGATAACTGATAGCCTCACCAATGACAATTTCATGCTTTCGGTATGTTGGTTGCCTTGAGTTTTTTAACATGATTGAAAGGGTACATCATTACCCTGTTTTGAGTAGACTCTTCAGTGTAAACCTAAAAGAAAATCAAGTAAAACTAGCAGGTGTGACTTTCACAGTGTCTACATCCATCATTGTTGCTGCCACACGGATTCCAACATGGGTGAGAGGTGGTTCAAATCCAAAGATTTGGAGGATCAATACTATGAGCCATTCATTAAGCCAATGTACAGAAATGAAAGGAAAAGGGTCTTTCCTTTCACCTATCTTCTTAATAGGTATGCCCCCATGATGAATATCATCATGAAGTATTTCTCTTGTGAAGGGAGGTTCTCTAGACTTTACACTTATCACATTAGAATCCTCACACACTTCACAAGAGTTAAATTCCTCAATATCCCATACTATCTTTGCAGGAGCATAGACCAAATGACATACATTGTCCAAAATAGAGAGTTTGACCAGTAGGTGAATAGTCTTTTCCACCACTCCTTGATCAAAATAATTGTCCTCCATTAGCTTAACCAATTGAATATTTCATGGGACACATTCATATCAAATGACATCTTCGTTGCTCTAAAATTTCCACATGCTGAAGATGTGCCTTCTTCATCTCACCCTACAACATCTATGCTTCCATCTCATCCCACAATGTCTACCATTTCATCACCTCAGTCCACTTCACCTACTCCATCACCATCACCACCATCACCACCATCATCACCATTTTATGAGAAGGATGAGCCACCTAGTAGAGTTGAGGTCAGTAAGCCTAAAGAGGGTGAAATCAACATGTTGGAAAATACATATTAGAGAGAGCATAGGCAGGTGTTTTCCCCACATATTGTGGGAGGGGCCTTGCCTTCTTCACAAACAAATAAGGTATAGAAGGGAAAACAAAATATGGCAGAGGAGGATGTACATGAGGCAAACATTCATGATGAGGATAACCTCCATGAAACATAGACTGATTTTGACCTTGTTGATTTAGATGATAAGCATGATGATGAGGCCTCCAAAGTGATTATCAAGTAGAAGTATGCCTAAATCAGTGAGATTTAGACCAACTTAGAGAGATCTAAGTTTGTCATTGCATACTATGAGTAAGAAAATGAACAACTCAAGACCAAGCAGGCCATTATGGAGATTCAACTTCTGAAGGTAAAAAGAGAAGAAAACAAAGCAAAACATTGCTTAATGAGGCCTATGAAAGGTATGGCGAAACCAATGAGGCAGAAGAACAAGTGCCAAGAAGAAGACCTAGGACTAGAGGGCTAAAAAGAACTCTAGAACTAGAGAGGCAAAAGGAGGTTGGGCTTGCTAATGAGCTTACATTGAATGAACCATTTTCCATGATTTTCAATGAGAACCGGAGAAGTGGCTTGACAGGGCCAACCAACATCTTGAAAATCTCCTGGAGAAGGCAAACAAGGAGAATCACATATTGAGAAATATGGCCAAGCACTATTTCAATAAAAACCAAATCGCAAGCTCAAAGCTACAAAAGGTCAAATCAAGACTGGAAACCCTAACCAAGAAAAATGAATGGGAAAAGCTTGATATTTTGTTGAGGAATATCTCATAGCCTATTACACCTCATCATCATCCCACAACAAAAAAATTGAAGAAATTTGGGAAAATTTTGAAAATTTTGGATTTTTTTTGAGTTTTTAACAATTTGACATAGTCAAACTAGCAAAAGCGCATCGCCTTAGGCGCTGCACTTTTCCTAGGGACCTCCAATGGAGAAAATGAAACCACTATTGGATTCAAAAGGCCAATTAAAATCAGAAAAACCACTTTAAATTTTTTTTTGGGTGAAAGAGGCAGTTAAAAGGTCAAAAAACACTCAAAAAATGACCTTTCTGCCCGGTTTTGGAGGTTGGCGCTGCGCTTTTGACAAGTCTTGCGTGAATGACGTTTTGGAGGGTCAAAACTTGACCACTTTGGAAATTGGGCACAGATATGGAAACTAGACAGGACATGCTTTCCAATGAGCTATCTTGAGCTCAATTTGGACACCAGGAACCCCCTCAAACGTGAAGCTGACTGAAGATGGCATTGCGCTTAGAACAATGGTGTTGCGCTTTTGACACATTTTCTCAGTTTGCTGATATTTTTCAATATTCTCAAATTTTCTAGTTTGATCATGGTCAATGGGATTTTTACTAATGTAAATCATGAATTTAAAATTAATTATGATGTAGTTGACTTACCCAGGGGTAAATACATTAGGTGAAAAATTTTCATGACATGTAATGAATCAGTTTGCAAAAAGTGAGGGATGAGGCAGTTTGACCTCCCTACACTCTAGGTATTCAGCTCAGTTTTTGGTGGAACACCTCCTCAACTTAGGAATTTGACCCTTAAGGTTGGGAGAGGTTGTTTTATCTCTATATCATGTACTTTTTGACTCATTTAATAGGTTGGATGTTGTTGCATTGATCAGAGACTCTAGTGTAATCAATATTTGGCAGGGAATTAATGAAAAGGTTGCAACTATTTCTTTGGGATACCTATGGTATGAAAATTTAGCATTGCTTTTCTTATGTATCATTATGTATGAATGTTTTTTTGCATGATCCATTTCATTTCTACGATATGTTGGTTTTCAAGTTGATAAGCATAATTCATATCTCATGCTTTGTCTTTGGGAAAATCTTCATAGTTTGTTCATCTTCTTCAGTTTAGAAAGAATTCAAGCCTTTCCTTGCTCTTTCTAGCTCCTCATAAGTTTGATACATCTCACCTGAAACCCTAAAGTGTTAGGTTTTCTACCTACCTTGCCCCATTGAATCTCTGCAACCCTAATTTTATTTGCCCCGACCTAGCCTCTTTGAACTAATCCTCATCCAGTAAACCCCAATTTCAAACAATCAAACCCCTGTACTCATACCTAGCCTAAAACCATAATTCATCCAACCCTCTTGGATGTGACTTTGTGGAGAGAGCCCTCTCCCGTTTGGTAGGGCTAGCTACCAAGCTAAAATATTGGTATGTGGTTACCTCTATTTGGACTCTTTCTCAGCCTTATAGATCTGGTGGATTGATAACATACTGGCACCATTTCTGGGGAGAAAATATTTATTTTCCCTAGGTGTATGACAAAAAACATTGGAATTTGATCCTTTGGATGATAGGGTTAAGTTTCAGAAAGGTTGATTCAATAATTGCAGTGACAATATTGTAAAGCTGGCTTCGAGAAGATATACCAGAGAAAATCCCGATCTCTTTCCAGCTGATCTAATAGATGATCCAAAGAAGATTTTTCGGAGTCATAGATATAAAACTACAAACATTCAGTCATGACCAATTCCATTGGTAAGATCAACTTCACTGCCTGCTAAAATACTATCTCTTGAAGATACACTGTATGATCTAAAATTTGAATTGTCATTGTTTAGATCTAAGTCTAAAAACTCTTTATCTGGGATAGTTTTTGATCCTTTAAGATTATCTGAGGTCAAGTCATTATCTGAATTAGATCTTAGTTCTTTGAAATATTGGTTCTTTGAAGAGATTAAACCTGATTCAGACCTTGACATCAAATATTGGACCCAATTCTACCATCAAGAATCAATACCTGTCTCAACTCAATCTCAAACTCAATCAATTGTAGTTTTTTCATCTGCACCTTCGACCTCATCATTTATACCTACTACTTCAATACCTACAATTGTTGTTCCATTTCTTATTTAGCCAATCCCTCCTGTTGTCAATCCAACAATTCAATCAACAAGAATCATGGCAAGATTTTCCCCGCTTATCTTACCTACCCAATTGAATGATTTACCTCAGGGTTCTAGCCAAAGACTCCCTTTGTTTGATAAAAATTCTACCATATCTGCAAGACAACACATTGTTAAGGTCACTGAATTCATAGATTTGGATGAATTTGATGTTGACAATGCTAAAATGAATGTTATAGCGTAGAATTTCTCTAGAGATGTCACATTTTTGTTTAGGTCCTTAACTGCTAATTCCATTGCCATCCTAGACTAGTTGATTGATGCATTTATAGCCTAGTGGGAGGTAAAGAAAAATCATTTAAAGTTTCTTTCTGAGTATGAGAACATAAAGAGAAATCTCAATGAATCAATCCAAGTTTTCAGTACTCACTTTAACAAAATTTATAATGTAATTCCCATTGAGATCAAGCCTCCTCCAGGCTTATCTCTCATACGTTATCCAGATGCATTTGATCAAGACATGGCCTACCAAATAAGGGAAATAAATCCATCTGCATTGGAAGATATAAAAAATAACGCGGTTAGCGTTGAGGAAAATATGTTGATGAAGAGAGCTAGAGCTAGAAATGAGAGAAGCATCACTATTAAATATGAACCATCCACCTCATCTTCCGACACTAATATGGATACATTGATAAGGACTATTGAAATGATGGTTGACAAGATGTCCATCACTGAGATGACAAGAATTGAAAAACTGAAAAGAAGTGGAGTAGAGGATTTCTCTTCTGAGTATTACAAATTAGTTAAATAGGATTACATTGGAAACATCAGTAATAAATAACTGGAGTGTAACTCGACTAAACTGGACTAACTCAAACTGAACTGGGACACTTGGACTGATAGTTTTGACACCTAGCAGGTGGTTAGAATTAGATTCTCCAACACTCCCCCTTAATTACAACCACATAAAAATTTAATTAAGATACATGTTGGTCTATGTCTCAGCGAGGCTTAAAATTTTAAAAACTTGACTTCAACTAGATTTAGTTTTCTTCTTCTCTTTTTCCAGATCCTATAGCCTCTAAATTGTTTCAAATTTTTCTCTTTTTTTGTATCCTTGAGAACTTTTTTTCTTCATTTGCTGGTGTAGGTCTTCTATTGTTCTAGAATATCTAAGCATGTCTTGTACTTCTTCAAGAAATGACTTGTATGTGGGCTTCTGCCACATATTTTCTTCTATAGTGCGCTTTTCATCATCAATCTATTGCAACATAAGATGAGAATAATATTTTATCTCTTCAAAACTCCAATACTTGAAAATTTCATTAACATGTTCATCATGTATGTTGTCTTCAACATTTATATCTATAGCTTCTGTGTAGACCTCATCTAGACATGGTGTTGTAAGCCATGTTTCCAGAAAATTTAACTCTTCTTCATAATTTGTTTTTTTACATGCACATTGGAAATCAATGGTAAGTGTAAAAACATCTTCAAAACCACATTGTTTTTGATCCTTCTGCTCTGCAATGGAAACTTTCTCTTGTTGCGCCTACTTCTTTGCCTCTTCCTCTGTCTCTGTTTCTACTTTCCCTTTGCAGACTTATTTCTTTGCATCTATCATCTCTGTTTCTATCTTTGTATTTATCTTTGTTTCTTCTTCACTAACCCATGCTGCTACAAACAGGTTGTATTCCACTAACTCGAGTGGGGTTATCTCACCAAATAACATCATGTTAATATGATGTTTTTTTGCATCATCTGCAACTAATCGTCATTAGCCAAAAATTATCTATCAAATTTTACATGAGAAATATTAATCACTGGATTTACCATATTAGTTTTACTCTCATCAGCAAGCTTAGTTGTCGGGTTCACCAAATCTTCATCAGCAAGCTGTGTTGCTAGATTCACCAAATATTCATCAACAAACTCTGTTGCTGGAATCTCCAAATCATCATCATCAAGCTCTATTTCTGGAATCACCATATCATCAACAAGCTCTATTTCTGGAATCACCATATCATCAACAAGCTCTGTTGTTGGTATCACCAAGTAATCATCAGCAATATCTGTTGTTGGATTCACCAAATTTTCTTCAACAAGATCTGTTGCTGGATTCATCAAATCTTCATCCACTTGTGGCTCTACAAAGTGGGGTGCATGAGCATATTCATGTTACTTCTCAGCTATTTCTGCAATTTCTTCACAGACATCATCCACTTGTGGTTGAGTCTTTTCATCTCGTTGTAGATCTACTGCTATATATCCACCTTCATCTTCAACTTCAATGCTCCCCCTTGCACCAAAACACCTCTCAAGGGTATCCCATCCTCCTTGGCTATCTTGGAATCTGAAATCAAGGGAAGAATGCTTTCATCCACAAATTATTTTATGCATTTTAATGCGAATGCGTTCTTTTACCTCTTCACTTCCAGATCTAAAAAGATCTCAAACATATTTTTTTTTTCTTTAGCCTCTTGGATTTTCCCATTTCTTGAGTATTCGTTGACTGCGGCTCAAAAAAAAAACTGATTTGCAGAAATTTTTGTGGTGGCTTCTCTGTTTCTTTCCACAAACAAATAGACTTACAATTTCTCTACAACCACAATACCCATTTTTAAATTTTCTTTCTGAAAAAAAAAATCTCATTCCACACTTTCACTTTCACATGCCATAAACTCCTTTCACACTTTCTCTTTTAAAAATTCATGCCAAAATAAAACCCTTATCTTTCAAAAAGAAGAATTATACGATTCCTTTTCATTTTTTAAAACCTTTGCACTTTTAAAGTTTTTTTTGTTTTAAACTTTCCTTTTAAAAATCCTTTGAATAGTTTGACCTTCATGCATTTAACTTTCGTAAATGGATTTAACTCTATGGGAAATAACTTTAACGTAGGTGCTTCTTCCCCAGATCCGCGTGGGTTCAAAATCAGTGTAATTCACTCCAACTAACGCACATATTTATTTGGAGTGGTGCGTTAGTAACACATATCCTCTCAATAAGAGTGTGTGTTATGCTGAAATTAAAAATAAAAAAAACTGAGCTAACCTTTCTTCAATTTTTTTCACATGCGCTTTCATTGGCTTCTCTGTAGTTGCCTTTTTCTTTCTCACTGCTTCTTTGCAGGAGGTGTCTTCCAATTTCTTCAAACTTCTGCTGCTATTTCAATGAGTCTTATGCATGCTCGCTTCTTCTCTCTGCTGCTCCAACTTCGCTCTCATTGTTTCTCTCCCTAGGAGTCCTATGCAAACTAGCTCTGATACCATGACAAGAATTGAAAAACTGAAAAGAAGTGGAACAGAGGATTTATCTTTTGAGTAGTACGAATTATTTAAATAGGTTTACATTGGAAATATCAATAATAAATAATTGGAGTATAACTCAACTAAACTGGAGTAACTCAAACTGAACTGGGACACTTGGATTGACGGTTTCAAAACCTAGCAGGTGGTTGGAATTAGATTCTCCAACATGAGAGACAACCTAAGGTTAGAAATCCTAACTACAGAGGCTAACAATAGCCTCAGTTGAAGACCAAGAAGAGAGAACAATGGGATCCTGAGCAACCAACACCACAGCAGTAGCAAATCAGGACACGCTTGCAGCAGAACTATGAGGAGTATTTTGAAAAGAAATATGAGCCTAAGGATGGAGATTTTATCCTTACTAATGATCATGAATTGGAGACCCAATCAGATGATTATCAGTGGGGGTAATTGAATGCACTTAGTTCAAAAAATAGGCAGATGTCTTTGAGGAGTAGAGATGTGTCGATTAATACCATTCAGAAGAGAGCATCTCAGCAGAAAGATACTTAGAAAAGCATAATCCTCTGAGTAATCAAATTAAGGGAAAAGAGCCTACAGTAAAAAATCAAAACAAAGTAAATCAACCATCCACAAGTTCAACAGATAAGGAAAAGGACAGTCAAAAGAAAGAAGCTCCATTAAAGGACCATGCTGGATAACAATATATCTTCATTAAAGAGGTAGAAAAAACCACTCCCTTCAGCCTAGAAACTAAAATTTCAAAATTAAAAGTGTCTATTCCTTTAACCGAGCTTGTTAAGAATAACTAGTATAAGTCCCATGTTGCCAATATGCTTAAAGTAGATCCTTTATCCGATATGGTAAATTTCGAAGATGATCAACTCGAACTCATTTTTGGTCCTGCTATTGATGGTCAATTAGAAGATAGCGAGGTTCATCCTTTCTACTTGAGTCTAAGAATCCACCAATGCATTTTATACAATTCCATGTTAGACTCTGGAGCCTCCCACAATCTAATGCCAAAATCCATTATGGAAAAGATGTGCCTTGATATCACTCATCCCTACCATGACTTAAACTCCTTCGATTTAGGTAGAGTTCGTTGTATTGGCCTTATTAAAGATTTGGTAGTCTCCCTGGAGAAGATTCTGACAAAGAATGTTCTAATGGATGTGGTGGTAGCTAACATACCACCACGGTTTGACATGTTTTTGTCAAGATATTTGGGGGGGGGGGGGGGGAATTGAGAGGCACATCACAATTAGACTTTTCTTATGAAACTATCCCTATTTTAGGAAGAATGAGAAAATTGTACCGTGAAACAAAGATGAAATATATGATCACAAGAAATGAAAATCCTAACAATAATCCGATAAATTTTGTACATACAGATGTAGAGTAATTCATTTTTTTTAATGATAGCGACTTAAATGATGTAGATAGCCAACTTGTAGATGTAGAAGATGTTCCAGATATTCATAATTGCATCAGAGAATTTATAGAAAATGAAAAAGGGAATCTACTAAGCTCATCAGAACAACCATCAGATGAAGCAGAGAAAAAATTAGAACAACCATTAGATAAAGCGGAAGAAAGTCCAGAAAATCATGGAGAAACAGTTCAGAAAGTTGAGCCAAATCAGAAATCAGAGTTTCAGCACTTGGAGGATGAAAATGGTCTATGGCCCATGGAATTTGATGGTGCCCTAGGGAAAGACGAGGTAGGCATTGGTACTTGGGTCCGAATCCCTTTTCATTAGCAGAATAAGGTCCCTACAAATGTTAGATTGTGCTCTTATAAGTTAGCTTTTGATTACACTAAAAATGAGGTGGAGTATGAAGCACTGATTACTGGCCTAAAGATCTTGAAGAAATTGGGAGCAAGAAAAATTGTTGTGTATGGTGATTCAGAACTTGTGATCAAGCAAGTTAAAGGTGAATATCAAGCTAACCATCCTCAAATGAGACAATATAGGAATGTTGTACTATATATTTTGAATTTTTTTTAGGAGTGTATACTTACAGTGGTGCCAAGGTATCAAAATCTTATGGCATATTCATTGGCTACAGTTGCAAGAAATTTTAAGATCCCCATCTTTTCAAACAAGAAGTTTGAGATTCATGTCAAACACCGGCCCATTGTTCCCAATAACTTGCGATATTGGCAAGTTTGCTTGGATGATAAGAAGGTAAATAACTTTCTCCAAGGCGAGGAATAATTTGAGAATTGTTCCATAGATGAAATTTGTGACAAAGAAGACCAGGATATAGAAGCAACTCAGATAAATATAATATAGCTGAAAGAGAACAATATTCCAAAAGGTCTCATACCTTTGGAATAATTGTTTGACCAAGATGACGTAGCAAGAAATCCTACATTGGTGCCTACGGAAAAGGGTGTTGAAGATGCAAACATTGCGACAGCAGACAAACCAAATATGGTTAAACTATACAAGTCCTTATCTCCTGAGGTAAAAGCTGAATATGTTAAATTACTTTTTGAATTTTCTGATGTTTTCGCATGGGAATATGTAGATTTAAAGGTGTATGACAAGAACATCATTCAAAACACTATTCCAATCAAGTCCGATCAAAAGCCCTTTCGGAAAAAGTTGAGAAGGATAAATCCCAAATTGTTTCCATCAATTGAAAAAGAGGTAAACAAACTTTTCAAGTCTGGTATTATTGTTCCTATCAGATTCTCTGACTGGATTTCAAATTTTGTCTCAGTAAGAAAGAAGACTAGAGAATTCTGGCTCTATATAGATTTCAGGAACTTGAACAAAGTGTCACTTAAGGAAAACTATCCACTTCCCAAAATGGACCATATACTTCAAAGAGTTGTCGGTTCTTCCCGGATGTCATTGTTAGATGGGTATTCGGGATACAACCAAATTTTGGTGCACGAGGATGATTAGGACAAGACAAAATTTACTACACCTTGGGACACATTCAAATATGCAAAGATGCCATTTGGTTTGAAAAATGCAGGGGCCACATTTCAACAGGGCATGGACATGGCATTCGCCAATGAAAAAGACATTTTCTTGGTTGTTTATTTAGATGAATTGACAGTGTTTTCACATTCCGATGATGAAAATTTGCACCATTTAAGAATTTTTTTCGAGAGATGCAGGAAGTTCAAAATCTCTCTCAACCCAAAGAAAAGCCTTTTTTACATGGAGGAAGGAAAACTTCTCGGTCACATCATCTCCAAGGATGGGATCTAGATTTATCCTTCTTGTGTTGAAGAAATTCATCAGATTGATTTCCCTTGCAACAAAAAGGAAATACAAGCATTCAATGGTAAGATGAATTTCTTACGTAGATTCATTCCTAATTTGGTAGAGCATCTTAGAGAATTGACAAACATGTTGAAGAAAGATAATTATGTGAAGTGGTCTAAATATGCTTGAAATTCTTTCAACTTACTAAAGTTTGCCTTGAATCTAGCCCATATTTTGATAAGTCCTGATTATACTATTGATTTCTTAATATTCATATTGCTTCTGAGGACACCATGGAAACAATATTGATGCAAAAAAAGGGATAAAACAGAGCTACCAATTGCATTTTTCAGTCGCAATAGAAGATATGCAACCCTTCAGTACAACATCATAGAGAAATAGGCTTTGGATTTGGTTAAAGCGCTGAAATATTTCAGAGTTTACATATTACATTCACATACTCTTGCCTATGTGCCTAATGCAGTTGTAAAATAAGTTCTCAATGTGCAGACATACCCAGAAGCTAGGAGAGGGAGATCGATAGCAGCATTACTAGAATATTACCTTGAGATCAAGCCCAATAATCTGATCAAAGGTTAGGGCTTAGACAAGCTCATGGTTGAGTCAAACCTTCATGCTCTAGACATCAACTTAATTTCAGCCTTGTCTGATAATGAAGAAGAAGTGAATCTCATTCAGGTATTCGATATATTTTTGTCGTCTCCATGATATTCTGATATTGTTTATGTTTTGAAACACCTAAACCCTCCTGTAGGCATGACTAAGAGTCAAGGCAGGTCTTTGAAGCTCAAAGCTTCAAAGTATTTCATATTGGACAATGCACTTTACTGGAAGGATCCCGGAGGTGTGTTGTTGAACTGTTTGGTCGAAGATGAATCTAAGGAAGTGATGAATGACTTCCACAAAGGAGATTATGGGGGCCACCTATATTGGAAGACCACGACCAATAAAATATTGAGAGAGGGATATTATTGGCTGAAACTTTTTGCATATGTCTACAAAGAAATAATGAGTTTCCATGAATGTCAAGTTTTTCAGGGTAAGAGAAAGCTTCTCCCATTAACTCTTCAACCTATTTCAGTACATGCACCATTTCAGTAATGGGGCCTAGATTTCATAGGTGAGATTCACCCAACATTGTCTGCACAACACAAGTGGATATTGACAGTCGTAGATTACTTTTCAAAGTGGATCGAAGTGATCCCAACCAGGAAAGCAACAGATTCTGTCATCATTCAGTTTTTAGAAACTAATATTTTGTACCATTTTGGTTGTCCTACTAATATTATCACAGATAATGCAACAACATTCAAGTCTAAGAATATGACTGATTTTTGTGACAGAAATAACATTAAGGTGGGACACTCTATAGCCTATTACCCACAAGGTAATGGATTGGTAAAGTCCTCTAATAAATCCTTGATCAGTATAATTAACAAAATGTTAGAGGAAAATAAAAAGAATTGGCATAAGAAGTTGATCAATGCATTGTGGGTAGACCAGGTGAGTAGTAAGAAGTATATTGGCATGCCTCATTTTCAAGTTGTGTATGGTATCGATACTTTGTTTCCCTCATCATTAGTAGTCTCGGTAATGAAATTGTTGCAAGAAGCAGGGACTGAGGAAAATGACATATAACACAGGATTAATCAAATGATGCACTTTTAGTAGACGAGAGATGAAGTATTTTAGAATAATTCAAAGCTCCATGACAGGATAAAGAAGATCTATGACCGGAAAACAAAGGAAGACAACTTCAAGGTTGGAGATGTAGTACCTCGTTGGGATGCCAGAAATGAAGATAAGGGTAAGCATGGAAAATTTGAGAATTTATGGAAAGGGCCATATCAGATTTCTACTTGTTGGGGACATAATGCTTATTTTATTGAAGAGATGAATGTACAAGAGTGTTTATGAGGACCAGTCAATGGTAGGCTCCTTAAGAACTATATTTTCTGAAGCACATTTTTCAATCAGTTTTCCATTTCATTGTAAATATCGGTTACATTTTCGGCAAGTTTGAAGTAGAGAATCACCGGAGTTCGGAGCCCGAAGTGAAGGCCATGGAGCTTCACTGATTTTCTGCCATTTTCAAAAGTTTAGTTTTCAGTCAAGTAAGTCAGTATTGAGTCAAGTTTTAGTCATTTGAGTTTGTCTTGAGTCAGTCTATTTCTTCTGAGTTATCAGTTTTCAATCATGTTTATTAGTTTGAGTTTTTGACCATATTGGCCTAATGGATAAGGCATTGATATGAAAAATCCAGTGTTTTGTGGCTCTTGACACCTATTTCAGAGCTATCATCCCCAATAAGGCCAAGGTTAGTTTCAGTATTTTCATCCTACCATCAGTGATTCAAAATCCTCTTTTCATATCATTTTAGGGGTCCCACTCAGAAATTTTTATTCATTCCACTAGGTCATGCAAAAAATTAGTCACTGATGGTAGCCCTAGTCCAAAAAACATCACTTTTCCTCAAATTTGATTACTTGTTGGAATAGTTTCATACCTTGCTGACTATACACCATCCATAAAGTCAATATTAGTCATGTCATCTTGAAATTTAGTCCTTCAAGGTCTCATTTGGTATTTTAGGGTTTTTCAAGGTTCCATTAGCTCATTACGGTTTCTAAGGTCCAATAAAATTTCATCTCCACTGCATAATACCAAAAATTAAAGAGAGATCTAACAAACATCTTTTCACCATGTGAAGATTATTTGTAAAGAGAAATGCTTATTTCATCATGTAATTTTGAGTTCAAATGTAATTTTTTTATATTTTCATTATTTAATTTTATGTCTTTCAAAATGTAATAATTTCACCATCTCAAGCTTCTAAATCAATGTTCCAAAGATGCCAAATCATGAAAAAGTAAAATTCAAAGAGTTCTCAAAGGTCAATTGAAAGATAAAATTGTCAAAGGAAAGAGTCAAGTGAAAGGGTAAAGTTTCAAAAATTTAAGTGAATAACAAAGGAAGAAAGTGGGTCCCAAGGCCCAAATCATCAATTTCATGAAGTATAATATCACTGAGACATCCCATTCAAACTCATTTGCACATCCAAAGGTTGGGTTTGCACTCCCTCAACCAGAAAATTCAAATTACAGAGTCAGAGGTGAAATTTTTCTTGGCACTACACTTAGGAGGTTGGTGTTGCGCATAGGCATCAGGCACTGCACATAGAGTGTTTGGCGCAACCTTTTTTTACCTCAGGTGTTGCACTCCTGGGCAAGGCACTACGCTTTTGCCAAGTGAGCACTAGGAGCATCAAAAAAATTCAAATCTATCTCAAACTTTCAACAAAGGCTTGTTTTCTCCTTTATCAATTAAGTGACACAAAATATTCACCTCCTTTCTTTCCTAAATGTCATTTTTATGGTGTTTTTCTTCATGATAAAAATTGACTAAGTGTCTAGTGGAAAACCCTAGTATCACTCCCTCACTATCAATTTACTACCCATAAACCCTAAAATACCTTCCTACATCACTATTAAACCAATCCCTACCCCTACACTACTCTTTCCTAATCCCTAAACCCCTTCCCTATAAAAACCTAAGTCCTAGGCCACTAAAATTCCTAGGTAGCCACTACCCCAAACCTGTAATCCAATTATCATTTTCAACTCCCTAAGTATCTTGACCTCCCGTCACCCCCTAAAGTTCCCTAACCCATTCCCTCGTCTCCCTAAATTTTCCTACCTTAATCCCTACTCCCTAAACATATCCCCATTCCCATTTCCTCCCCTAGGGTTTCTATTCCAAGACACCATGGAAGAAGATAGAGAATATATGGAGGAAGAGGAAGATATGAAAGAGGAGGAAGATAGATTGGAGGAGGAGTAAAAACAACAAAGAAATCCACACAAAGGAAGGAGAATCATAAGGCTGGAGCCCACCAACAATAGAGAACTGATAACCTCACTAATGACAACTTCATTCTTTTAGTATGTTGGTTGCCTTGAGTTTTTTAACATGATTGAAAGGGTACAGCATAACCCTGTTTTGAGCAGACTCTTTAGTGTAAACCTCAAAGACAATCAAGTAACCCTAGCAGGTGTGACTTTCATAGTGTCTACATCCATCATTGTTGCTGCCACACGGATTCCAAACATGGGTGAGAGGTGGTTCAAATTCAAATATTCAAAGGATCAGTACTATGAGCCATTCATCAAACCAATGTACAAAAATGAGAGGAAGAGGGTATTTCCTTTCACCTGTCTTCTTAATATGTATGCACCCATGATGAAGATCATCATGAATTATTTCTCTTGTGAAGGAAGGTTCTCTAGAATTTACACTTATCATATTAGACTGCTCATGCACTTCACAAGAGTTAAATTCCTCAATATCCCATACTATCTTTTCAAGAGCATAGACAAAATGACATACATTATGCAAAAGAGAGATTTTGACTAGCAGATGAATATTTTTTTCCACCACTCCTTGATCAAAATCATTGTCCTCCATCAGCTTAAGCAATTGAAAATTTCATGGGACACATTCATAGAAAATGACATCTTCACTATTCCACAAGTTCCACATGTTGAAGATGTGCCTTCTTCATCTCACCCTACTACATCTATGCCTCCATCTCAGCCCACGGTTCCTACTATTTCATCACCTTAGTCCACTCCACCTACTCCATCACCACCATCATCACCATTTTATGAGCAGGATGAGCCACCTAGCAGAGTTGAGGTCAGTAAGCCTAAAGAAGCTGAAATCAACATGTTGGAAAAGACATATCAGAGAGGGCATAGGCATGTGTTTTCCCCACATATTGTGGGAGGGGACCTGCCTTCTTCACCAACAAAGTAGGTATAGAAGGGCATACAAAATATGACAGAGGAATATGTACATGACGAAGCCATTCATGATGAGGATGACCTCCATGAAACAGAGACTTATTTTGACCTTGTTGATTTAGATGATGAGCATGATGATGAGGCCTCAAAAATGATTATCAAGCAGAAGGATTCCCAAATCAGCGAGCTTCAGAACAATTTAGATAGATATAAGTTTTTCATTGCATACTATGTGTTATCACTCATTATTTTTAAACTTTCATTGATAGGGTTCTACATGTCATTCACCTAGGTTCATGTTGTCTAATAGTCAGTTTCATGAAATTTTTGAAAAAATTACATGTGGTGATGTCCACCCTAAGTATAAACCCACCTCAAGCCTTGTCATATCATTCAATTCCACCTCATGTCATTAGTTTTAATTCCCATGGTTTTAAATAAAATATATATTACACTTGTTAGTTTTACACAGTTTCGTAGTGAATTGTATGGAAAATCAGCAGATTTCACTATGAAACTGCTTGACAGTTCTGTAGCGAATCTGTGAGCATTTTAACTGTTTTTGCTACGAAATTGGGTTTTTCCTGCAGAAATTGAAAGCGTGGTGTGAGTTGTCAAATTTTGATGGATGAAGACAAAGGTTAGGTCATGCGAGTTAGTTATCATAATTCCAAAGCATGTAAGGTTATATCTTTTATAATCATTGCCTCTTATGGTCACATGTGTCATTATTTACCCTTGAGTTGTCAAATTAATTTTTAAACCTTGCCCCCAAGCTACTCTTTGTCATTCGCCTTTCAGCCTTTGCATGTATCAGTCATTTTTCACCTTATAAAAGTTTATCTTTGTGGCAGGCAGCTTGCTGTCCAATTTTATTTTTACAGGTGTCACATTTTTAAGAAGGAAGCTTGGTTATAAAGGGAGATGGCCATGAAGAAGAAAGCGTACAAAGGAGGCTCTGTGGTTTGCTAGGAACTTATGGAACTTAAGCTATTCATGGAGGACCCTAGCTTTTCTGTAGCATTCACCAATTCAGGTGCTACCAATTTGGATATTCGAAGATGTATTTGTGACCTATTTTTAGAATTCAAAATTTTCATGTTTTATACATGTTGTTTTAATATAGATTCGGACCGCTGGAGATGGTTTTCAAAAAATCAAGAGAGGTTTTTTCTGCAAAATTTTTGGTTTACAAAAAATCCTCCAGTTTTGCAAAATATATCACGGATTAGGAGATGTGAGCTCATTTATAAACCCTATTTTTCAGAAAAAAAAAGAGAGGAAAAATCTACACTTTTAGCCAAGTCAGACAGTTTCGTAGCGAGCTTCAAGCTTGAAGGCTGAAAAGCACTAAAGAATGATTTTTGTCTTTAAAATCAGTTTTATGGAGAAATAAGGAGGGAGTTTGATGGTATTTAGCTATTTTGACCTGACAAACACTTTTTGACCAGCAGAGGTGGAAGAAGAAAAGGTTAAAGGGCAGAAATAGGCACGCTACAAAACTGCCTAAAGATGCTCTGTTTTGCAGCGAGGTATTTTGAAAGGGTTTTTGAAGGTTCGAAAGGCACATGGAAGAGCAACAAGTCACCTGGAGGCATCCAAATAGATAATAGTCCATCTCAAAAGACATTCATTACTTGGCATGTGTGCCATTCATACAAATCAACATGAAGACAAAATTATAGTTAAGGTTAATCCTTTCCTACAAAATAGGATAGATGTTGCTAAATTCTTAGGGAGTACATTCATGTCTTAATCATGGAGAATTCCATTCGAGCATCTCATATCTATCTATGTAATTGTCCCAATATTAGAAAAGTGGAGGAAATAAATGTAATTAGAGTCCTATTAGGAGAGTAACTCTTAAATGACTAGGTGTCTTTTTATGTTCCAGAAATATAGTTTTTAGTTGTAATTAGGTGTTAAAGTCAAGTTTCGATGATCTACCGAACTGGGCAGATCCTATGTAATCTAAAAAGAGTTTATTTATAAACAAAACATGGAATAAGAAATGGTTGGGATATGTTATGTATGCACTACTATTGTAATCTTTCACTATCAGTAATATACTTTTGCAGCATCTTGTTTCAAACCCAAGGTCCATTATATGTTCTTATCTAAGATTTTTTATATTAGTCCTTTTGATATTTATGCAGTGGCTTATGTGTAATCACTTGGAATTCAGTAATATGCTCCAATTTCCTCTACACATGTAGTTTGTTGTTTTTTCCTTTATGTGTGATTTGATAAGAATATAATTGCCTTGGCTTCCATGACATTTGATGTTTTGTAATTGAGGTTTACAATGAATCCATGCCCAATGGTAATGATTCCTTGAATCATTCACCTACTTTTAACACATAAACACCCAAAAAAGAAACCATCAGAGTTAGCCATATGTTTTTAAACTTCACTGAAAATAATTTATTCTTCTTTTGAGAGAGCTCTCTCAGATTGGATAGGCTAATTTCCAGATGCAAGTGGTTTGAAAGAGTTACTCCAAGTTGACCATTGAAGCAGGCCAAGAAGAACTCAATTTGGTGATAACATTTTGGTGTCGTTTCCGGGGAACGAAGGTGTAAATTTTCTTTGGGAAGAACGACAAAGTTCAGATTTGACTTCTGATGGTGAACAAAAGCCAAACACAGGAAGGTTATACCATTCACTTGGCGACTCCATTGTTCAAGATTCTGAGCTTCAAAGTTCAGAGAAACTTCACTTCCAAAGAATCCAGATTTCAAAACATTGATGGTGATCTAAGATGATAGGGTATGTGGAAAACCCTTTATATGATGAAATGTTACAAAGTGTAAGGGATGAGTTAGTAGGATTTCAGATAGATGAAAATTTCTCAACAATAATATTTTATTGTTTGAAATCTAGTCGAATCACACCTGAAAATAAAATTTGTTTTCTTGGTTTAATTGCTGAAAGATTAGAAAATGAAATTGAACTATTGGATGTTCAAATTCAATCATATGATTTCCAAGATCCTAAACGTTTTTTGGAAAGTCTTCCTCTTCAAAAAAAAAAGAGGAAATTTTTATACCATTTAACTTGCAGATCGAGGAAGAGTATGGTTATGAGCTTGATATTGTAGAGTTGGAATCAAGGTTCAGCCTTGATGAAGAAAATGAAAAGGATATCTAGGATCAATTTGTCATTGAGAGCTTAAAAGGGATATCAATAAATTATGTCTTCTATGATCCCATAGCTGATTATATGGAAGATTTCTATAGTACAACTTTTCAATCATTTTTTTTCTATGAAAAAAAAACCCATTTTTTGTTACCCTTGTCATTTCATAATACATTTTTATTTTGGTTTAAGAAAAATCAAGGAATTCAGGTATTAGATCAACTCATTTACTAGCTTTATTGAAGGTTTCATGTCGCTTGAATCAAAAATGAAGATTTCAACTGTTAGGGTAGGTAGGAGTGTGTGTGAATAAGCTCAAGTAGTCTGAGCATCTTTTCAACATGTACAAATTTGGTTTTTCAACAGTAATCATCAAGCTTGAGCCCGAGGAGAAGGCCATAAGAGTTCGAAGAAGGCTTTGTGAATTTTAGAAGTTTTTTTTTCAACAAACATGGCACTGGAACTACATGTTCTTTATTGTACCATAGGGGCACAACATCCCCAGTGGAGCCACTGTTATCACTCATTAGCTTTAACACTTTCATTGATAGGGTTCTACATGTCATTCACCTAGTTTCATGTTGTCTCATAGTTAGTTTCATGAAAATTTTGAAAAAATTACATGTGGTGATGTATAACCTAAGTCTAAACCCACCTCGAGCGTTGTCATATCAGTCAATTCCACCTCATATCATTTAGTTTTAATTCCCATTCTTTTAAATCAAAAATATATTACACTTGTCAGTTTTACATAGTTTCGTAGCGAATTAGAAAATCAACAGGTTTCGCTATGAAATTTCCTGACAGTTTTGTAGCGAATCTGTGAGCATTTTAGCTGTTTTTGCTACAAAATTCGGTTTTCTCTTGTAGAAATTGACAGAGCGGTGTGAGTTTTCAAATTCTAATGGATGAAGACAAAGGTGAGGTCATGCGAGTTAGTTATCATAATTCTGAAGCATGCAAGGTCATATCTTTTATAATCATTACCTCTTATGGTCACATGTGTCATTATTTCCCCTCAAGTTGTCAAATTAAATTTTAAACCTTGCCCCCAAGCTACTCTTTGTCATTCACCTTCTAGACTTTGCATGTATTAGTAATTTGTCACCTTAGAAAATTTTAGCTTTGTGGCAATCAACTTGCTGTCCAATTTTCTTTTTACAGGTGTCACATTTTTAAGAAGGCATCTTGGTTATAAAGGGAGATGGCCATGAAGAAGAAAGCGTACAAAGGAGGCTCTATGGTTAGATAGGAGCTCATGGACCTTAAGCTATTCATGGAGGACCCTAGCTTTTCTAAAGCATTCACCAATTCGGGTGTTACCAATTTGGAGATTCAAAGATGTATTTGGGACCTATTTTCAGAATTCAGAATTTTCTTGTTTTATACATGTTGTTCTAATACATATTCTAGACAACTGGAGATGGTTTTCAAAACACCAAGAGAGGTTTTTCTTCAAAAAATTCTGGTTTACATAACATCCTCCACGTTTTAAAAATATATCAAGGATTAGGAGATATGAGCTCATTTATAAACCCTATTTTTCAGAAAAAACAGGAAAAAACTACACTTTCAGCCAAGTCAAATAGTTTCGTAGTGAGCTCCAGGCTTGAAGCTGAAAAATGCAACGAAATTTCTGAAGAATGATTTTTGTCTTTAAAATCAGTTTTATGGAGAACTAAGGAGGGATTTTGATGGTATTTAGCTATTTTGACTTGAAAAACACTTTTTGACCAACAAAGGTGGTAGAAGAAAAGGTTATAGGGTATAAATGGGCATGCTACGAAATTTTTCTACGAAACTGCCTAAAGATGCTCTGTTTTGCAGAGAGGTATTTTGAAGGTTCAATAGGCATATGGAAGACTAGCAAGCCACCTAGAGGCATACAAATAGATAATAGGCCATCTCAGCTGAAATTCATTACTTGGCATGTGTGTCATTCATACAAATCAACATGAAGAAAAAATTCTAGTTAATGTTAATCCTTTCCTAGAAAATAGGACAGTTGTTGCTAAATTCTTGGGGAGTACATTCATGTCTTAATCATGGAAAATTCCATTTGAGCATCTCATCTCTATCTATGTAATTGTCCCACAATTAGAAAAGTGGAGGAAATAAATGTAATTAGAGTCCTATTATGAGAGTAACTCTTAAATGACTAGGTGTCTTTTTATGTTCCAGAGATATAGTTTTTAGTTGTAATTAGGTGTCAAAGTCAGGTTTCAATGATATACCTAGCTGGGCAGATCCTATGTAATGTAAAAAGAGTCTATTTATAGACATAACATATAATAAGAAATGGTTGGGAGATGTTATGTATGCATTACTATTGTAATATTTCACTATCAGTAATATAATTTTGTAGCAGCTTGTTTTAGACCCAAGATTCATTGTATGTTCTTATCTAAGCTTTTTTTATCTTAGTCCTTTTGATATTTATGAAGTGGCTCATGTGTAATCACTTGTAGTTCAGTAATATGCTCTGATTTCCTGCACACATGTAGTTTGTTGTTTTGTCCTTTATGTGTGATTTGATCAGAATATAAATGCCTTGGCTTCTGTTATCACCTAAAAAATTTTCAAAATTTCATCTTGAAATGTGTCAAGTTTTTATTTTTTGTTAGGTTGCAAAACATCATGAAATGATAAGTTTTATGATGAACTTAGGTGTTAAAACTTTGGATATGATATTAGAAATAATCCCAAGCCATGTTGAAAGAATATTTTCTGAGTAGATACCTTGAAATGGCCACAAATCCTAAATCTGGCCATTTGTCAAAAATTGTCTGAGTTCGCATCAGATTCAGTACAAAATTAACAAATTTGCTGCAGAAACACCTACTAGTTCCGTAGCAAAATTAACACTTGTCAATTTAAACGTGCTACGAAAAGTGTGCCAGTCCATAATGGTTTTCTCCATAATGATAAGTGGTTAAATTTTGAGAGTTTCAAGGTCATGCTTCTAAATAAATCCCAACTCACCTTTTTCTTTCCACTCCCTCATTTTGGGACCTATTTTCAGATTTCTGAATTTTTCCTATTTTATACATGATGTTAAAATGCAGATTCCAGACAACTGAAACTGGTTTTTAAAAAAACGAGAGAGGTTTTTCTTATAAACATTATTATATACAAAAACCTCCTCCATTTTTTTAACAGCTATCAGGGATCAAGAGATAGGAGCTCAGGAGTGCAGCCTTCTTTTTCAGGAAAAACAGAGTTATTTTTATTGGTTGATGAAGTGGCTGAAGGTGAAAAGGTTGTTTCTTGAGGAGGGTAAGAGGTATTTTTAACCAAATTTTCCTTACAATAATTCATATTATTATCTCACACAGCAATGGACCTTTTATAGGAAAAAAATTCAAATTCTGTGAAGTCTATGGACAGTTAGGCAATTCCACAGCGAGTGCCAGGCTTGAAGCCCAATTTTTGTTGCGGAATTTCTGAAGATTTCTTTTTGGATTTAAGAGACCTAAAATGATAGGAATGAAGAGTTTTAAAGGTTGTGTTAAAATTATTTTGATCACCTAACACCCTCCAATGGTCAAAAATAGCAGAGGATTATCACAAATGACCTTTTCTTTGTTTTTGCTACTAAACTAGCTATGAAAGTAGCTCAAAACAGAGTTTTGATAGCAAGGTTAATTTTGGAAAGATATAAGAAAGATAGAGAGATGATAGATGAAGTGGAGAAGAAAGTAAATGAACAAGTTACTCATTTTGAGACTTCCATTGCAAAAGCCAAAAATCTGTTGCAGAGGACATAGCCTTTACGCATCATAGTGTCACATACAAGAAAGATGAACTTATGTTTACAAGCAGAGAGAAGAAGCCTTCAAAGACAAGTGAAAGAGATAAAATAAGAGATGGAGTTGATGAAGACAAAATCAAAGAAAGCAGACTTGGAAAGAGGAATCATGAACAAAGCTATTTGAAATTGCTGATAGATAAGGAGGTAACAATTATATTATGCATCTTTTTGTCTTATATTATCAATAAACTACATGCAAGCATGTTCATATCATTTTTTGAATCTCAGATCTAAGTCTTTTCAAATCTCCAAAGTATTAGGCAATTCTGCAGCAAGTGTCAGGCTTGAAGCCCAGTTTTTGCTGTGGAATTTCTAAAGATTTCTTTTTGGTTTTGAGAGACCTAAACTGATGGAAATGAAAAGTTTTGAAGGATATATCTAGTTTTTTTTTATCATTAAATATCCTCTAATGGTAAAGAGCAGCAGAAGGGTACCACATATCATCCTTTTATGTGTGCTACTAAAACACGCTAATTTCGTAGCTCAAAATAGAGTTTTTGGATAGCAAGTTGAATTTTCATGATAAATGATGAAAAAGGGGAGGAAGTTAAGCATGTTTAAAGTTGTTCATCATCAGGGTGTCAAAGAGTATCAGGGTGACAAAGAGTATCAGATTTGCCAAGTGGAGACTTTAGTTAAAGGAAAAGTTTGAAGACACTAGTCATACATGTGCCAGGTCATCAAACTAACTTTTCCTAAATAATGGGCAAAGTTACTTCACGAATGCAGTCATGGTATTAATATTTTTTTAATGGTCAGTATGGTAAAAATATTAGATTCCTTTCAAGGAAGATTTGGATTAATTTTGTTGAATGTAATAATTAGGAGTTTAAGTCCTAGTAGGAATCTTACTCTTATTTCGAAAATGTGTCATTCCTAGTCTCTAGAATCTATTTTATGGTTAGATTTAAGTATCAGTTGAAATTTAAATAGTCTAGCCACTTGGTAGACTTGTTGTAAAGGCTAAGTGCCTGTAAATAGTGTAAACTTCGATGTATGAAGTGTTGGAAAATGTTATCAGAACAGTGTACTTTGTAAATGTTTTGGATGCACTGATATATACAGAAGCAGTTTAACTTTTCTAAGGTTGATATTCTTAGTGTACTTCAGTGAGCTTTATCTTCTATCATATGTTTTACTTCCATAGTTTTAATGCTTATTACTCAGAATTCATGGGAACATGCTCTGACTTCCTTTAAGTGTTAAATAATGGTGAATTGAGTTCTTAGGTTCTATCTGTGGATGGTTTCTTTCAATGTATAATAATTATTACTCAGAATTCATGGTCATTCATGCTCTGACTTCCTTTAAGTGTTAAGCTTTGATAAATCTCTGTTAAATACTTTCCTTTCAATATCTTGAGGTATCATTACTCAGAATTCATGCACTCATGCTCTGACTTCCTTTGAAACTTAAGATATTGAGACTTTCCTGAATGTGTCACTCTTTCATTGAAGTATATACAAGCCTCAGTTTTATAAGAAGAGCTAATTTTTTATCTTTATCCCTGTCACTGACTCCATAGCCCAATGGTAGCTAGTCTCCATCTTTCAACCAACAAACCTAAAAAGTTATAAACCATAGAGTTAGCCATTTATTTACATATTTATTCAAAATTATTAACCCTTGAGAGAGCCCTCTCAGGCTGAGGAGGCTAAGCCTCAGCTTAAATATTGGTTTGAAATAGTTACACAGAGATTGACTTGATGAGCAGCCTATCAGGGTCCTATTTTGGTGATAACAACTTCCATGATTGTCAATGAGGACTGGGAGAAATGGCTTGAAAGGGCCAACCAACATATTGAGAAGATCCTGGATAAGGAAAATAAGGATAATGACATATTGAGAAAGAGGGCCAAGCACTATTTGAAGAAAAACCAAATTGCAAGCTCAAAGCTAGAAAAGGCTAAATCAAGACTTGAATACCTAACCAAGAAAAATGAAGGGGACAAGCTTGATATTCTTGATGAGGCATCTCTCATAGCCTATTACACCTCATCATCATCCCACAACAAAAAAATGGAAGAAATTTGGGAAAATTTTGAAAATTTTGGAAATTTTTGAGTTTTTGGCAATTTGACACAGTCAAATTGGAAAAGCGCAATGCCCTAGGCGCTGCGCTTTTCCTAGGGACCTCCAATGGAGAAAATGAAACCACCATTGGATTTAGAAGGCCAAGTATAGTCAGAAAAACCACTTTACAAAACTTTTTTGGGTCAAATAGGCAATAAAAAGGTCAAAAAACACTCAAACAATGACCTTTCTACCCCGTTTTGGAGGTTGGCGCTGTGCGTTTGATTAGTCTTTGGAGAATGAATTTTTGGAGGGTAAAAAATTGACCATTTTGGCAACTGGGAATAGAAATGGAAACTATATAGGACATGCTTCCCAATGAGCTATCCTGAGCTCAATTTTGACACCTATAATCTCCTCAAAGTGACGCTGAAAATGGCGTTGTGCTTAGGAAAATGGTGCTGTGTTTTTGTAGGTTTTAACCCTAAATAGAAATTGTCTACACACGAATATTATAACAGAAAATAAACAATAGCGAGAGCATAAAACATAAAACAGATAAACACAGATATTTTCCCCTAGATCCCAAATCGGGACGACCAGCTTGATTTTTCATTATATTCCTTTTAGTGTTACAACACATATATATACATGCTTAAGACAGCATGAAACCTTAATCCATTAACCCTGGATTAGAACATAACCGTAGTTCCCTTGACCGGATCTACAAAAATACCAGGGGCCGAAAACCATCGTACCCCAAAACCATGTGCAAAACCATGCACAAAACCATGGGCGCGGACTACCCACTGGAAATTAAGGACCCCCCTGTTGAGCCCAGGGCGTGCTTAGTCGTGGAAAGAATATAACACATACCCAACAGTTTTTGACACATTTTGTCAGTTTGTTGATATTTTCCAATTTTCTCAAATTTGTCCAGTTTGACCATGGTCAATGGGATTTTTACCAATGTAAATCATGAATTTAAAAGTAATTATGATGTGGTTGACTTACCTAGGGGTAAATACATTAGGTGAAAATTTTGGATGACATATGATGAATCAGTTTGCAAAAAGTGAGGGATGAGTCAGTTTGACCTCCCTGCAATCTAGGAATTTAGCTCAGTTTTTGGTGGAACACCTCCTCAACTTAGGAATTCAACCCTTGAGGTTGGGAGATTTTTTTTGAGCTCTATATCATGTAATTTTTTACTCATTTGACAGGTTGGATGTTGTTGCATTGATTAGAGCCTCTAGTGTAATCAGTATTTGGTAGGAAATTAATGAAAAGGTTGCAGCTATTTCTTTGGGATACATGTGGTATGGAAATTTAGCATTGTTTTTCTTATGTCTCATTCTGTATGAATTTTTTGTTCCATGATGCATTTCATTTCTATAATATTCTAGTTTTCAAGTTGATAAGCATAATTCATCTCTCATGCTCTGTCTTTGGGAAAACCTTCAATAGTTTGTTAATCTTCTTTAGTTTAGAAAGAATTCATGCCTTACCTTGCTCTTTCTAGCTCCTCATCAGTCTGATCCATCTCACCTGAAACCCTAAATTGTTAGGTTTTCTACCTACCTTGCCCCATTGAATCTCTACAACCCTAATTGTATTTTCCCTGACCTAGCCTCTTTGACCTAATCCTCATCTAGCAAACCCCAATTTCAAACAATTAGACCCTTGTACTCATACCTAGCCTAAAACCCTAATTCATCCAGCCCTCTTGGCTATGACTTTATGGAGAGAGCCATCTCCGATTTAGTAGGGCTAGCTACCAAGCTAAAAGATTGGTTGTGGTTACCTCTGTTTGGACTCTTTCTCTGCCTTAGAGATCAGGTGGAGTGATAACATAAGGAACCTTGAGTATGCAACTACCTTGGAACCATGAGAACTTATTACATATTAAGAAACATAAAATTACCTATTGAATTGAAATTAAATTTACAAATCAAACTTTCATAATAAAATGTGTTTATTGTCACTCTCTTACTTGCTGGAATTTTATGCATGCAAATGGTGATTTGATGGATATTGAAAACCATAAGACTCGATGAAGACTCCGACTAAATGAAATTCATGATGAAAATACTGAAATGGTGATGACAACTCATGATTTATGTACACTCAACAAAGTGGTGAAATGAGCCAGCAAGTAATGAAATTTTTGAAAGGAGTGATATTTGACCTAAATCTGCACCAAGTGACCAAATGTTTGCATGATGACCTAATGGAATGAAAAAATATTTAGAATGGGTCCTTAAAATGACATGAAAGAGTTTATTTGATCACTGGTGGAAGGATGCAAATACTGACACTAGCAGGTGGGTCAACCTGACTTGGAAAGGGGTGCCCACACAAAAGAAGTAATGTCAGCCCATGACTTCTTGCACATGAACACATTTCCCGCCTCATAACGATTTTTAGAAAATTGACTAAATTAATGTTTGAGTGTTAAAATTTGATTTATAATTGACTGACCATGTACCATGAAAAATAAAAATTGATGATATTTTGTTTTCATTTATGATCTAATGATTTGTGTTCACTGATTTTCACACTAGGGTGAATGCTCGTGCCCTGCGTGCACCCATATGAATGCAGGGCACCCATGGGGGTGTCACATGCTGGGCACGCCAGGGCATCCGAAACCCATGTTGACATTGCATGCTGGGCATGATAGGGCACCCGATGCCCATGGGGGTGTTACTTGCTGGGCATGTTAGGGAGCCTGCTCGACAGAGGTGCCAATGCAACATAAGCAATATCAGCCAATGACTTCCCATGAATAAAGTTCCCTTAAGGGGGTCTGATAATGATTTTTAGAAAATTGACTAAATTAATGTTTGGGTGTTAAATGGCAGTTTATAATTGACTGATCATGTAGCGTGGAAATAAAAAATGATGATATTTTTTTTTCATTCATGAGATAATAATTTGTGTTCATTGATTTGCATAATAGGGTAAACTCTCATGCCCTATGACCACCTGCATGAAGGCAGGGTTCCCATGGGGGCATCACATGCTGGGAAAGCTAGGGCACTCAATGCCCATGAGGACATCGCGTGTTGGGCACATTGAGGTACCCGCTGGACATGGGCACCTATGCGATGAGTTGGTGGGTTTGATCGACTTGGAAAGGGGCGCCCTAAAAAATGAAGTAATGTCAGCCCATGAAAAAATTTCCCACAAGGGGGTCTCATAATGGTTTTTAGAAAATTAACTAAAATAATGTTTTAGTGTTAAAAGTCAGTTTATAATTGATTGATCATGAAACATGGAAATAAAAAAGGATAATAGTTTGTTGTCATTGATGAGCTAATGATTTGTGTTCACTGATTTGCGTAGCAAGGAAAACACCTGCACCCTAAGAACACCTGCATGAAGGTAGGGCACTTGGGTGTGCTTGGGGGCATCGCATGCTAGGCATGCCAAGGCACCCAACACCCATAGGGGCATCACGTGTTCGGCATGCTAAGGTGCTTCACGATAGGGGTGCCCATGTGACGAGTTGGTGGGTTAGGCTGACTTGGAAAGGGGCACCCGAAAAAAAGAAGTAATGTTGGCCCATGACTTACCATTACAGAGTTCCCACAAGGGGGTCTCATAATTATTTTTAGAAAATTGATGAAATTAATGTTTTAGTGTTAAAATTTGGTTTATAATTGATTGATGGGCCCATGAATTCTCATGAGTTGAGAATGGGGCCAACATTGATTTTTTTTTTTTTTCAATTTATGCTTGTATGCACTAAAATTTGACATGGTTATGGTAGATTCATGCATTGACGATATGGGATGGTTTTGAGATTCAAAACGACTCACAGAAATAATTTGACAATCAAACGAAAAAATTATAACATATAAAAATGTCAAGGAGATGAAATTATTTATTAATATTCACTAGTTACAAGATTATAATATAATTCATAACCTAGAGGTTGAAAAAACTCCTTACCTTTCCATTTGATAAAAAATATTACCCTTTATCATCATCTTTGTCATCATCGTCATCATGAAATACATTGTCATCATCACCATCATATTTTTCATCTTCATATTCATCAACATCATCATCGTCATCATCTTCATATATTTCATCCATATCATCTTTAACATCATCAACATTGTCATCATCATCGTCATCGTCATCATCATCATCATCATCATTGTCATCAACATCATCATTTTCGTCATCATCATCAACAACATCATTTATATGAAAAGGAATGGTGCCTCAATGAATCATACATAATTTATTATATGTGTCTCTTATGCTCTTGGTGTAAATATTATCATTACTTTTTGCGGGCCTACCCATAAGTACCAATCCACCACTTAACATTTACCAATTAGTTGAAATTATGCTTTAATTAATTGACCCCACACAGAGTGACATGTAAAAGGGCCCAACATTGAAATTTTTTCAGTTTGTGCTTGTATGCATTGAAACTACACATGGTTATAGTAGATACATGCATTAACATTATGGGAGGGTTTGAAGACTCATATAAAAATATGGGAGGGTTTTGCAAAGTGTATAAGTTAGTAATATGTTTTGAATTATTATTATTTTATAAAACAATATACTCATTGGATTTAGCTATATGTATGCTATGGAAGTCATATCTTCATCAATATTTTATATGATGATGATTCCTCACAATAGGAAGGTCATTACCATTAACCATCATGCACTATGAACCATAACCAATGTCTAACCTAGAAAACATACTTCACCTCATAGGTGTAAGTCAATATTTGTGTCATACATTCAAATTGGGTATAAGACCTTCAAATATTCTATGTTACTTGGCACGTATCAAGGTGAACCACCTTTGGTTTAGCATATAGGCTCAACTCAAGTGTGTATGCTAATTTCATTTGAGGCAATACCATCTACCACCTTATCTATGTCAGGATCATCCTCTGTGTGTAAAAAACAACCTTCTGCTAAGGAGAGGGACCCACCACCTACCTTGATTGACTCGATGCATCCTTGGAAAGATATTCCATGTCCTACCTTGGAAAACACTCTAGATAACATTCAATAATAAATTCCCTAGGATCCTCCTGAAGCCCATGATACACATGATTGTGCACACATTTGTTACATTTCTACATCTACTAGGCTTATTTCCCATAGTAGCCACTCCTTCCCCTAAGGTATCAACACCTACCCTCCATCCTTGGGTAAGGCTACAAGTGCCTATTAGCTAAAGTCTCCTTTGTTTTCATTCCCTCAAAGTATATAGGAACCTTAGTAACCAGTAGTGTGTCACACACATGTGATATTTATGGGACCCAAAATCCAATCAAACCAACTCATGCCTTGTAATATTCCAAATCTGGAACAACACAGCAAACCTGCTGAAATAACGCACTCCTGGGAGATTGATGCACAAAAATGAGTTTATAGCCCTTGGATCCCTTAGATCAGCAGATCTAGAGTCTATATCCAAAAAGGGAGAAAAAACAAATCAAACTAGGCGTGGTAAACAGATCTCCCACCACCTAATCTAGCTGAAAAACAACCTACAAGAGGGGCTGCAACTATGCACAACAAACTACTTCAGAAATAACGTAGTCTTGGAAAGCATGAGCAGGAGGCCATCAAATATGATCAACTTATGAATATGCAACAGAAAATCAGAATTAAAATGAAGCCCTTTCAATATACAGTAGAATACATGAGACAAGAGAGCAAGAAATCTTCAGAAAAGAAGGCTGCAACACATATATAAACTGAAAATTGGCCCAAAAACGTTATTTTAAGGAGCTGCAACAGCTGAAAATTACATCTCAGATCTAGGAAAGATATGTGGACAAAACATCAGATCCATTTCAGATCTGGAAACTAGAAAGACTTATTTACAAGATCCCCTTGGGGTTTTGACCAAATCATGCATTACAAAGAGTAGAAATGAGTTTTAAGTTGCAGATCCGCAAAATGATTCAGGAATTTCTGAAGATGAATTTACATTAAAATAGATCAAATATAAAAAAAACATGGATCAGCAAGCTAATCCATGGATCACCAAAGTGAAAGGAAAAGCCCAGCACCAGAGATCTCTCATAAAAAATGGGGTCAAAACACCCTGCAAACCCTCTACTAAAAATAACACAGTTCCTCAGTGAAAACTGCATTGTAGCTTGAATAACATAGATGGCCTGATGCCAAGATACAAATCTGAAGCTCAAACAGTGGATGCACTCTTCTAGGAGGTTAAAAGACACACTCACTAAGAAGAGGCTCCAATACAAGCTAGATCTAAGCAGATCTAGAATTCCACTTGCGCAGCCTACAAAAGCAAGCAAACCCTCACTAGATCTGCGTTGTAGTTGGAAGTAGAGCTTGGTCCAAAGCTTGATAGTGGATCAAATCAGCAAAAACTCCTCCAATAATCCTCAAGGGAAGAGGTGAAATCCCTGCATAGGAACTCCAAGTGCTAAGCAGCACAATTCTCCACTAAACAACAGAGAATAGTATTTTTCTAAACATACAAGATACTCAGAAATATAGACAATCAACAACCTTCTCTTGCTACCTTCCCCTTCCTTTTATAAGATGAAAGCCTTTGCAAACCCTAAACCACCTTGATGAGTTAGCTCCTTTCACATGAGGGGCCTCCTTCTAGAACTGCGGTGTCCCTTCATGAGGTACATTGAATCTAGACAACTTTGTAGATTTGGTCAAGGTTGACCCAGACTCACAACTCAAACCCCTTTCACACCTGCAAGTGATTTATTTACATGGCCCTAATTTATCCTTGTTCATATGGGCATTGATTTATTCAGTCTTTTCAGGATTTTTACATGTCCTCCTTTATTCATTTATTCATGCAACAGAAAGTAAAACAAAATTGCATATTCCTCTTAGCTTAGGCTAGGTAGGAATATTACAGTCCTCCCCTCCAAAATGTTGCTTGTCCTCAAGCAACTGATAGGGTGAGAGATGTAGTACTTCCCCTCCACCATTTATTGCATCATTAATGATCAAGTCCTCATCATAAGCCAAGTGCTCATCAAGCCAATACATCATGAATTGTTCCTCCAAGGTCAACATAAGATGTGCATAGTCCATCCCACCAGGAGTGAAAAAATCAACAGAAATAAACATGGTTGGAGCAATGCTCCATCTAAAACATGTATCATGAGGTACAAGTAGAAGTTCCAAACCATGTGGTACATATAAACTTCCCATCCTCCCTCCATATAAGCCCATAAATAATACAACTATATCATCCAAGTATGGAAGCAAGACTACATATATGCAAACAGAAATCTGAGCTTGAGGAGGTGGGTCAAAATCCCAAATGTGATACCAGCGTAGTGCATCACATGCCTGAATTAGATCAAGGTGTGGTAAGTGGCATTCCCACCACACATTTGTTGCATGAGTCACCTTAACATGGCTGAAGATGTTAGATAAGTTTGGTGCCTTTGGAAAGCACCCATCATGAGAAGGAATCTCCCTTTGCACAATAAGGGAGTGGCCAAGTTCAAAATCTCTATTGGCCCACAAAAAATCATGATATTCACATGATATCTCACTCCCTTTAGGATTCATAGCCTACAAAAACATGGCAAAATAATGTGATAAATCAGAAAATAAAACTTTCTTGGCATGATCAGATCCTTTACCATCATAGTCCTTCATACACATGGAGTTGTGCATGAGCATTTCCCTCCTCTCAAGCAAAGGAAGAACTAGATGAAATGACTCTTACAAAGATTCCATTGGCTGCCCCAATCTTCCATAGCTAATGCACCCTTGAAAGTGCTAATGTAATTCCTCTCTCATGCCTTCCCAATCAAAGCTCCTTATGATCAGGGTATAGAACTTCATTGAATGCATATGGTTGAGAAAGAATTCTTTATGTGCCCCTTGTAGTATCTTCTTCTTGAGCTTGGAAGCTCTAGCCAAGAAGACCTTACCATGATGATAGATGACTCCCCCTTGGACTAAGTAGCCCTCTTCTTGCTGCATGTCATCTAGGATCATACCTGTGTGGAGATCTTTGGAATACTCTACAAGCAGTTGAGATTTCCAATACAGATCCACATTGTTCAACAATGACAGCACTAATGTTACATCCATGGAAGTGCTTGTCATGTTTCTGAACTCTTATTTGACATTTCTTATGCCAAATTTGTGTGTTGGAAGGCTGATCCTACCATTCTTCTCTTCCCACAGTGCAGATTCAGAAAAGAGAGAAGATTATAGTGGTGGAAGAAGAATATCCCCCTCATTCTTGAGCTATCCCAAGCCCTCTAGCGTTGTAATTTGGTCTCTCATTTCTCCAATACCTCCTGGATCTAGATTTGAAGCAACAATTTGTGAGGCCTCCCCCACAAGATCTGAATCTGGTGGCATCCTAGGTGGCTTGCCACTAGATAGGAATGTCCCTTGCAACATTCTCATGAACATAAGAGAAGGGACTGTGAGATCCTTGCTTCCACTTCGCAAATCTATCTATGTTGTTTGTGTGGAAGTACTAGGTGAGGGATAAGTGTGCATGCGTTGAATCATTTGGGGTTTCCCACTCTTCAAGTCCACCCACTCCATCTGCAAAGCTTTCCAATCAGTGGTGACCTTCCCCAAATTAATCAACAGAATGATATGGGTGTCTGGTATGTCAACTACAAAAAAGTGATCCACTAGAGTGTAGGATCCCATAGTGACTAAGAGTGAGGGGACATATTGCATGCATTGCATGGTCCTATCTCCTGGGACCAAAACAGAGAATCCCTCAAAAGTATCAGTGGGGATTTCTCTCCTTCGCACAAGATGAGCATCAATAAAGTTGTGGGTTTCCCCACTCTCAATAAGTATAGATACCTTCTGATTCATGATTGAACCTTGTACTCTTAGGGTCAAGTACTTAGGCACTCCTCTGAAAGATACAATATTCTCACCTATTGGAGAAAAGGCTCCATCCCCATCTCTAGATTGTGTTGGTTCTTCCTCAACATTATCATTATTGTGACCCCTCCTTGGTTCATCATCTTCATCTTCCTCCTCAAAATATGAGAAGACTTCTATGTAGTGTGCTTTCCCAGCAGCACACGTATGTCCCAGTGCCCATGACTCTTGGCAAGTGAAACACAGTCTCTTCTTTCTCAACTCCCTCCTGAGTTCAATATCAAGAGGCTTCTTGAATGAGCTCTCCTTAGAATGAGAAACTTTTTCTCCCTTCCCTTTAAAAAGGTGAGGGGCCTTGCTCTAGAAAGTTGCCTTTGCTTTTGTCAAGGCATCTTGAAGGTCTCTTGCCCTCTCAATGGCATCATGCAAAGTGATGGGCCTGGTAGATTTAACCAACCCATGCAAAGGTTCCTCCAAGCCATCGATGAACATGTACACCCTCCTTGTTGTACACAGATCAGGAACCATGATAGATAATCTCAGAAACTTAGAGATATAAGATTTTGCATCTCCTGATTGATTTAACTTTGAAAAGCTCATGAAAGGTGCTTCTGGATCCTTTTTTTCAAACCTATCCACTAGTATTCTAGTGAATTCAGAATAGGCAGTCACATTGGCATGGCCCAATGTAGACAACCCATGAAACCACCAGTTGTGTGCTTCACCTTCAAAGTGCAGCGCTGCAATCTTGATGGTTTCAATCTTAGGGACTTTGTTCAACTGAAAGTAAATATCAAGATTTTCTACCCATGCCTTGGAAGAACTGGAGGGTGACACATCAAACTTGGGCAAAAAGAATCTGCCCATAGAGTGGTGTCTATCCTGATTATGAAATAACCCACCATCTCTATACTGCTGCCTTGGTCTTCTTCTGTCCTTGAGGTGACAAAACTCTTGGAAACTCAAGTTGTATCTGAATCTCTAATTCTAAGATTCATATTCCACAAAGTAGTCTTCAAGGGATGCTTGCTCTTGTGGACCTTCATTATCCACAGCCAAGAAGGTAGGCATAGTGGAGTGTTGTGGAGCTTGTGGTTGGTTCACTGGTTGACCAGTCCAATGATGAGACATGTCAGAGCTTTCCCCCAGATGAAATATCCTAGGATATTCCCTCATTCTATCCATCCTCAGCTCTTTGATCTCTTTGGAAAGATCTTGCATGGCTACCAAAAGAGTTCTTGCAAACTCTTCCCCTTATTTATCACTTGCAGTCTCAGGGGCTTTACCCTTGTCTTGATCATCAGTAGTGTAATCAAACTTCCTGTGAATTCTGTTTTGATACCTCTTATCCCTCTTAGTAAGAGGTTCATCTTTTTCTGAATGCAACATGGCCATGGTTCTCCAATTAAAGCACAGGTTGTGCCAATAAAGGAGCTCCGATACCACTGTAATATTCCAAATCTGGAACAGCACAACAAGCTTGCTGAAATAACGCACTCCTGGGATATTGATGCACAGAAATGAGTTTACAGCCCTTGGATACCTTAGATCAGTAGATCTGGAGTCTAGATCCAAAAGGGGAGCAAAAAAAAATCAAACTAGGTGTGGTAAAAAGATTTCCCACCACCTAGTCTAGCTGAAAAACACCTTACAAGAGGGGTTGTAGCTATGCACAACAAACTGCTTCAAAAATAACACAGTCCTGGAAAGCATGAGAAAGAGGCCATCAAAGATGATCAAATTATGAATATGCAGCAGCAAATCAGAATTACAATGAAGCCCTTTCAATATACAGTAGAATACAGGAGAAAAGAGAGCAAGAAATCTTTAGAAAAGAAGGCTGCAACACATATATAAATTGCAAATTGGCTCAACAACGTTATTTTAAGGAGCTACAGCAGCTGAAAATTACATCTCATATCTAGGAAAAATCTTTGGACAAAACATCGGATCCATTTCAGATCTGGAAACTAGAAAGAATTATTTACAAGATCCCCTTGGGGTTTTGACCAAAGCATCCATTACAAAGAGTAGTTTTGAGTTTTAATTTGTAGATCTGCAAAATGATTCAGGAATTTTTGAAGATGAATTTACATTAAAATAGATCAGATATAAACAGAACATGGATCAACAAGCTAATCCATGGATCACCAAAGTGAAAGGCAAAGCCCAGCACCAGAGATCTCTCACCAAAAATGGGATCAAAACACCCTGCAAACCCTCTATTGAAAATAACGCAGTTCCTCAATGAAAATTACGCTGTAGCTTGAATAACATAGATGGCCTGATTCCAAGATACAAATCTGAAGCTCAAACAGTGTATGCACTCTTCCAGGAGGTTAAAAGACACACTCACTGAGAAGAGGCTCCAATACAAGCTAGATCTAAGCAGATCTAGAATTCCACTTGCTGCAGCCAACAAAACCAAGCAAACCCTCACTGGATCTGCATTGCAGTTGGAAGTAGAGCTTGGCCCAAAGCCTGATAGTGGATCAAATCAGCAAAAAATCCTCCAATAATCCTCAAGGGAAGAGGTGAAATCCCTGCATAGGAACTCCAAGTGCTAAGCAGTAAAATTCTCCACTAAACAACAGAGAATAGTATTTGTCTAAAAAGACAAGATACTCAGAAATATAGAAAATCAACAACATTCTCTTGCTGCCTTCCCCTTCCTTTTATAAGATGAAAGTCTTTGCAAACCCTAAACCACCTTGACGAGTTAGCTCCTTTCACATGAGGGGCCTCCTTCTAGAACTGCGATGTCCCTTCATGAGGTACATTGAATCTAGACAGCGTTGTCGATTTGGTCAAGTTTGACCCGGAATCACAACTCAAACCCCTTTCACACCTGCAAGTGATTTATTTACATGGCCCTGATTTATCCTTGTGCATATGGGCATTGATTTATTCAGTCTTTTTAGGAGTTTTACATGTCCTCCTTTATTCATTTATTCATGCAACAGAAAGTAAAAAAAAATTGTATATTCCTCTTATCTTAGGCTAAGTAGGAATATTACATGCCTCTGAGAAATCCGTCACCCCTTCTTCCCACATCCTTCACATAGGTGAGGAAATTCTAGAGGTAACAATGACACATGACTACCCAAGCGATTTAATGCATCATCAATCCTTCTCCCTCACCTAGTATGAGTTTCAAATTTCCCCATCCGAAGAAATTTGTGTAATTGAAACAAAAGACTTCATTCTCCATGGATATGTTTATTTTATTAAGAAATTGATCCCTACCCAATATAATTTTGAAGATGGAAATATGACTAGAATTTCTCCCACTATAATAGTGGGAATTAACCCTAAACATCAAAAAAAGAATTCTCCTTGAAGCAGCATGTTCCATAGAGGAAGTTTTTGCATTTTAAATCCTTAGTTTAAGAGTTTCTAGTTGTACAATAAAATTCCTAGATTTGGTCCATCCATTGTCGAACAAAAATCAACCGATGGACATGTACATCCATTGTCTAGAAAAAATAGAGGCTTCTTCAACCCTCCAGAACTATGGCCATCAAGATTGAGTTCAAAAATTTTCATAAATATATTTTTAACTATCCCATCACATGAAAATCATCAATCTCCAACATCATTATTGTGAAAAAAAATCAAGGCACTATCTACGTTTGTATTGGTTTCTAAGATTTGAACCAAGCTTGTCCCAAAGGAAATTCCCTAACACCATTCATTGAATAATTTATTGACAAATGAACTTAGCATGAGGTATTTTCTTTTATGGATGAATTATCTATGTATAACCAAATTTTTATTTTCCATAAGAAATAAATATAAAATTACTTCCACCAAACCATGGTGTATTTTCACCTATTGTGTTATGCTATTTGGTCTCAAAAATTTTGAAGACACCTTCCAACACACCATGACACTTATATTTCATGACCTTGTTCATCTAATATTGCCCTATCTTAATTACCTCATTGCTCATTCTTAGAATCAGTCCCAACATCTAGAATAACTTTCCATAATATTTAAATGATGTCAAAATTAAAAATATTTCTTGGAACCCCTCAATTAAAAACACAATAAAAAGAAAAATAACAAAATAAAATAAGAAACAATGAAACACAACCATATATATAACATAAAAATTAAAAAAATGCCAAATCTGGCTTTTTAACCTGCTTCCCTAGCCCTTTCCCTAGCTCGAGCTCGCCTATGCCCACCTACAAGTTCCAAGAGAAAAGCCTCTTCCATCGCCCTATCCCGAGCCAGCCTCTGCCCACCTCCGAGATGCAAGAGGAAGCTGAGCCTCCTCCCACCTCCAAGCCGCAAGAGGAAGTTGAGCCTCCTCCATCACCCCTCATCTTCCTAAATAAAATATGGAATGAATGAATAGGGTCCAACTAAACCACAGTCTCATGGCGTCCAAACCCTGCAAATCCATTATGAGCAGAAACAGAGGTAGGGGATGCTTCCCAGGTAACGAAAGAGGATGTGGTCGTCCCCCCACCAATTTGGACGTGCCTCCTTTGCCACCCAGTTTGATAATAAAGTCCTTGGGCACATGAGAAGAAGCATGGTTTCCATCGAATATGAGGAGAACCACAAGGGGGCACACATCCCTTTGGGCTCTTCACAATCTCGTAGCTCATCAGCTGAAAGATAGGGAGCAAGACAAGTCTAAATCCACTCACTGAATAAAAATGCTTCTGCACAAATCAACCATTCCACCTCCTCGCTAAATTTAATTTCCAGAGACCTAAAAATTTCATACCCCCCAACATCCCATCCCCTGCTATGTCTCCCTCGATTTCCCCTCCTTCCATCTCATGCCCTCCACCTCCCCATAGAGATCCTCCTCCCTCCCCCCCTCGTCCCAATCCTTATGGGTGCTACATCTTGGAAGATGCCCCTAAGGATTCTAACACTGTAGATGCTCAAGGCAACACTCAGGTACAAGGAGGCACCAACATGGCTATAATGAAGCTCTAGTGTGACATGCACTAGCCATTGGTGACTTGGTGAGCAAAAGGTTGGTAATTTACTTTTCATTTTGATTGGTGAATATCAGTGCGACCCTATTTTGGATTAATAGACATCATAGTGATCTTGCCTCTTTTGTTAGGCGTAAGTGCACATGGTCTAGATCCAAGAAGTTCCCAAAACCATTACGGTTTGCAACTATCCTTGATTTGCAATCACTAGTCATTTTGCCATGAAGCTCAACCCTCCATAGTGAGATGAAACATCTTAGACTTTTTGGAAAACTTATACTCTGGTTTCCCCTCCCAGGGGCAGAGAATTTTTTATCACATATTCTGGTTTCATATTTTTGAGGTAGAGATGGATACTATGTCTATACATTGTGTATTTTTTTCTCTATTAATATAACATAGAAATTATTCTTAAAAAAAAAACAAATTTCTTGTCTTCAACCTTCAATAAAGAAGCCAAGATTCTCCCTCATGGTCCTATTTCCACATGTCCATGATAGTGAATACTCTTGAATGAAAATGTAATGTATCAATTAAGAGACAATTACATAACTGATAAGGAATAACCAAACCACTTATTGCTATCTATTTCCTAGATGAAGGATAATATGAAGATATACTACCATGTCAATGGTTATTTCCTAGTGTTTGTGTATTGTGCATGATGTCGTCTGACATGTTAAGAGCCATCATTTCTGCTAGACATGCATGATAACCAACTATCCTTGTCGAAGGATGTATGAGTCAGAACAAGTCAAGAGTGAAATGAGTTGATAGTCGATTGAGATGTGTAAAAAATAGTCAAATGAGGAGTCAAGTTGACTGAGTGTTCGACCAAGAAGTCTACTGAGACTATGAAATAATTGATGGAAGATGTTATCACCAAATTGAGTCTTGTTGGGCTGCTTCAATGGTAAGCTTGGAGTAACTGTTTCAAACTTCTTCTAATTGAAGCTTAGCCTCTTCAGTTTGAGAGGGCTCTCTCAAGGGAGTTTTATGATATTGAATAATGATAGTAATTGATGGATAACTCTATGAATTGTGTCTTGGTTTTGTAGGTTTACGGGTTGAAAAGATGAAGGCTTGCTACCATTGGGCTACGGAGTCAGTGACAAGGATATTAATGACAAAGGCTCTCCTTGTGGAAGCTGAAGCATGTAGATATTTAAATGAAAGTATAATACACACATATAGATTTTACTCAATATATAAATGTTCAAATGAAGTAAGAGCATGAGAAACATGAATTCTGAGTAACGAACATTAAGATACTGAAAGCAGGACTGTAATGTTCCAAATTTTTATGGAACATTAATTTTTGATAGGAGATGAATAAAATGGGTAGGGGACCCATTCTTTGCATGATTAGAGAATAAAAATCCTCTAAGTATGAAAGAGGATCATGTTGAAGCTGGATTTCACACCTCCATGTGTGAAAGGAGGTTTTTGCATAAAGGCTTGGCCAAGGTTGACCAAGTCAAACTGCGTTGGCATGAGTTGGAAAGCACTATATGGGACAACGTAGGAGGGAAGATTCTAGAGGGAGGAAACCCTAATTCGAAGTAGGGCCCATGGAGGGAAGGATCAATTGTTTAAAAGAGGAGCAAGGCAGCCATTGAGATTATCTTTGATCATTTTACATTTGAGTCTTGAAGACTTGTTGCTGCCTCTTGCTGTTCAGAAGAGCTGCAATGCCTTCGGGCACGAGGGAGTCATGTTTAGGAATTAATCTCCTTCTTGAGGAGCTCATGAAGGATTGCACTCCATTCCCCATATTTAGGCATTCATGCCATAGCTTCATTCATCTACATCAGTGCAGTTTCTGTAGAAGATATTGTTGGGTGTTGTTGGGTGTTGTTGGGGAGGTTTCCACACACCATCCAGAGCTAGTTTTCTAGTGGAGGGAGGCTCCATCATTTGGGAGATCAGAAAATGGGGTTTATGAGCAGATCCCATCATCTTTGGCATTAGGCCAACCACATTCCATCATTGGAAGCGCAGTCCCTCTCTTAGACAACGTTCTCTTTGGTGAATATTTGTTGTGAGGTATTAGCATATTTTGGAGGGGAAGTCTTGGGTGAAAGGATCAGCCTTTCACTTCAGATTTTCATTGGAGAAGGGTTCTTCATCTACAACAACTATTTCAGAATTCTCCATCCATTTCTAGCTCTTGAGTTGCAGCAGCTACTGCAACTCCAACATTTTTGTATCATAACATTTTTGTATAGATTTCAGCCAATCCTCTTAAAGGATTGTTGTATTGTATTTTCAGGGGTTGAGAGCTTGCTCCCCACATTATTTGAGCCTATCATTGCTATATCTTTGTATTTCCATATTTTATGCAGTAGTTCCTCATATAACTACACAGTCATCGCCTAGGGCTTGATATAAACAACAGTGTTCTTCATATTTGTATGTACAGTTTTCTTGAGGCTTGTTGTGCATTGCTTGAGAGATTATTTCCTCAAGGAGATGTATATTTTATTCTTCTATGTATTAATATGATGGCCATTGGATTCTTCGGCATTTCATGTGTTCATGAGTCACTGCTATTTCCATTTGATGTATTTGTTATTGCTGTAGCTGCAATGTTGGGGTTATCTTAAGAGATTCCCAATCTTGTTGTGTTTCCCTCTTGGGGATATTGTCGTTTGACAATCAGTCTATAGACAGAGTCTGCTAGTGGGCCAGGTAGCCTATGGAGCTCATCCTTTGTTCAAAGGTGACAAATCCAGTAAATTCCCCTGTAGTCTATCTTTGGAATAGATTTTCTTTTTCGATTGACAATGTTTCTGAAAAAGGAACATTACAGTGGTATCAGAGCATCGAACTTGGCATAGCTTGTAAGTTCGATTTCAGAGGAGAATAATGAAGAAGATGAGCCTGAGCTCATCTAATTTTGAAATAAATAAGAGGCTCCCTGAGGAGGAGGAAAAGAAAAGGGGAGAAGAGGAAGGTCCATGCACTTCCTATTCTCTTGAAGACCAACATGAGAGATGCTTGGATTTCCAGATCTTATGCAAGTGCTTGGGTGACTATAAACTCCATTCTGCAGCATTCAGGGGAGATACAGCATTCCTATAGTCTATTCATTAGATGGAGGAGAGAAGGCCCTGTGGAAAAGGAGGAATCAGAGGCAATAGGCTTCTATTGTCTACATGTGATGGGGTTACTTCAGCTAGAACTTGGGAGAAGAAGATGGAGGCATTTTTATTGCTGCATCCAGTGGCAGAGAAAGAAGTAGTGGAGATGGCAGCGTTGCACATGGAGGAGGAAACCTCTGTTTGGTGGTTCAAACCCTTGGTCCATTCAAGGGTGAGTTATTTTGCAGTCTTTTCTCAAAGGTTGATCCAAACCTTTGATGGAGAAAGAACAAAGGAAGAGAAGCTCACACCACCATGGGAGGAGGATTGCACCAATGTTGCTACAGCTTTGAAGGAGCAACCTTCAACATATATGGATGAAGAAGCCATTGGAGGAAAAGCCATTACAACCACACAAGAAGGTCCCAAGATCCACCAAGGTATGAGTAAAGTTCCACTTTCTATTTCAACAAATAATCTTAAGGATGGTGGAATTTCATATGAAGAGGTCCAAGGATCAAATCACATGGCCACTTTAGGGCCTCATGTTTACACTGCGCTGTGCAAAGGGTTCAAGGAGGAGAAGAACCCTCATCCTCATGTACCTTTGATGATTTTAATTTAGCCTTCAAGGTGGGAGTGTAGACTTTTCGAGGATGAAATAAACCATGACACCTCTATGGAGAATCATGAAACAATTTGTGAACCGAAGGAAGAGATAGTTGCTACATCATCGGAGGAACCAGTAGCGCTGTTGAACATGGATGGAGAGAAGACATCACCTCCATCACATTTGGATCCTCATGGGTCCAACATAGTCATGGGAAGGAGGCCTTTCTTAAGGGGTCTCCAAGGAGCTGCATTTCACACTCTCATGAAATGCAAAGAGCAGGAATTGATTGGGGAGGATGGTAGCCCTCATGGGAGGAGTACCAAAAGGATGGAAAAGAGATGGCAGGATACTTGCATCATTGAGGAGCATAGAGTATGGATGCATGATGTTGATGTGATGCTCATATCATTCATTGTGTCTTCATCACATGAGTTGTATGATGGAAGTATTGGAGGGCAGCAAAATAATTTGTTTCTTTGCTTGGGAGAGCAAGGGAAAAATTGCTCTCATACTTTGCATGATGTTGCAGGAGGAGGAAATGGCATTCTCTCCTTGAATTTTGATGATAGAGAGGTACTTCCACCTTGGGAGGGGCTTCTTATGTATTGCAAAATTATGAAAGATATCTTTGACAAAGAACATGTCAAAGAATGGAGCTTGGTATTGATGAGAGCCTATGGGTATAGGCCAACAACATTGTCTCTTTGGAGCAGTGACCTATGGATGAAGTCTGCCTAGCAGAAGTGTGATGGATCCATAACCCACAGGTCCCAGGATCATTTCATATTTGTCGCACTTGATGGAAAAAGAGGAGGTGAGATGGATAAGGTAGCCATATATTACCATGCTACATTCTTCTTGACTTGGATACCCAAGCATGAGAAGAAGGATCTTCTTGCAGCACCTAATTCATTCCTCTTCAGGGGAGCATGCCAAAAAACTATGGAGGGTTCATTCATGGATCCATACATCATCTTACTCCCAGTATATGGTAAGAAACCTGTTTTTACATTGGCTGATTTGTATACTCTTACCATTATTTTGCAGTGCATGGCTCTACAAGAGGGCAAGCTTTTCAGATTGCTCCATGGACAAAATTGGGCCAATTTGTATGATGGAGATAGCCATCCTTTATATGGCCTTGGGAAAGTGTTTTCTTTCATGTATGATCAGTTGATACATTCAGCCATTTTCTATTCATCAGTATCTGTCATGACATACATAACTATTCAAGAAACACAAAACAACTTGCCATGTGATTTTCTAAAGCAGCAATTTGGAAAACTGCGCTGTCACTTTTGGGAAAACTGTTGGTACAATTTTTCAACACATGAAAACTTTAGAATTTTCCTCATTGTATTGCTGATAATTATTTCCCTTGCTGATATGGATTAGATTTGTACAAGAAGCATGATTATGAGAAAGGCACATGAGTTGGATGTGCCCTTGAGTGAGAAAAACTCTCACATTTTCTGCAGTGCATGTTCTAAAGGGAACATGAGAGGAGGCATGGATATAGCCACATATTTGCTCATTTGTGGGGAAATACATGGGCTTGGTAATTTTATCCATCCATTGTATGTATAGGGGTAGGTGTTTGACCTTATGTTGTTAATTCACTCATCTATTTACTATTTAGTAGTAGATGTGAAATTTGTTGTGCAATACTTGCCATGTTATTTTCTGCAGCTGCAGTGGATGAGGTTGCATTATAACCCTATGAGGCATTGTTTTCATTTTTTTCATGTGGTATAACCTACATCAAACATGTCATGGGGGCATTCTATGATGATCTTGTCCTATTCATCATAGATGACATGTCTTGGGCCAGCCGGATTATCATTGTTGAAAGGAGAAATCCTTGAAGGATTGCTTTTCATTTTTCCACTTGAGGGCAATACCTTTGCAACCCAGGATCAGCATACACTCCACACTTGTCATAAGTGGAGAAGAGGACAGCATGGGGCAAGTTATAGTGCTTTCCATGTTCAGATTTCAGCCCACTTTCATTGTTGGAGCTCAAGGTGGATGGTGATTTTCCATGAGTTGTCTTGTCGAGAGGCAGCTTATTTTCATGATTGATGGCTTGGGGATGAGAGATTAATATGGGGGGTGATCAGTACTATTATATATCAGATATCATGCCTCAAGGAGGCCCTTAGATAGCTCTTTGTTCCTTCATGGATATTTTTTCCGACATGATAGATATTTTGGGAATGTTCACCCCAAGGCTAGATTGCATATGTTAGAGGGACAGTTGGAGACTTGATTGCTGATATGGCATCCTTTCTTGAGGAGATCATCACATAATGATGCTACAGGAGGAAAGGGTAGAAAGCAACTTAGTTCATCCTTGCAATTGCTTGAGGGCAAGCAATATTTTGAGAGGGCAGGACTGTAATGTTCGAAATTTTTATGGAACATTAATTTTTGATAGGAGATGAATAAAATGGGTAGGGGACCCATTATTTGCATGATTATAGAATAAAAATACTCTAAGTATGAAAGAGGATCATGTTGAAGCTATATTTCACACCTCCATGTGTGAAAGGAGGTTTTTTCATAAAGGCTTGGCCAAGGTTGACCAAGTCAAACTGCGTTGGCATGAGTTGGAAAGCACTATGTGGGACAACGTAGGAAGGAAGATTCTAGAGGGAGGAAACCATAATTCAAAGTAGGGCCCATGAAGGGAAGGCTCACTTGTTTAAAATAGGAGCAAGGCAGCCATTGAGATTATCTTTGATCATTTTACATTTGAGTCTTGAAGACTTGTTGCTGCCTCTTGCTGTTCAGCAGAGCTGCAGTGCCTTCAGGCACGAGGGAGTTCTATTTAGGAATTCCTCTCCTTCTTGAGGAGTTCATGAAGTATTGCACTCCATTCCCCATATTCAGGCATTCAGGCCATAGCTTCAGTCATCTACATCAGTGCAGTTTATGTAGCATATATTGTGCTGTGTTTCTGGGGAGGTTTCCACACACCATCCAGAGCTATTTTTCTAGTGGAGAGAGGCTCCATCCTTTGGGAGATCAGAAAAGGGGGTTTATGAGTAGATCCCATCATCTTTGGCATTATGCCAACCACATTCCATCATTGGCAGCACAGTCCCTCTCTTAGACAACGTTCTCCTTGGTGAATATTTGCTGTGAGGGATTAACAGATTTTGGAGGGGAAGTCTTGGGTGAAAGAATCAGCCTTTCACTTCAGATTTTCATTGGAGATGGGTTCTTCATCTACAATAGCTATTTCAGCCTTATCCATCCATTTCCAACTCTTGAGTTGCAGCAGCTACTGCAACTCCGACATTTTTGTATCATAGCATTTTTGTATGTATTTCAGCCAATCCTCTTAAAGGATTGTTGTATTGTATTTTCAGAGGTTGAGAGCTTGCTCCCCCACCTTATTTGAGCCTATCATTGCTATATCTTTGTATTTCCATATTTTATGCAGCATTTCCTCATATAACTACGCAGTCATGGCCTAGGGATTGATATAAACAGTAGTGTTCTTCATATTTGTATGTACAGTTTTCTTGAGGCTTGTTGTGCCTTGCTTGAGAGATTATTTCCTCAAGGAGATGTATGTTTTATGCTGCTATGTTTTAATATTATGGCCATTGGATTCTCCAGCATTTTATGTGTTCATGAGTCACTGTTATTTCCATTTGATGTATTTTTTATTGCTGTAGCTGCAATGTTCGGGTTATCTTAAGAGATTCCCAATCTTGTTGTGTTTCCCTCTTGGGGATATTGTCCTTTGGCAATGAGTCTATAGTCAGAGTCTGCTAGTGGGCCAGGTAGCCTCTGGAGCTCATACTTTGTTCAAAGGTGACAAATCCAATAAATTCCCCTGCAGTCTATCTCTGGAATAGATTTTCTTTGTCGATTGACAATGTTTCTGAAAAAGGAACATTACAAGGACACTAAGAAAGATATCCAATAGTTTAGTGCTTGAAAGGAAGTCAGAACATGAAAATCATGAATTCTGAGTAATCAAACATTAACATATTGACATAAAGTAATAAGATACATGTAGGATAGTGTTCATGAAAATATAAAATGAATCTCAGGTGAAGGATGAAACCAATAGCCACTCTCTATTACTGATCAGAACCTGTTTACAATAGTAGAAGTTAGCATTAACATATTCCAACCCCCTACTACTTCGATTATTTGTCTTTTAATAGAAATTATTTAAAATAAGGATGATATTCTTGGTGGCTAGATCCTTGAATTCTCCTATGACACCTTTCATAACTGAAATACATAACTCACACCATAAAATTGACAGCTACCTTCTAAAGAGACCATCTCGTAATAGGAATTTATCTCCTATTTATTACATTGTTCTATCCTATTTGTGAAAACAGTTACATGATGGTTACAAAATAAATATCACATGCTTGAGAGACACATGATCAAATTCATCACCACTTTACATATTTAATGCCTCCCTAGATTTGTGGAGCATAACACTATTTTTTAGGAATAGATACCCTTGACTTCAACATTGTTTTGATTGATGACCTTTCTGCATGAAAATCCATTTGAGTCATAAGTATTTGATGATAAGCTCCCTTGAAATGTTGGAGGAGTCTAGCTATCCAAAACTACCATTAAGATGCTCGAAAACCATCCAAAATAGTTCGCTACGAAAACAGGACAGTTTTGTAGCGAGCTTTGGTAGCGTTGAAAAATGACTTCTGCACCCAAAAAATCTGCTCCTTTGCTATTCCATGATGTCAATCAAGTCATGACACATCCACACCATCAATATCCCTCCTTGAAAGTGGAAAAAAATGAATCTAGAGGAAAAAAGGCTGCTACAGGTTTTTTCGTAGCGTTTTCCTGTCTTTAAGCCTAGGAAATGCTATGAAAAGAGGAAAAATTGTGTAAAAACACAGAATTTTCCTATTTCAAAATTGTCTTCATAAAATGAATTCTTGTTGATAAAACCTGATCTTCTGCATGTTATGGACTTCATCAAACTAATGAGGAACACAATCACCATCACCTTACATATTTAAAACATCTTTGCAGATTTTTCCTATTTTTTCTAAAAAATATGTCTTAGAACAGAGATTATATCTATGAATCTATGATGTATTTTTAAAAACTGGAGGTGTTTTTTTTCAACAAGAATGTTCTTAAGACAAACCTCTCTTGGTTTTTTGAAAACCATCTCCAGCTGTCCATAATAAGTATTTTATAAACATGTATAAAACATGAAAACTTTGTTTTCTGAAAATAGGGCCCAAAGACATCATTGTATCTCCCAACTGATAGCACCTGTGAAAAAATTGAAAGAGGTTATTTTTCCTTGTTTTTTTTTGACAATAACCTCTCTCATTATTTGTAAATTCATCTGTGTTCATCCATAATATTCTCTTTAAACTTAATTCTAAAACAATCCAAAAACACAACAATTTCCTTGTTAGCTCCAGCAAAAATTTAAACAACTTGCACTGATGAATGCTTCAACAATGCTAGGGTCCTCCATGAATAGCTTAAATTCCATGGGCTTCTATCGTATCCATATAGCCTCCTTTGTATTCTTTCTTGTGCATGACCATCTCCTTTTATAACCAAGCTGCCCTCTTAAAAAGGTGACACTTGTATAGACAAATTGGACAACAAGCTACTTGGTGTGGTGAGGTAGCTCTCAAACATTGACAGTGAGATGTTTCACATGTAAGAATGAACGTTGAATGACAAATAGAATCTTAGGATAAGGTTTTATGTTTTAAATGAAATTTCATGCTTTAATAATGATACATACATGCCAAAAGGGTAATGATGACCTCAAACATGGCTATGTACCTTTGAATTAACCATAAGAGACTTGAATGACTTCCACCCTAACTCCTCCAATGACGAACTGAAACTTTGCACCGGATTTGACAAAACAGACATAAATACCCTTTTTCGTAGCATGGTTAGCATTTCTTGGCAGTTTTTCTATGAAACTATTAGGCAGTTTCGTAGCGAAAACTGCATTTTTATAGTGTAAGACGCTACGAAAACAAGAAATACTGGCTAAAGTGACCTTTTTGAATTCAAAAGCTTGGGAAATGAAATATGTTAGCAAATGATGACTGATGGGACATGATATGACTTTAATGGGGGTGGTTTTGTGTTAGTGTCATGTGATTTGTTAGATTGGTGAGATCAAATGCACAGGGTAACATTAGACCAGTGTTTGGAGTCCTAGGACCTAGCCTTCCTGGACTCAGAGAGGGATCTCTCTATTTGTAAGTGTTTTCAAATAATATATCTTTGTGCTCTTTATTTTAAGATATTCGGCTATTTATGAAGTTCTAAGGACTTGTTTATTTTGGTTGAATTAATTGATAGGTTGACAGATCTGTGGTATTACTAATTGTAGGGATGTTTCAGCTGAGTAGGTAGACTATGAGAAAACATTGATCCATTGGGCTATGGAGTCATAAAAGGATTTAATTGTTCATCAACTTTGTAATGTTTTTCATAGGGCAAGCTAACTATATCAAGTGGACCTCTTAGATTATATTGTGATATGAAATAGTAATAAGTTGTGAAGGCAACAAAACTATAGTCAGTTAAGAATCTTCTAGCTCTACTTAGACAAGAAAATATTTTCAAGGTACTTGTTTGAAGAAAACCAAAGGACAGGGCACACCATAGACTTCTTTGGAAAGACTTTGATAAGCAAACCTTTCATACAACAATTCAACAATCATAAGAATACTTTCAAACAAAAGAAAACATTTAAGATAACAGTGAGAGCAACTAAAGAGAAAAATGAAGCCTATCTTCTTTAAATAAACACTCAAAATAATCTTTAAAGCAACATTTGGAGGCAGACTAGAGGACAGGGCATACCATAGACTTCCTTGGTTTAGACTCTACTAAGTATACTTCAAAAAAATGTCTTAAAAACAATATCTCAAGTTGTACTCAAGGACAGGGCTCACCATAAACTTCCTTGGTTTCACTCTATTGAATCATTTATAAGAAAACAAGCTAGATGTAACTGGAGGGAAATTAAGAATCCTCCAATCAGACCTTGCAGAAGAAAACATAAAGATAAAGAATTCAGAAAAAAATAGGGTGCCAAGACAACATATCCTATTCTAAAATTTATGTTCTTTTATCAGAGAAAGATGGACAGAATGGAAAACATAAGGAAAACAATGACAAATGAGGAAAACTTCACCATTAACATAACTCAATGATCTTGTTAATGTGCTTGTATTATTGATGATCAAACCAGTTACAATACTCCATGTACAATAGCTCTCTGTGATTCATAGATTTCTCAAATCCAGCCTAGCAGTCCTCAGCTAGCTCAGCAACATAAATCATTCAAATAACCACCAAGTAACCAACACTAGAAATGGATCACACAAGCAATATTTAACTGCAGAATGAGGAGGTGATCTTATTCTAGGGCTTCTGACTATAGTTATTACAGAGTAAATGAACTCTTGATATTTGTGACCATGCAAGGCCCAAAGCAAGATAAGACTGACTGTCTATCTGTAATAGTAACTCTTAATTTCATTGTTTGAGCTGATTTTTGGAAATATTTGAGTTTAAGGCATTTTGCAATAACTTTACAATAATTGCTAGGTAGATATAAAATATCTCTGACTATTTGCAATAGTTGTTTGATGCTTTATTGAAAAAAAATACGCTGTAGGGGAAAAATATGTCCTTTGGAGAAGTAAAGGCTTGAGTTTGAGTTATTCGAATGGGTCTCTCTTTTGATTTGCCTTGGTTTATCATTTATCCTTTGATTTATCTTTTAAACTCCATTATTTCCTTGATCTGCATTTTTATATTTTAATTTCTTGTTGTCTTGCTCTCCCTTTCCTTTATCTCTGATTTATCAGTGATTGGTCTTCAAACTGGCCTTCTAACTATGTTCTAGCTTTAAAACTTGATTATGAACCTTTAATTTCTTCTAAATCTCAACTATCACGGCCTCTTACTGTGTTTTTGCCTGTTAATTTGGCTTTTGAAGGTTTTGAAAAGCCAACAATGACCATGATCCATTGCTACTCTTCATTTACTTGTGCTATTGGCTCCTCGTATGATTAAATAGACACTGGATTGTCACCTAGAGATACTGATAAAACGGTTATTGGGCCTCATAATGCATGTTACATGCTTATACCTTGTTGAACTGCACAATAGACAAATTATTAATAAAAAACTTGTGTTTGTTTGGACAAAGTCCGGGTGATGAGAGTTTGTGGGTTTTCTATGTAGGTTTTATGGTTCATCGGGCCATCAAAGGTAGTAGTAGAGGTTTCATGGAGGTCAAGCTTCTTAGAAGAGGTGGAGGCTTTTGGAAATTTTTAACGGAGGTGGTGGTATTTATTTTTGGTGGGAGGAAGGTAAGCGGTTTTTGGAAGCGAGGAGGTAGTTTTCGTACGGAAGGGGAAGTGGTAATGGTTTTGGGTGGAGGTGTGCGATACCATACATTGCATGATGCATGGAAGGGAAAAACAACCCATTTCGAGTGGTCGGGGTTTATATATCACGGGGGTAATTAAATTTTGCGATATGAGCGATCGACCGTCAGATCTCAGGGGTGGAGATCGACGGTGGTCGCATTTTTTGGAAGCAACAGGTAGGTGCATAGGTAGGGTCCAAGCATGGGGTGACGTGGCAGGTTTCTTTTCGTGTAGTGCAGGGGGTCAAAATTGTATGAGGGGTTACGATTTTTATGGCAATGGGTTATATTATGAGGCGGGCTCGATGGACAGATGGAAGAATATAAAAGGGGCAAGAGGTTTAAATTGGGAGTAGGCCCTAAGGTCATTAGAACAAGCATGGGCGCTTATTGCCTAGGCAAGGGCCGAGGTTATATGGGTATAGGGGCTTAAAACAGAAAAAGAGCCCGGGTAAAAATAACAGTGGGGTCAAGACATTTTTTAAACAATTCGGTTTTTATTTAATAAAACAAAGTTTTATTAAAATAAAAGTGGGTCTGAATAGTTTATTTTTTTGATTTTAAAACAATGTAAAAAGAAGTTTTTACATTGTTTTGGTGTATATGAGGGAGAATGATGAATGGAGGGTCTTGAAAGGGGAAAATGGGTTTTTAGAGGGGAATAAGAGGGAATGAGAGTTAGGGTAGGGAGAGGGAGAGTGAAAATGGGAAATATAGCCCAAAATGAGTTGTTGTTAGAGCAGCAAGGTAAAATTTTGAAGGCAGAGATGAAAAAATAGCGAAATAGGTTTATTTAGGATAATGAAGGCAGTGAGATTTCTAAAACTCACAATATTCATGAATCTTGTTTTTAGAAATCTAGAATCAACATTTAGTCATCTACAAAGAGCAAAAATTACTGATGACTAACAATTTGGAACTTAGGATAGGTTAATATGAAAAAATTTCAATTTTTCCTTTACCAACTTGTGACAAATGAACTTTATGACCATACCTTTGACAAATGAACCCTAAGACCATGTTAAATAATGTTTCAATTTTTCTGAGTGATAACATATGTGAGTCAAGTCTCTTGATTGGACTAAAACCTTATTTTTGTTTGTAGATATTGATTCCATGGTGATAACGTTTGTAGATAAATACACTTAAACAATAATTCCTATTGAACTCTAAATGCTCCTGTAGATATGATAAATTTATGTATTTTGTAGAGTAGGGAAATTATTTTATGTTTCTTCTACTGACCTAGGCTTGTATCCATAGAGGTTTTAAAGAAGATACTTCCGGTTTGAATCATGGGAATTTGTTGATTATTATTGTATATTATCTTATGGAGATGATCAGTCTATTTTGTGAGCCTTTCTACTATCAATCAAACCAAGATGTTGACCTTGAATTTTGATAGTAAGCTCTTCTTTTGACAATGGATTTTAGTAGGGATTTAGCAGAGGATAAAAGAGTATGTTTAATCAAGGGAATTCTAATTAGCAGTGTTGGGTGTGGAGCCTAATTATATTTTTTATTTGGTATCACAACGTTGGATCCCTGTTCTTAACGAGGCAACAACGCCACCCGTAATTTAACATTGCCTGGGGGGTCCAAGGGGGGCGGCTACGACTTTATGGAGACCCCCCCTAGTGGGGGTTTTCGGGGGAAATGCCCCTGAAGCTAAAAACAGATGTAAATTTTCCTTGTAAAAGTATTATAATTTTTAGTCAATCTGGGATGTTCATTAGGTGGGTGATCTGACGGTAGAAGTTATGTTTAATTTAGGGTTTTTCCCCTAGAAGGCAACCCCTTGTTTTGTATGAGGGTATTGGATTGCGGTTGTGTATTGTATGTGTATTCTCGTAGTGAGAAACGGATAGAGATATTATGAGAGAGAATAGAGGATATTACAATGGATCTAATGTAGGTTGTGTCTCTTCATTTTGGTGGATAATATAAAGGAAGGACTGTCTATTCGGGGTGGACGTAGCCCAAATTGGGTGAACCACGTATATATGTGTCTCTCTTGTTTTATATGTTTTCCATGTTTATGTTTCTGCATATTTTATGTGTTGCATTGCTCTGTAATATATAATTTTTCTAACAATTGGTATCAGAGCCGAAGGTCTATTTGGCTAATAAACTCTCAGGAAAGAAGGGTTTCTGGTTCGAGTGGGAGCAATGGCTGAAGATGGTAAGTTTAGGGTCGAGAAATTTAACGGCCAAAACTTCCCGCTGTGGAAGATGCATATGGAAGATTATCTGTATCAAAAATATCTGTACCTACCATTGACTAGAAAAACAAAGAAGCCGATGACTATGACAGACACAAAATGGGAGATTGTCGATAGAAAGTCACTTGGAACAGTACGGTTGTGCCTCGTGGTGTTGGTAGCCTTCAATATTTCGAAGGAAATAACAACAGAGGATTTGACTAAGGTATTGGCGAAACTTTATGAAAAACCCTCGGCCTCAAACAAGGTATTTCTTATGAAACGTTTATTTAATATGAAGATGTCGGAAGGTGGATCTGTTGCAGACCATTTAAATGATTTTAATACAGCTACCACTCAGTTAAGTTCTGTAGGGGTAAAATTTGATGATGAAGTTAGGGCTCTGTTATTTCTATGCTCATTTCCATAAATTTGGAATGGTTTAGTTATGGCCATTAGTAACTCTGCCTCTAGATCTAGTACTTTAAAGTTTGATGATGTTGTTGGTGCTATCCTTAGCGAGGAAATGCGACGGAAAAGCTCCGGTGAGACATTGGGTAATGCTTTGAGTGCAGAGACTAGGGTAAGAAAAATGGAAAGAAGAAACAGCTCAGCATATTGCATTAAATCTAGGAAAGTTAGATCCAAGTTGAGATCGGGGATAGTGTGCTGGAAATGTGGAAATAAAGGACACCCAATAAAGACTGTAGATCTCAAAAGGGAAAAGAAGGAGACGCACAACAAGAAAAAAATCATGAAGAAAATTTGACAGGTGATGTGTTACTGTTATAGCATCATTTCTCACCTTCATATGATTCATGATTGCTTTTATGGCTTTGGGCACCCATTCCTACAGACTTGGACAAAATTCACTAAAAAACAGTGTTAAAATCCCCATACGCGGTTATGCCCAGACTTTTCCGCGTGTATACGCGAGTCCACATGTACTTTTCCGCGTATTCCATTAAAATCATTAAAAAATATATTAAAATTACCTATTTTCGGGCTGGGTTGATGGTTACTCTGGTAGTTCAACCACCCTAGCACGTGGCCAACTGTTTCCAACTGTTGAAACTACTTTGAGGGAGTATAAAAGCCCCTCATGTGCATGGCCTAAGGGAGAGAGAAATTATTGATATTATACTCTGTTGGTATTCCCTATCCAAGTCTGAATTCCCGTGCCTCCTGCACTTCCTAGTTCATTACAGGAAACCCTTGTTTCCTGGAGATGCTCATCTCTTTATATGTCATCTTGTATGCACCAGTTCGGAAGGAATCTTAGCGAGGCAAGGGTGGGACGGATCCGGACGACGGTCTGCTCGAAGATCGTGGAAGGATTCAGGTGATCTCTCCACTCGTTATTTCTGTACATGCTATTTATAATATAGAAGAACCATCTTGTTCCCAAAATATACGTGTTAGTGTCCGCTTGCATATATGAGAATATTGTTATTTAAGCATTTATTATGGTTTATCTAATGTTTCATATGGATTTCACTAACATTTAGAGTAGATATATGCTGTACAACCAGTTCTTCGTGCTTGTTTCTTCTTGTCTTTCAGGTTAAGAAGGAAGGACGGTTGCTGGGGGTTTGGAACCCGCGGGATCTGCTTAAACCGTAGGACCTACAGGTAAGTTCCTCGATCTGCTCTATTTAGTTGTTCATGAACATGTATGGTTGTGTGAGTCCTTCTTGAGTAGCATGCCCTGCTCTGTGGAGGTTGTAACCCAACAAACCTCTAGGGTGATTTTCCCCGAAACAGAACTGGCGACTCTGCTGGGGATCTCATTCTTGTGATTCCCCTGTTGGTTGGTTTCAGCTGTTTGATAGGTTTCCAATAGTTTTAACTTTTATTTCCAGTCCAGTTTACTCTTTCTCAGTCAGACTGAAGTCTTGGTTTCTTATCCAGGCTTGATCCTTTTTGTTTTTCATTATCTACCTTTATATACGTGGGTTTGTCTACACACAGTCGCGTATACATGCATTTTTTGTTAAAGGGAGTCACGTATACACGGGTTTCCTATAGCACAGTCGCGTATGCACGCTTGTTGCTAAACTGTGAAGTTGCGTATACCTAGGCAGATTTTGAAATTTTGGATTTCTTGACTTTTTAGTCCTTTCTGTCTGTGGAGACCTGTTCTTGTAGTGTCTTTGTACCCTCTGGATTGTGAAGAAAGTGGTCTTTGGTCTTTTCTCTCTCTTGTTTGATCGAAAACTAGTCTTTTTGGCAAAGTGTTGTTTCTGGTGCTGGCACTTCTGGTTCGAGTACCAAGATCTCTTTCTGGGGATTCTTGGTTGTTCTGCTTTATCAGAACATAGAGCTCCTGCTCATTTACTCTTTCCTATCTTTGTGTTTTGCTTTGCACTACGATTTTTGCCCGTTTCCTGGTTGGTTTTCTTGAGTTCAGTCGGCTAGGTCTTGTTGCAACTTTTGAAGAGTCTTGCTTGGTTCTTTGAAGTTTTTGTTTGCGGCAAGGTTGTACTATTCTTCTAGGCTGAGTGGCTGAGTTTTCTTGTCTTCTTTTGCTCAAATTGATCTTGCTACTAGTTAGCCCTATAAGATTTGGAGCATTTTTGAAGTTTTTTCTTGAAATTCAGTATTGTTTGGCTTGGGATGTTATAGTTTTGCTTGGTCTTTTTGAACTCTTCTCTTATAAAATTCAAAAGCTCAAAAAACATTTTTCTTTGTTGTTTGCTTTTGTTTTTTGCATTTTTGTTTTCGTTTCTTTGTATCTTTTGAAGCTTTGTTGAGGTTTCTTACCTTTGGATTTTGGCTTGATTTTGGAAAGGAGTTGTCATTGATTTCTTCCTCTTGTTTTTTAAGCATTTTTGGTGTCTTCATATTAAGAGTTCTTGATTTTGGGAACTAGCTTTCTGGACAACCAAAAAGAGATAAAAATGAAGGACTTTTGGGAAATTTCACTCTGCTTTAGGAGATTTTGCATCTTAGAATTTGCATGCTTGTAGTGATTTGCATCAGGTGCACTTAAGCATTTAGTCATTTTCATAGTTTTTGTGAGTGTGAGTTTGTGATCTGAAAAGAAGAATACAATTTTTAATCTCGTAGAACCTGTGTAGAGATTTCTTTTCATCGAAAGACAATAACTGCATTTGCATGTAGTTTGGTTTTTATTAGTTTCTTTCTGCGTCAAAACACCATAAGTTTCATTTCCGCATCCCTTTGACTTAACATAACAGCCAATTAAAATAAGCGATTTAATTTAAAATCAACTAGCAAGTTTTCTAAGTGTCATACACCAACTAGCTAGGTTGTAGGGCCTTGGATTAGGTGAGTGGAGAGTTAACTCTCCAAGGCCGCTCAAACAAAACACAGAAGTTGATTAATTGAGCGAAATCCAACTCCGTTAGGTGGACCGGGAAAGCTCTCCTCCAGAGAGTCAAGCGCGAGGGGAAGTGAAGGCTGAGAAGAGGGATACCCCCTCTCTAATTAGCTGAATCTGACCTCAAGACCGTTCCACCCGGCTTCTGACACGGATTGGTGCCCATAGTTGCCACTCCTAGGTTCCACACAGGTGACTGCGGGGGGGAATACCCGTGGTACCTGAGGCAGACATCGCATCACTTTCAGCAGTACTTCTGGGGGGTGCCCTTGCGAAGCTTGGGTGCTTGAGCCGGCAAAGGCTGTTGTTAGGAGGTTGGTGTAACTGTTTATGTTACCTTCTCTAGTAGGCCTGGGTAGTAATTATCCCAGACTGCTTTCGGGAGGTCCTATATTTCACTTTCCTGTATTTTGGTGTCCGGTCCTCATCACCCGGAGCGGAAATACTTGAAGGTTGTTTGCTTGATTGTATCTCAGGGATTTTTCTTATAGTGAGTGCTCTTTTCTCCTAGCTTGCTTAGCTTTATATTTTTTGAGTCTAATTAAAATTTGTTAAAGTGGCTGATCAAGCGCCTCGTCGATCGAGGAGAATCCGGGGGTTATCTCCCGAGAGTCCAGAGCCTTCTTCGAGAAGGCGTAGGAGTGATTTAGTAGGTGGTTACCACCCTGTAACGTCTGACGCAGTGGAGAGAGATCCTCCACAAGGGTCTGAAGGTTTCATAGCTGATTCTGGTGTCGGTTCCAAGAGGAGCGTTCCGCTCACCTCGCGAGTTTTATTTCCTCAGGAAGAAGATTTTCAAATTGAAGAAGTACCTGAACCTCCTGTGTTAGGTCCATCTCCTCTTCCTCCTGATTATCCGTTCATTGTTCAATACATCGGACCTGAGTCAGAGAGACTGGAAGATCTTCCGTATCATTCATACCTTTCGATGGCCACGACTGGGAACGCGGCTTCTGCTGTGAGTGCTGCAGGCATTCAGACTCCTGCTTCTGTTGAAGGAGGAGGCACTATTGCTTTATCTTTGATTGCTTCTAGTGCTGCTGTGTTTAGCTCTGGTTTCACCCAAGCACATGCTTCTCATTCTGGTCCCTTCTGTTTCGGAATGCCCACTAGTGGGATTCCTTCTTTTTCCTTTTCTGCTGATGTAGCTGGATCTACACCCATGTCTTCCATGGCTAGTGGATTAGCTTCTTTTCAGGGGTCCCCCTTTGGAACTGGGCACATTCCTAGTTCCAATCCTTCTTTAGGGTCCTTTCCGTTTACTTCTCAGACCCAGAGTTTCAATCCTTGGTCCGGAGGTCAGAATTCGACCACTTTTACAGGATGGAACCCTGTATTCACTACAGTGGGGGCAGGGAATCAGTTTTACGCTGGTCACCAAGGGAATACTTCTTTCCCTTTGTCGAGTGCTTATTAGACCTTTTCTCCTCTTTCTAATTCTTGAAACCCCTATCAGGGGCTTTCCTCTTCATTTCATACTTTAGCGGGGGGAACTGGTCTGGGCTTTGGTAACTCTGCGTTGGGAGGAGGTTCTTCTCCTTTTTCTACGAGTCCTTTTTGGCAACCTGGTGCCTCATCAAATCCAGGGTATTCTTTTCAGAATGTTGGGAATCCATCCCTTCAAGGATGGAATCCTCAGGCTCCGCCTCGCTTACCTTTTCTGGCAACGTTAAACTTGCCAGATCTGTCGAAGTTGACTAATGATCCGATTCGTTATGGTCCGGGGTGGCCTCCGGTTCCCACCAAACTTCCTTCAGACATTCCAAAGTTTGAAGGCAAGAATGGAGAAGATCCGGCTGACCACATCACTACCTTCCATTTATGGTGTTCTTCGAACTCCCTGATCGATGATTCGATTAGGTTGAGATTATTTCAACGCACCCTAACTGGAAACACCGCCAAATGGTATATTGAGCTAACTGGGGGCAGTTTTGCTACATTTGGAGAACTGGCTGTTACATTTCTGAACCATTTTCAGTTGCCTGTCCGATATGATGCTGGGACTGAACTCCTAGCTAATTTTAAGCAGGACGACGCAACCCACATTTCTGATCACATTCAGGAATGGAGGAGAAGGAAGAGGCTTATTAAAGCTCATATTCCAGGAGAATTCCTTTTGGAATGGTTTCTAAAATCCCTGCAGTCAGATATTTCGAAAGATGTATCCCTTTCTGGGGTATTTTCCGAGGAGCAGGCCATTTTTAGGGCCCAGCAGCTGGAACTGATCTATTCTCAGTCTGGGGTCCTCCATAAATATCTGCCCAATGCTCCTCGCTCCAAATTAGATTTATCTAAAACTAAGCCTGGTCCTCATGGTGACGGACTGATTGGATCGATCAATAGTGGTGCAGCCAGCCTGCTTACTCAATTGCAGCAGTTTTCTTTACAATCTGCTCCTTCTGGTCAGGCTGTGCCTGCTGAGTCATCGCCTTCCCAGTCTTTGTCCATAAATGCTGTCAAAGCTTCTGATCCCAAAGGAAATCAACAATCTGATAGGAAGAAGAAGGGACGAAATATTAAGAAAAAGGGCAAGAACGGGAAGGGTAATGCGAATAAAACCAACGAGCATGTTGGTGAGGGTCCAAAGGAGAAAAGGAAAGTGAAGTTTCCATGCAAGCTGTGTGCTGGAGACCATCTTACACACCTTTGCCCTAAAATTCAGGATGCGTAGCGCTTATTAGCCCAGCAGGGTTCTTCTAGTTCCCAGGCTGTGTTAACAAACCCTTTTCCCCAAGGGCAACAATTAGTTGTTGGCGCGAATCAAAATCTTGGGGCTTCCTCTGGGGGCACCCAGGAAGGGGAAATTCCATCGAACGTTTTCATGATGAGTGCTCATGCAGATATCACTACGAGATCCCATGATTATGGCGGAGAAGAGTCTTCGAAAGCTAAGGATATTCCTGATGCTATTGAGCCGCTTCACATTACCAAGCCTACTGTTGAGTCTATGCCTCGGATGCCCAAAGCATCTTCTAAGCAATCGACGATTAATCCAAATGCTAGGGCTGCCCAAAACTACTCGATTGTGGAAGATCTGGCGCAGAGTCCTTGTGCTATGTCGGCTTTAGAGGTACTCCAGTCTTGTCCGGCTCAGCGCAGTGCTTTGCTCACTGCCATTGGGGCTATTGATCCAAAAAATTCTCTTCTGATTACTTTTGATATGACTAATTTTAAGAAGAGACTCCCCCATCACATGGCTTTTCATATTAAATCATCGTATCGGAAGTGTAATATCTTTCGAATGGTTGTTGATGAGGGTGCTTCCACATGCGTAATGTCTCTCACATGTTGGAAGACAATTGGATCTCCCAAAGTTGTTCCATCTACCACTCTTTTGACTGCGTTCGATGGTCATTCTCACAGACCCCATGGTATTGTCCCAGCTTTGCCCATCTGTGTTGGGGGAAAAACTGTCAATATAGAGGTTGAGGTAGTTGACGCAAGCTTGGACTACAACCTTCTATTGGGGAGAAACTGGATTTATGAGATGGATGCCATTGCATCCTCATTATTTCGGATTATATTTTTCCCCCACGAAGGGAGGATTGTTACAGTGGATCAACTGGACTGTCCTCCTGTAGACCCGAATGCGTCTACTGACTCATCTGTTCCAAAGTTGGATAATACTAAGGTGCCTATTGAGAATTTAGGAGTTGGAATGTATTCTTCCTTGATGGGTACTTTCGATATTCCTCCTCCTACGGTTCATATTAATGCAATTTCATCCTCCAAGGCTCCTCTTCGAAGAGAGTTCTTCAGAACTCATTATTTTTCGGACCCTTGGACCTTACCTTCCCCTACAACCACATTAGCGGAAGGTCAAGTGGGTGGAATGGCATTTCCGATGTCTGCAGCTGAGATTGCTTATCAATCTATTGTTGACTCTGCAGAGTCCATTCCAGCTCCTCTTTCTCCGGATGAGTTGGATGGAGATGTGGCTCCGGCTTGGACACTTAGTTCTTCTTCTGCCCAGGATTGCCTTGATACCACTCTTCCATCTGAAGAGGCCATCCTGGAAGCCATGACTGGTATAGATAGACCGTGGGATGATTTGCATCATCGGTCTTATTTTTTACTTGACTTGAGCGAAGTTGAAATGAGCTTTCCAAGTCCTCCGTCTCCTGGTCCCGTTCACCCAGTCTTGAACCCTTTAGCACCAACACAGGTTTATGCTGAAGGGAACATGGCTGTGATTTATCCTACTATCCCGATGAACATTTCCAGGGATCCCAATATTATTGAGAATGTCTTCATCGGAGCTGAATGTTCCCGTGAAGAGATTCAAATTTACACCGAGCTCTTTAAAGAGTATAGGGATGTATTCGCTTGGTCTTATGAGGAAATGCCTCGAATATATCCATCTATTGTCCAGCATGAGATCAAGACGTATGAAAACGCTAAGCCGGTGAGGCAAAAACTTCATCCGGTCAATCCTAGGAAGGTAGCAGCTATCAAAGCTGAGGTTGAGAAGCTGCTTAAGGCGGGATTCATTTTCCCTGTTCCTTTGACTGAATGGGTTTCAAATCCCATTCTCGTAGATAAAAAGCAAGGAACAATTCAAGTTTGCATCGATTTCAGAGACCTAAATAAAGCATGTACTAAAGATAATTACCCCACACCATTTATCGATCAGATCATTGACGAGTGTGCCGGTAACGAGATTTTCTCCTTCATGGACGGTTTCTCCGGATATAATCAGATTACTATCCGTCCTCAAGATCAGCATAAGACTGTCTTTATTTGTCCCTGGGGTACTTTTGGATACAAGAAGATGCCTTTTGGTCTTAAAAATGCTGGGGCTACCTTTCAGCGGGCCATGTCATATGCCTTCCACGACATCAAAAAGATTATCGAGGCGTACTTGGATGATTTAGCTGCTCATTCTCGAAAGAGGATGGATCATCCTGCTCACCTCCGGCAAATATTTGAAAGATGTCGTTTCTATAAGATTAGATTGAATCCAAACAAGTGCGTTTTCGTGGTTACATCTGGCCGGTTATTGGGATTCATTATGTCTAGGGAAGGGATTAGGGTAGATCCCTTCAAGGTTGAGGCAATACTTTGGTTGCCTCCCCCGTCCTCTATCCGTCAGCTTCAAAGTCTACAAGGAAAGTCTAATTTTCTTCGGAGATTTATCGTAAATTATGCTGAAGTTACAAAGGGATTTATGAGATTGTTGAAGAAGGGAGTTCCATTTCTTTGGGATGACTACGCTCAACGCTCATTCGATGCTTTGAAGAAAGCATTGACCTCTGCTCCTTTATTGATTCCACCTGATTATAGCAAGGATTTCCTTTTGTATCTGGCAGCAGCAGAATCTACTATTGGTATGGTTTTGGTTCAGGAGGATGATGCTCTTGCAGAGCATGTTATATACTACCTTAGTCGAGGCTTGGTAGGACCTGAACTTTGGTACACTCCGATAGAAAAGTTAGCTTTAGCAGCAGTTCATGCTGTGCAGCGACTCCAGAATTACATTATTCTTCGAAAAACTTATGTTTTGGAAGCAGCCAATCCATTTCAGTTTGTCCTCAGTAGGCAAGTGATTGGGGGCAAATACAATAGATGGATTGTGATTTTGCAGGAATTTGATCTTGAGTTTATGTCTGCCAAGTCCAAGAAATCATTGGTTTTCACGGAATTGATCTCCGAGTTGCCCTGTGGGGAAGAGATGATCTATGATGAATCCTTTCCGGATGAACATTTGTTTCTTATCTCTTCACAAGATCCTTGGTATGGAGATATAATTGTGTATCTTCAGACTGCGAAGTTTCCCTCTACTTTTTCGAAAGATGAGTGTCGTAAGCTGCGTCACTTGGCCAAGAATTATTTGATTATTGGTGATGCTTTATACCGTCGAGGGGTTGATTCAATCCTGAGATGCTGCTTAACTATCGAAGAAGATGAGGCTGTGTTGAATGATTCCCACAGTGGAGCTTGTGGGGGTCATTTATCTGGGCTTGCTACAGCCCAAATTTTTTTGCGTGCTAGGTAATTTTGGCCCTCGATTTTCAAAGATTGTATAGATTCGGTCAAAAAGTGTCATCCGTGTCAAGTCTATACTCGAAAAATGCACTCTCATCCAGCTCCGCTTTTTCCAGTCATTACTGTCGGTCCCTTTACAAAGTGGGGTATTGATTATACTACTTGTAACCCGCCTTCGGCTAAAGGTCACAAGTACATTATTGTAGCAGTAGACTACTTTACAAAGTGGGTCGAGGCTATGCCTACTTTTGGGAACGATGGTGAGACTGCAGGTCTTTTTCTTTTCAACCAGGTTATCGCTCGTTTTGGTATTCCTAGAGAGATTGTCACTGATCATGGCAGTCATTTTCAGAATAGTATGATGGCTGAATTGGCTCTCAAATTGGGTTTTCGGCAGGAGCATTCATCTCCGTATTATCCTCAAGCCAATGGGCAAGTGGAAGCCGTGAAAAAATCCTCGAAGACAATTCTTCAAAGGACAATTGATAAAGCTAGGTCCAACTGGCATATTATGCTATATCCTGCACTTTGGGCATACAGGACGTTAGTGAAAAATGCAACTGGCTTTACTCCGTTTCAGCTAGTGCACGGGTTGGAATCCGTATTTCCCATTGAATGTGAGATTCCTTCTCTTAAGTTAGCTGTTGAACTTCTTCCTGACACTTCTAGTCTTGAAGAACGGCTCCTTCATCTGGAACATCTCGATGAGCAGCGTCGGGATGCCACCACGATGAATGAAGCGCATAAAATCCAAGTTAAAGTTCAGTACGATAAGGCGGTCAAACCCAGGGTTTTTTCAAAAGGTGACCTTGTTTTGGTCTATGCCCAAGAAAAAGATGCCCTGGGGGCAGGAAAGTTTAAATCTATGTGGTATGGCCCCTTCATCGTTAAAAAATTCCTTAAGAAAGGAGCGTATACCTTGGTTGATTTCGAAGGGAATGAGTTGCCAGAGCCCCGAAATGGGCTCTATTTGAAGAAGTATTATGCCTAGGATTCGGCCTGGCATGTTGCTTTTGTATATAGTAGTTTTTTTATTTGTACATATCTGGTTGATTTTCGATATTTGATGAGTTGGTGATGTTTTTGATCTGATTTGGCAGGTTGTGTCGGATGTTATAAGTCATTTTCGTTTCGCCGATGGTGCTAGTAGACACACCAGGAACTTAGCTTCCGTGGCTTGGGTGCTTCATTATCCTTCCGGTCAGTTGTTAGTATCAAGAGGGGTCTGCATTGGTCCTGCTTCCAATAATATAGCAGAATACACTGCAGTTGCTTATCTACTCTCGGAGGCAATATCTTTGGGTGTTGATTCATTGGTAGTTTTCTTGGACTCTCAGCTGGTGGTGTCGCAGTTGAACAATACTTATCGGGTTCGAGATCCATTTTTATTACGGTTGTTCTTGAGGGTACGTTTGTTACAAAGATCATTTCAATTTTTAACTTTCAATCATATTCCTCGAGCTAACAATTGGTTGGCTGACTCATTAGCTAATCAGGCATTGGATTTGCATATTAATCATTCCATACAATAAAATTTAATCATCAAAAACATCATACATTTTGATACATTTATCACATCACATCAAATATCGCTATATATATATCATCAGAGTGTTCAAAAACTTTACAAAATTTGGATCCATAAGGTCATTCAAAATTTGGGCTTATGCCCGATCATGTTCAGTCTCAAAAAATATACAGTCATCTGATACATAATATCTATCTACTCCTGAGGTCCCTGCCCAGAAGTCGTGTTCCTATAGAACATGATCGCGGTGGCAACTCGGCGGAATAACCGTACCCAGTCTCGGGGCACTCCTACCACCCGTCTCTGGATGGCTTCCGACAGATCTTCCACGGCAGCCATAGGTATTTGGCGGGTTAACCCCTCCAAGTTCCTCTATACAGCCTGGAGGGTCCTGTCTGAATCCACTGGATCTGCTTCGCCCCTGCGACGCTTGTGGCGCGGGAAACCCTCAGGTCGAACTGGTCCAATATATGTATCATGATCATATTTACATTGTAAGTCATTATGAATCCAATCAAAAACATGTTTTTTTTTTCATTTTTCATACATATTTGAAAAAATCCAAAAAATTATATAAGTCAAAAAATTTTGCAAACTTACCGACTGTGCCCCATGCTGTGCTTGGTGGAAGAACAAGATCTGGATCTCCACGAAAGTCCATCCTGGCATAGGGATAGTCGTCCACAGCGATGATTTTTTCTCCCCACCAAAGGAAGAACTCATCATCCCAAGTGGTCCGGGGAACTTCACTTCCCCCTAATCTCTTCATCATGTCTGCCCAACGGGCAATTCTTGGATCTCTAGGGCTATTGATGGTAGAGATGACTCCGGGTCTCAATGCTGGTATCTTCTCAAAGAAGAATGTCATCAAAATTGTACCGTATCCAAAGTGTTTTGTCTTTTCTTGACGGATTGAGGTCAATTGTTGCTTCATGTTCAGTAATAGGGCTGTGCACCAATCATATACATGAGTTAAGCATTCCACTGCTATGCTCATTTGCGTCCTGGACGCCTGATGTAGGGAGGCAGATCCTGCCACTCTGCCAATGGTGAAAAGGAGGATTTTCATGTGCAAATCCCTTAAATCTTTAATTGCAATCTGAGTTCCAACTTTCTTGGAACCCTCTACGCAATACACGTGGACGTAATCTTCCACGGTTAACCCTCCTAGGGGCTTCCCGTGCAAGTCTACTGGTTCCCCCCTCTGGGAGAGTCCAGTGATAAAATATATGTCTTCCACTTCAATGCGTACTGGCATCTGATCTATCATAAAGCGATCCTCTTCCGGTTCCCAATAATTTACGAGCATTTCTAGCAACCAGACATTGCTTTTCATATTTGGCATTTTGAAAAATTTGAGCAATCCGCAATTCTGAAGAATATTTTGCGATGCTCGATCTCGCATGACTTCTTGATCAATTGCACTGTGTTCACGCTCTCTCCATGAGATTGTCATCCTGTCAAATTTCAATAAATCCTTCATTAGCCACACATTTTTCATTTCGGCCTGCGCATACGCGGCTTTCTTTATGCACAGTTGTGTGTATACGCTACTTTACTATTACCAACCCGCGTATGTGCAAGCCCGTGTTTTTTAGCAAGGGTTTCTGTGGTAAAAATCACTAAATTTTAATTTATGAACGGACAAAATGATTTGCAAGGATGATTGAGGAGCTTACCTGACAAATTCGGTGCGATTCGACGGTCGGTTGCTCCTGATTTGACGAAAGAAGTTTTTTGCTCCATAGCACTTTTTTCCAAATCAGCAATGTAATAATGAACCAAATATGAGGTAATTTGTCTATTTATGGCTAAAAAGTTGAAAATTTTCGCAAAAATTTGTTATGCTTATTTTTTCGATCTATCTTAAGCTGCATAACCTAGATGCTTGGAAGTGCCCAGTTTGGTATGTTTTTCAGGTACATTTTGACGAATTTGAAATTTTTCCCGATTTTTTGATCCATGATTACTGACTCGTCACGGCAAGTATATAATCTTCACTGGCATATAGGTTAGGGAAATCACTTTCCGCTGCATCTTGCATACTAGCCTCCATACTGATCACTTGCCATAGGGTCGATCCCATCAGGTCATGACTATTACACCCATTTCACTCGCCGATTATTTAATCATGACTTGGTGGTAGAGCTTTCCTTTACATGGGCTTCCTAGTTAGTTCCTCGCTATCACTTGTTTCCCATGCTGCATTTTATGTAGGCTCGAGAGTCCTCTTTAGTCCCGCCATGACTTACGTGTTGAAGCTTCATTCTTCTTCTTCCTCACTATCATTTTTTCTGGCTATTACCCTAGAGGCTCCCTGGTGTTGTTGAGTTGTATTACTGCATTGCATATTGGCTACTTGTTTATCCTAGCCTTTAGCCGGCTTCATTTGGACTCGATGTTTAAGCCAACTTTTGACCTTGTCTATCTGTACAAGTTAACCATTGCATGCACTTAGCTATCGTGACTTGACACCCTTTTACCCATGGATGGAACATTCCTCTGAGTATCGCTTACCAGTTTCCGCCACCTTGCATTGAGCATAGGATTGTTCCAATCCCAGGAACTAGTGCATCTGATTTTTTGATACTCGTTCTATCCATTGTACCATAGCATTCTTTTATTCTTTTTCAGGCTTATTATATGAAAAAGACAAAAAAATCAAATATAACAAAAAGAGCAGGAACGAGATGTATCTTCGTTGTTTTGATGGCAGTACAGAGTCAGTTTGTCGCCCTTGAACAAAGCACATATACTTATATATATTTCCTATATTTGGGATGGTTTTAGTTTTTGACCTAGGTTCAGCCTTTACCATGTTTCACTTGTCAGTCCTCCCCCGGTTGGTTACCTCTTCCAATCATATGGAGAGTTTGTTCTGCCTCCTGCATAACAGACTTATACAATGTCACTTTTTACTGCCATGGTCATCACGAGTCGTGATTTTGTTCAAGGGAAGTCTAACCAGAGTCAGCCATTCTGCGGTGTCTCTTGACTCATTATTCAGTCAGCCTTCCCGATCTTGTCAGTATCTTGTTCTATCACATCAGATGTTTTGGTCTTCTGCTCGTGCTGGTTTGAGAAGGTCCCCATTGACTTCTTGCTGGCGGGTTTGTCTCTTATCGACTACGTCTACACATTGCTCGAGAGCAAAACTCAAGCCGCACCCCTGTTCCTCTATTTCCATTATTGATAGGTGACCTCGTGCTCAGCATTTGATCATCATCATGGGTCTTTGACTGAGTGGTTTCCCCTGTGTTCGACGTCAGCACACATTATCACACTTGGGATTCGTGCGGTACCTTGATTTCCATTTGACCCTATCGGTGGATTTCTCGCCTCTGTGTCAGCTTTCATTATTGGTTGGTTCAGAGGGTTTCTTCCGTGCGCTAGCTTCATCTTGTGCATGTCGGAAACGTACTTCGGTTTTGGTTCCGTCACTCTACTTCATCCGATTCCTTCCAAATCTTGGCCTACGGGTTACACTCGCGCTAGACTGATGTGGGATGCCTTAATGCCTTCCTTCCAGCAGATCTTTTTCCCATCAACTCCGACTCATTGCTCTGGGAATAAGGTCTAGAGTCTTTTTGTCAGTACCTTAGGGTTTGCAGTCATCAGTGGCAGACTCTTCGCTATCGACAGTGGGGATTCATCATTGCCTCCCGATTGGTAGATTCTCTCAAGTGTTTGACTTCAACTCATTCATTCGCACTTGTTAGATTGTACTGGGGCACCTTGACGCTCATTTTCATTATTGGTGGGTTGTCTCGCGTTGGTTAACGGTATACATCATTGACCGGTAATCCAACGATTTCTCACATGGTCGACTTCAGCTCATTTATTCCCATTGTGTAGAATTGTGCCATAGTGATCGGTGAAGACCTCGGGTTGCATCAACATTTCTCGGTTCACTTTTGACAGTCCATTCAGTTTCTGCTAGTGATGTCGTCCACCCTTATATGTTGCAGTTCAGTACAGTAGCATCCTATATGTTGGCTCCCGAGTTGCGTGATTGTACCGTTTGTTCCACCTCTTATGATTCGGTACTTGGAGATTCAGTTACTTATACGATCAGACATCCAGTTCCACCATCCTTGATCAGCTTTCTATATGTGATACTTGGACATTGATTCAGACTTATATTTCCGAGCCATGCTCAGATGATTCATTGTGTACTTTCAGTTCAGTTATACTTGTATACATTTTGGATCTATTATATACTTTCTATATGATGTATTTTTGACTGAGCATGGGTATGCCCGCCTCAGCATGAGTTGACTCTCTGTTTTCTTTCAATGGTTTTTTGGCAGGCTGAAATCTGGTGAAGTCCTCTCTTGTCCTTGCGAAGTTCTTTCTATGTGCATAATACATTTCGGCCATCATGTACCCCTTCTGACCTCATATATTAGGGGGCATCTGTTATAGCATCATTTCTCACCTTCATATGATTCATGATTGCTTTAATGGCTTTGGGCACCTATTCCTACAGACTTGGACAAAATTCACTAAAAAACAGTGTTAAAATCCCCATACGCGGTTATGCCCAGACTTTTCCGCGTGTATACGCGAGTCCACATGTAATTTTCCGCGTATGCCATTAAAATCATTAAAAAATATATAAAAAATCCCTATTTTCGGGCTGGGTTGATGGTTACTCTGGTAGTTCAACCACCCCAGCACGTGGCCAACTGTTTCCAACTGTTGAAACTACTTTGAGGGAGTATAAAAGCACCTCATGTGTATGGCCTAAGGGAGGGAGAGAAATTATTGATATTATACTCTGTTGGTATTCCCTATCCAAGTCTGATTCCCCGTGCCTCCTGCACTTTCCCAGTTCATTACAGGAAACCCTTGTTTCCTTGAGATGCTCATCTCCCTATATGTCATCTCGTATGCACCAGTTCGGAAGGAATCTTAGTGAGGCAAGGGCGGGACGGATCCGGACGACGGTCTGCTCGAAGATCGTGGAAGGATTCAGGTGATCTCTCCACTTGTTATTTCTGTACATGCTATTTATAATACAGAAGAACCATCTTGTTCTCGAAATATACGTGTTAGTGTCTTCTTGCATATATGAGAATATTGTTATTTAAGCATTTATTATGGTTTATCTAATGTTTCATATGGATTTCACTAACATTTAGAGTAGATATATGCTGTACAACCAGTTCTTCATGCTTGTATCTTCTTGTCTTTCAGGTTAAGAAGGAAGAAGGGTTGCTGGGGGTTTGGACCCCGCGGGATCTGCTTCAACCGTAGGACCTACGGGTAACTTCCTCGATCTGCTCTATTTAGTTTTTCATGAACATGTATGGTTGTGTGAGTCCTTCTTGAGTAGCATGCCCTGCTCTGTGGAGGTTGTAACCCAACAAACCTCTAGGGTGATTTTCCCCGAAACAGTTACAAGATTCGTTGATTCTTTCTTTAGAAAATGTTACTAATTCATGGGTGGTAGATTCAGGGGCCTCATTCCATGCCACACCTGATAAGAAATATTTTCATGACTATGTTCAAGGAGATTTTGGACAAGTTCGTTTGGGTGATAATAAATCCTGTAAAATAGTTGGAATGGGTAAAGTTCTTGTAAAACAATATGATGGAAACCAATGGCTATTAAAAGAGGTAAGGCATGTTCCATATCTGAAGAGAAATCTGATTTCAACAGGGCAGTTAGGCGGTGAAGGTTGTGTGACAACTTTCACAGATAAAAATTGGAAGGTCACCAAAGGAGCCCTTGTAATAGAAAAAGGCGAAAAGGTTGGTACATTATATTTATGCAATGGTATTTCTAACTCTATTAATGCTTTAAATTACAAAGGAGTATATGTAGCATTATGGCATCAAAGGCTCAGACACATGAGTTAGAAGGGGATGAAGATTCTTCACTCAAGAAATTTTTTGTCGGGTTTGAAGAATATTGATTTGGATTTCTGTGAGAATTGTATTTATGGAAAATAGAAGAGAGTCATATTTCCTAGAGTTGGGAAAGAAAAGAAGAGTGAAAAATTAGAGCTTGTGCATCAAAATGTATGGGGAACTACTCAGGTTCGGTGGCTCTCATTATTATGTTACTTTTATAGATGATGCAACTAGAAAAACTTGGATTTATTGCATTCAAAATAAATCTAATGTATTTGATACTTTCAAGAAATGGAAAGCTTTGGTTGAGATTGAGATAGGAAAGAATTTGAATTGTCTGAGATCAGAAAATGGAGGTGAATATTGCAGCAAAGATTTTGATAATGACTGTTCAGAGCATCGAATTCACAGAGAGAAGACAGTTCCAATAACACCACAAGAAAATGGTGTGTCAGAAAGGATGAACATAACAATCATGGAGCGTGCAAGGTGCATGAGATTGCATGCTGGATTGCCTTTACAATTTTGGGCAGATCCTATAGATACTGTTGTTTATCTAATAAACAGAGGGCCTTCAATTTCCTTGTATGGTGGTATTCTAGAGGAGGCATGGACAGGTAAAAAGGTAAACTACTCTTTTTTAAAGTATTTTGGTTGTGAGGCCTTTGTCCATATTAATAAAGAAAATAGAAAAAAGCTTGAGGCAAAATAAAAGAAATGTACCTTTATTGTATATGGTGTTAATGATTTTGGTTATCGCTTATATGATTATAAAAATCAAAAAATCATTAGGAGCAGAGATGTAATATGCAATGAAAAGGTCTTGTATAAGAATCAGTTGTAGGAAAAGAAATAGGAAAAATAAAACAAAGAATACATAATTCTTGATGAGATCACAGAAAAAGTAAAGGTGCCTGAAAATAATAATAATCAACAACCACAACAACAGAAACAAGCACCTCAAACACCTGAAAGTGGTGTCAGAATATCTACCACGATAAGTAGACCCCATGAACGATACTCTCCTTCATTATATTATTTATTGTTGACTTATTTTGGTGAACCTGAATGTTATGAAGAAGAAATGCAGGTTCAAAACCAGGAAGAAGTGGGAGCTAGCCATGAAAGAAGAGATGGAATCCTTAATACATAACCAGACTTGGGACTTAGTCAAGTTTCCTACAAGTAAAACAACATTGCAGAATAAATGGGTTTACATGCTGAAGGAAGAAGATGGAGGAAAGCAGAGGTACAAAGCTAGACTTGTGGTGAAGGTATTTTCACAGAAGAAAGGTATTTATTTTGATGAAACATTTTCTCCTGTTGTTAATATGACTTCAATTAGAACTATTTTAAGTCTTGTAGCAGCGGAAGATTTGCATCTTGAATAGTTAGATGTAAAGACAACATTTCTCCATGGATATTTGGAGGAAGATATCTATATGCAGCAACCAGAAGGATATGAGGATATGAGGTTAAAGAAGAGCTTTTATGGCTTAAAACAGGCTCCAAGGCAGTGGTATCTAAAATTTGACAGGTTTATGTCTGAACAAGGTTATATTAGATGCCACTCTGATCATTGTGTTTATCTGAAAAAGAAAAATGATGGAAGATATATTATATTGTTATTTTTTTTTTAATGGGGAAATAAGAAAACTCCCCAGGTATATGTAACAACCTGCAAGCCACATGTACCAGTAACTCATGACTTTGTAACGACCGAGGCATCCAACAACGGGGAGGTATATCCCTCTAGCTTGGTCATTGAAGGGCCATAGACAACCCTACCCCCGGCTGGTTTTGAACCCGTGACCTCCCAAGAGAAATCACAAGTTCTTAACCATTGAGCCCACTAAGTTTTCCTTATATTATATTGTTATTGTATGTATATGAAATGCTTGTTGTAGGGTCTAACATGTAGGAAATAAATGTGCTCAAAAGAAAATTAGAAAATTCATTTGCAGTGAAGGATTTAGGACCTAAAAAACAAATACTTGGTATGAGAATAACTAGAGACAGGAAAATTCGCAAATTGAAATAGTCCCAGAATGAGTACATACAAAATGTGTTGAAAAAATTTAATATGCAGAATGCAAAACCAGTTAGTACACATTTTTCTAGCCATTTCAAACTTAGTAAGGAGATGTGCCCCAAGACTCAAGTAGAAATGGATTATATGTCTAAAGTTCCATATGCATCAATAGTTGGAAGCTTAATGTATGCAATGGTCTGCACAAGGCCTGATATTGCACATGCAGTGGGAATTGTAAGAAGGTACATGAAAAATCCAAGAAAATAACATTGGATGGCAGTGAAATGGATTCTTAGATATTTGAGATGTACCACAAATCAAGAATTATGCTTTGGTGGTTCAAACATTGCTCTACAGGGATATGTTGATGCAGATATGGCAGGTGTTAGAGATAATATGAGGAGAAGTACAGGGTATGTATTTACTGTAGGTGGAACAACTTTCAGTTGGGTTTCAAAAATCCAAAGTGTTGTTGCACTTTCAACAACAGAAGCAAAGATTGTTGGTGTTACAAAGGCTAGTAAATAAATGATTTGGTTACAAATGTTTATGGATGAATTGGGTAAGAAGCATGATATGGGCACTTTATACAGTGATAAAAAAAGTGCCATTAATATTTCAAAGAACTCAACATGTCATTCTAGGACTAAACACATACAACTCAAGTACCATTTTGTATGGTCAGTGTTGGAAGATGGACAGTTGAAGCTGGAAAAGATACACATTAGCCAGAATCCTATAGATATGCTAACAAAAGTTGAAACTGGGGAGAAATTGAGATTATTCTCAGTTTCAATTGGTCTTCAAGTATGATGATGAAGATGAGAAACATCCAGGTCCAAAGTGGAGTCATTGTCCAACAAATGAAGCAGCGGTGGAGTTGCTACAATCAGTCTCCAAGTGGGAGATTGTTGGGTGTGGAGCCTGATTATCTTCTTTATTTTGTATCACAATGTTGGACCCGTGTTCTTAATGGGGCAACAATTCCACCCGTAATTAAACGCTGCCAAAGCTAAAACATATGTAAAATTTCCTTGTAAAATTATTTTAATTTCTAGTCAATCTAGGTCGTTCATTAGGCAGATTATCTGACAGCAGAAGTTATGTTTAATTTAGCGTTTTTTTCCCTAGAAGGCAACCCCTCGTTTTGTATGAGGGTATTGTATTGTGGCTATGTATTGTATGTGTATTCTCTTAGCGAGAAAAAGATAGGGAGACTGTGAGAGAGAAGAGAGGATATTACAACAGATCTACTGTAGGTTGTGTCTCTTCATTTTGTTGGATAATATAAAGGAAGGATTGGCTGTTCAGGGTGGATGTAGCCCAAATTGGGTGAACCATGTATATATGTGTCTCTCTTGTTTTATATGTTTTTCGTGTTTGTGTTTTCGCATATTTTATGTGTTGCATTGCTCTGTAATATATAATTTTTCTAATAGGAAGGAGTGTGTTTACATCTCATTTTCTTTTTGTAGATGACATCTTAATTTTTTGTGATGGGTCTAGAAGGGATGCAGAAAAACTAAATAAAATAATATATATTTATTGTTCTGTCACTGGCATGAAGACTAATATTGGTAAATCTACAGCCTCCTTCATTGGAATATATGAGGGTCAAAAAATATTATTCACTCATATGTTTCCTTATAAACAAGTGGAACTACAGAATGGCTTGAAGTATTGAGACAAATTACAACAACTTTACCTGTTTAGTCACTTCATAATACTTAGTATAATCACCATTGTTTAGTGTATTACCTTATAACTATAGCACCTCATAGATATGTTGTCATGATAGTCTTATTCCACCTAATTTCTTATTTTTTAGCTTTAAGAATGATATATGAATAGGTGATCTCTTCATATTAAATACCAATCCTATATTTAATCATCGTGCTTGTTATCATCTTCTTCTTTGTTGTTTTCCCATATGAAACATCACATATTTATCCTAATTAATCATAATGAATTAACTAGTATAGGATGATCAATAATATAACATGATTAGATATGATGAATACTAGAACAAACATGCTTAAGCTAAAGAATACAGAACAAATATGTTTGAACAATATTGATTAGTAGTCTCCTTTGTTTACAAAATGATCTTGTATTTATAGTAAATACAATGATAATTTTATGCAACCATCTCACAAAATAGACGAAAAGATATATCAAAAACTTGCGAAATAGCCTCTTCAAGGGGGGAACCTCCTTTAAATTACATAAATGAAAAATTCTTGTATGATACAAATGAAAATACCTCCTTGGTATATATAGGAGTCTAAAGTGTCACAATATAATCAGATCCTACATAACAATAATAATGTAAGGGCACAACAATAGCAATGTGGGGGCTACATGGGAACAATAATAGCAATGAGGGGATACACTAAAAATAACAATAAGGGAACTACATTAGTATTATAGGGACCTAACATGCCCCTCTCCTTCAAAAAAAGTGTTTTCCTCATCGCTTTAGTAGTTATGGATGCTTATATATAAAATTCTCATCCTCCCATGTGGAATCTTTAGCGGCTAAGTTCTTCCACTTAATGAGATATTCTGAAATTGATCGATTATGTAGCTATCAACTTCTTGTTTTTGTGACTGCTGCAGGCTCCAATACGATTTTTCTTCTTCATCAAGTTCTGGAAATATTTTAACTGGGAGCTTGTCACCGATAACCTTATTTAAGCATGAAACATGTAAAACTGGGTGTACTTTGGAAGATGCAAGTAGCTCCAATTTGTATGCCATAGTAACAATATTTTGCAACACCTTGTAAGGACTATAGTGACTAGTGTGATAATTTATTATCCTTCTTAGCTTTCTTGAGGGACATTTGATTGTATGGTTGTAGTTGTAAAAATACCTAGTTGCCTACATCAAAACTTCTTTCACTGCAATGCTTATTTACCTGTTGTTTCATTCGATTTTGCGTTAGAGTGAAGTTATAATTTTTGAGTTGGAGAACATGTTGTTGATGCTTGATGTGATATTCCACTACTTGAATCTTAGAATTTTCTCTTAAATATGATGTGATGGGAAGTGGATGATATCCATAAAGTGCCATAAATGGGGTCATTTTTTTTTGCAGTATGGAAGTGTTATACCACCATTCAGCTAGAGGTAACCACTCAAACCATTATGCTTGTTTATCAAATACAAAGCAATGACTGTATCCTTCCAAATGTTTGTTCACTATCTCATTTTTCCCATTAGATTGAGGATGATAAGATGAGCTATGAGCTAATTGAGTACCAAAAAAAGAAAATAATTTTGCCCAAAATTTTCCAGTGAAAATGGGATCCTTGTCACTTACAATAATCTTTGGGTTTGCATGTATCTTTTGAATTGTTTCCATAAATGTAGTAGAAACTGTACTAACTTTAAAAGTATGAGATAATGCACAAAAGTGTGCATATTTAGTAATTCTATCAACTACCACCATGATGACATATTTCCTTCAAACTTGGGTAAACCTGTGATAAAATCCATTGAAACCTCCTCCCAATGCAAACTTGGAATGAATAAAGGTTGTAATAGACTCAGGGTCTTAATTGTCTCAACTTTATTTTGTTGGAAAACCAAACATTCTGCCACAAACTTCTGAATATCAGATTTAAAGCCATCCCACAAAATTCCTTCTTGACTCCGTGGTAAGTTTTTAAAAATCCAGAGTTCCCTCCTAAGGGGGAGGTGTGCAATTCCAAAATAATATTTTGTTTGATTTGGGAATTATTATAAAGATATAAGCGATATTTATACCATAATGAATCATTTTTGTAGATAAATATATCATGTGTATTGGGATCTTGCTGCAAATTTTGAATGAGTATCCACACCTATTCATCATTCTTCCATTCATCCCTTGCTTCAGTTATCCAATCAGGTTGGATAATAGAAATGGCATAGATCAATGCTTCCACATCCTCATCCTTTCTTGAGAGTGCATCTCCAATAACATTTTTCTTCCCTTTTCTGTAGATGATTTAAAATTCATAACCCAACACTTTTGTGGCCATTTTTATTACCCTTTTGAAGATAATATTTGTTCTAAAAAGCATTTAAGACTATCGTGATCTGTTTTGACCTTGAAGTGTCTTCCCATTAGGTAAGCTCGCCATTTATTTAGTGCATGTAGTATTGCCAACATTTCCTTCTCATAAATAGGTATGTGTAAACAGTTACCCTCATTGGACAACTTTAAAAAGAAATAAGTCTTCCTTCTTGCATTAAAACACCAACAATTCCATTTCCTGAGGCATCTCATTCCATAATAAAGTTTGGTGTAGCTAAGACCAGTGCTTGGCACATTGTGTCTTTAATATTTTCAAAGGCCTTTATTGCTTCTGGAGTCCAAGAAAATGCATCTTTATTCAATAATGTTGTCATAGGCGTTGCTATTCTCCCATAATTCTTAACAGGCTTGTGATAATACCTTATCAACCCAAGAAATCCTCAAATATGCTTAAGGGTTGTGGGGATTTTCCATTCCTTAATGGATTTAATTTTGTTAGGGTCTACCTTAACACCCTCGTGAGATACAATATGACCCAAACATTCAACCTCTTGTACTCCAAAGAAACATTTGGAGGTTTTTGCATATAATTGTTTCTCCTCCAATATTTTGAGCACCCTATCCACATGTTGAACATGATATTTCCAAGACTTTCTTTAAATTAGTATATCATCAAAAAATAATAACAAAAATTTTCTAAGGAAGGGTTTGAAAATGGAATTCATCAAACCTTGAAAATGTGGAAATTGCATTAGTAATGCCAAAAGGAATGACCAAAAATTCATAATGACCTTCATGAGTTATGAATGTTGTTTTCTAAATTTATTCAATCTTTATTCTAATTTGATGATATCCGGAACGAAGATCCAGCTTGGTGAAGTAAACTGATCCCTGTAATTCATCCAACAATTCATCAATGACAGGAATGAGAAATCTATCTTTAATAGTGAGCTTTTTGAGCTCCCTATAATCTAGACACATACGCCATGATCTATCCTTATTGTCCACCAATAATACTGGAGCAAAGAAAGAGCTTTGACTAGGTTGAATAATACTAGCCTCTAGCATTTCTGCAACCATACGTTCAATTTCACTCTTTTCAGCATAGGGATATCTGTAAGGCTTGATGTTTGGAGCAGCACTTCTTGGAATCAAGTGAATAATATGATCATAATCATGAATAGGTGGAAGGCCTTTATGAGTCTCAAATACCTTGGAATGATTGTCCAAGACTTTTTGGAGATATGGAGAATTTCGATGTTTGAACCTCTAGTGAGCATAATTGTGCAATTACACCTAATTTTTACATTTTAAAATATTTTTCATGCCATTAGAGCTGATTATCTTCCATGATTTCCCTGTGATACCCCTTAATTCAATTTCGTTCCCTTCCAAAAAAAAAAATCAAGAAAATTTCTTGAAAATTAAAAGCTATTGTCCCCAAATATTGTAACCATTGGACTCCTAGTACAACATCAACACCACCCATTGGAATGGAAATCATTGGACTATTAAATACATATTTCCCCATGTTTAACTTGATATTATGGCACTTTCTAGAGAAATTTATAGTTCCTCCATTTGCAACCATCACTTGACACTCTAGTGCTAGATATAGAAATAAATTCAATTCCTCGGCTATCTTATAGTGAATAAAATGATGGGTACTACCCGAATCAATCAACACTATTAACTTTTTCTTCTTGATATATCCTTCTACCTTGAGAGTTAGAGGAGTGGTAATTCCCGCCAATGCATTGCAAGATATGATTAGATTCATTTATTATTTTTCTAGGGTTGGCTCATAGTGTATATCCTCATATTTTTACGTTTATTGCTCATTTTATTTCTCCTCTTCAATCTATGTAAACTAATTTATCCGCAACACACATATGAACTTTAGTGTATATGTTATCACAACTATAACAAATCCCTTTTGCTCTTTTTTCCTCCAATTTTTGTGGCGTCAACCTTGTAGGTTGTGGAAGCTTAGGAGTAAAAAAACTACCATATTTATAGTTGTTACTGGTAGACTTCCTTTTTTCCAAAAAAAAAAATTCAACTTTTCTTGCCACCTTGAATGCCTTCTCTAATGAATCAGATTCCCAAAGGAAAACCTCATACTGGATGTTATCCTTTAAATTCGGTATGAATGCATTAAAACTGTACTCCTCTGGAATATCATTTACCTTGATATTCAATTTTTGGAAGTCCTCAATGTGCCCCACCATTGAACCCTTTTGTTTTAGATTTATCAATTGGCTAAAGAAGGTATTGCTCTTTGTATCCTCTTAATGTGCTACCAATTATTCTACACAAATTGTCTGAGTGACAATTGATTTACGAGAATAAATCCATTTATACCACACAAATTGATTTTATTGTAAATATAAAGATGCAATGCATATATTTTGTGTTTGAAGATGAAATGCGTACCTTTTCTGTGTGTGACATATCATGTAGATCAAAGAATTACTCCATTTGTAGTATCCATGTTACCAAATCCTTGCCATAAAAATTCCTCATATGGATATTTGGAATGTGGTTAGTATTCAAACCACTATTGGAGTCTCTAAAATCATAATTCGTATCCATTTTGTCCTCATCGTGATTTTCATGGAGTACCTTGTCACCACTAGGAAGCATTGCTTGTAGCAACTTTGTCAAACCTTCCAGGTCCCTTTTAACTTTTATTTTTAAACCATCCTTTAAGTGTTCCATATTGAAATTCATCATTGATTCCATGTCGGATTTTAAACCATTCTTCAAACCATCCATCTTAACTTCTAGTTCATTTTGGTTACTCTTTGTGAGAGGGAAATTTATTGCATTTGGTCTTGTAATTTTTATATATCATGTTTCATTTTTTCCTCTTCTTCATGTGTCATAGTATAAATTTCTGGTTTCTTAATAAGTGTGTCCATTTTTTTGTTTTGAGGAATTTTAGAATAAAACAATGATATATATGCTTCACTATACCCTTTGAATCACTTCAAACTGATTTTTCAAACAAAAGTTATGCAAAAGTTAAAAAAAAATAGACACATTTTTATTTCTTTTTAGGATCTCGATATTGAAATTGTTGTATCTTTTCAATTTCAGATTTTTGAGGACTGAAATTTTGTCCTTTGGTATCCCTAGGAGTCTTCTTTCCAATGACACAAGTCTAACCAAGATTGGATTATGCCCAATATACCATGGTGACCTTATTATAGACTAGTTCAATAAAATGAACTTGTACGAAGTTCCACGTGTCACTGTTTCGACCTTCATCCCTAAAAATGATACAAGAAATACTATAGTTTGTGTACTTTCATCTAGTCTTTACGAAATTAAAATACAATTCTTGGAGAGAAAGTTATGATGATAAGGTATAATATCTATCACACTAATTGAATACATATATTACTATGGTATCTTAACACATTATGTAACCATAACTATTAGCTCATAATTAGGAAAGGTTTATGTGTTTCATTAAGATATAAGATTTCCATGATTAGTCTCATTAATTTTGTATCCATTATGAATCTCAATCATACTTATGTGTAATATAAGGGTAATAGATCATATCATGTTATCCTTATTATAAGGAATACTTAACTTGTTACAACTTGTATGAGCTTCAGTTCATAGTATGAAACCACTTGTTCAATCTACGTAATCTGTGTAGTTAATAAAGAGGAAACATAGGCCATATTATTACTATAATTATGAAAGAGCTAAGGCATAGTAATCATTACACCTATTTTATTAGCTGAATCATAGACCTTACCTATTCATCGTATTTTATTAGGGATGAGGGAAAGTATGAACACCACCATTCGTTTTACAAAATTATTATGAATATTCAAGCTTAAGTTGATCTAATATATAGTGTTAACTAGAGTGGCTACCATTATTCATGAGGTTGAAGCTTGAACCAATGACAATTATAGATAAAATTGTATTACCCTTTATACGTGGTATATTATAGTTTACCTATTAAAGCTTGATATCATGCTAGTACTAGATACATCTCTATTACGTAACTCATTTGGAATAATTAGTGACTAGTCATACATTTATGGTAATAGAAGCTGATATGGATACAATTCAATACGTTTTGGCATTGGTTATCCTTATCACTATACCTAGTACTACGACCATATGTATCCTTTCTACTTATCATTACTTGGAGATAACATTGTTGGTATATTATGACCAATAAAATTGTGAGTACTTATGTATGGTATGTGTAATCATGTTGGTGTTCGATTTGTAAGCACATACCTCTTATATAAGGTGAAGTAATCACATTGGTTATGATTGATTAGTATGATAGCCTATTCCTTATATGAGTAATGTATATTTTCTCTTATTCAATCGTAATAAAGTTGGATCTCAATCTCATCAGTGAAATACATAACAAAAAAAGAGCAATAAAGGCTATAGTGGTACTAGTAATCCCATAACTATCATGGAATAGAGAAACGATCATTACAAAGAGTGCAATAGAAGTATCAATCTTAGAGACCCATGTTACAACAATAATGACCTATGATTTCACCTGTATCCATAACATAAGGCCTAGTTCATTATGATAATATATTACATATCACACTATTCATAACATACTTATCGTTTCCATATTCAACTCATGATGGTTCTTATCCAAATGATGCCCGTTCCAATTATGAAAACATCACATACCATATTATGAAAGCATATTTTTGATGATAATTTTTTTGAGATGAAGTATTTTTTGTCTATGATTAATGAACGAATGAATGTTACATGTTAATGACTGACAAAATTTTTAATGAAAAAATCTATTGAGATGAAATATTTTGTGGATTTAGGAATGAATGAATGAATTTTTGCTATTTGTTTTTTTATATATTTATATTAATGTCTTGATTTCAAATATATCCTATATAGTATATAGATTGGGTACTGGGGAATTGAGAGTCATGTGGGGGGGAGGGGCCATGAGAGATTCCACCTTCACGTGGTTGGCCCTGTTTAGTAGAGAATAAATTAGGATTTGGATAATCTTGGAGAAAAACAACCTTGATCCAACAAAGCAACAACAAAAGTCAATGTTGAATTTTTTACTGCTTCGTCAAGTGGAGGGAGGTTTGCTCCAATATTAAACCACTCCAACAATTTATTATCGAAACCAAGAGGAGATCATTCAGGTATGCATGCAAGTATTTTTAATTATTATTTATTCATGCAATTAAATTTAATATTTGGTCAAATTTAATCTAAGTTTGCCTCATTGGTATCATGAATATGTGTAGGAAAACTAGTTTCAATTTAGATGATGAAGTGGAACAACTTTATGAAGAAAATAGCTCAAAATTGTAAGGGTTTAGGTGAGACAACAAATTTTTTTTGATATTTTTGTTTTATTTCTTGGTCGAGTGGGAGTTACATAAAGTTTTATAAGAAATAAAAAAAATTTCCATGAAAATAGCTCATGTAGTATTTGTATTTCTTTGAAAATTATGTTTGTATTTAAGTGAAAGACCATAAACTGTCATTTTTCACGCAGGGCAGTAGGAGAAACTATTACTCTATTAATTGGGCATAAGGCATTGGCATTATTTTTCTTCTATTTTATTAATTATTTATCGCATCTAACTTCTCCTCCCTTTGTTTTGTAGGTAATTTCACTTGCATATTTGGATTTGAAAGATTAACTATGGTTGGAGTCACATATGTGAAAAAAAATCATCGAAGTACTACTCAAATTTATCCCAACAAACACTTTTCTACCATGTGCATGATTTAGTTTTATGTTTCATTTGATTTCAATCAATTTTTTTTCTACATGGAAAATATTCCAAGACCATAAATGTTGAAAAAAATGAGGGAAAACAGAATTAGGGTTTATTTTATAATGTTTTCTCTTATAATTGACAATTCTTGTGATACAACATTAGTTCACCGTCATCATTAATATTTTGTGTTCATCATCAAGACAATGCCAATAAAGAAGATCACAATGCAAACAAGAACACCAGAAATAGGCTCCAGGCCATAGGAAAACCTAAAAATTTCTCTTCTTATAGAAACTCAAGGAAGACTTCCAAGAAATTTTATTAAGGAAACTCACCAAGTGATAGGCCAGCCACCCAAACAACAATGCTTCTCTCTATAACTCAGTTTTCTTCTCTTCTCTAGCTCGAAATGTGATCAGAGATAAATTTCTTCCCATACGTGCGAGCTTTCCAAACAAAGAATTGATGCACAAGCCAAAAAAATAGACATTCTTTATTTCTTCACCATGCTTCACCTCTTTCTCACTCTGAATTTTCCTCAGACTTCTTGAAGAGAATGAATTAGTTGTGTGACTTAAATGAGGTCCAATACCTCTCCTTTGTTGAGAATTCTAGGGAATTATGTGAGTTATATTCTTCAATTTGATTTCTCTTATATTGAAATTTACTTGTGAAATTATATGTTTATTATGTTAGTGTTACTTTCATCAAATAAACTACAACATGAAGATCACAAAGACAATAAAATAATATGTGGGTGCACAACTAGGGAAAAACCTCTATGAAGGAGAAAACTCAGTCAACTCTTTCTCTGTAACACCCTCCTCCAATATTTACCCAAGATAACTGGTCCACGAGGGTAAACATGTGATGAGAGACTACTATGATGTGATTCAACCTCCTAGGTCACCTTAAGGAGGTGGAAACAACATAATACAACCAATCTAACCTTCCTCACATACTGCATAACCTTCAGGAGCCAACCAACCCTACTAGGTGGTCAACCCCTAAGACAAATCATTATTTGACTAGCCTGGACCCTCAACCGCTCCCATGACAAGCCCTGCAAGTGACTGAGGTATTCTAGTCACTCCCACAACATGGCATGCCAACGATTGTGGACTTTTCCAGCTAGTTATGTGCCAACGACCCCAGGTTCTGTGCCACTTTTTCAAGGCTAGGACTCAGGCCACTGCCGAGAATTTCATGAAAACTTCAAAAATGATAAATAACATGGGAAAAACGATACTAATTCAAAATTTAATACAAATAATTGATCTGACCCCTACTAGCCATGACAAGAATTTCATCAAACATGTCACAAATATGCAATCTACAGGTCTTAACAACATATTTGAGCATAGGGGTCTCATACTTATTTGAGATTTGTAAAGAAGCATTCTTTCCTTATCAAAATAGCTTCATTATCATATATTAGGACATATATACATTGTACATTCATTTTCTATTCAAAATATGATGAAATCCATACACCAAATCTGTCATGAAACATACTCCTAACTAGCATATAACCAACATAAATAACCAGGGTATAACAACCATAAAATCCACATATAAGCAAGAAAATTTACACATAAAATACCAATGATAAGAAGCTCTTATTAATGAATGTAAAAGCCAATCAGTTTTGGAACTTCCATGAACCACTCGACCATAGATTGGTTGAACCAAGTATTTCTTTCATCCAATTGCCCCTGTGCCATATTCCAAGCATGAATGTGGGACTTACATCAAAACCAACCAGGTTTTCCTTAGGATTTACCGCAATGCCCAATGGATCACTAGTCCTGAACCCTCATTAATACAACCAGGATTTATCGCAATCCCCACCAGATCACTAGGCCCAAACCCTCATAAATACAACTAGGATTTACCACAATCCCCACTGGATCACTAGGCCCTAAACAAGCATGGATTCCTCGAGATATATCCACCTAAAACATGAGGAATTTTTCCATCTCAACCTATTGGATTTATCATGTATCTCGCCATTACTGATCAAGGGATTCATAGGACTACGAGGTCTCCACCCTCTAGGATTTACTGTGTATCTCACCATTATTGTTCAAGGGATTCCTATGCCTAATCAAGGGCACTCACCACTGATATTTAATGTGTATCCCACCATTCACCAGTCGAATATTCCAAGGCTTAATCGATGTGTTCACATCTAGGCTTTACCGTGTATCCCATCCCGAGATTCCTAAACCTTGCGAATAATACTGAGACCACCCCACTCAACTTCAAGTCCATCTAGAAATCCATATAAACCAAATACAAGAGAAACCACCACACCATGGCTATCCGGAAATGGAAAATCTAGGCTTAAGAACACTGTCACACCTAGAAAATCTCATGCTAATGACAACAAGAGAACCAAATACACACATGCATGTACCATGCATGCCAAATCTAGCAAGGAAATCACCCATGCAAGTTGATAACTGCAAGTAATCCCATTGTAGCCATTTCATCCTGCTCTTATTTGCTTGATATTTTCTTTCATTTACCTTCTTGGTCCTTCCTTTGTTTTCCTTGATCCAGTGCAGAGTGCTCCAAGAAAACTCTAAGTGTCCAAGAGTGTGAGAGAGAGATAATAGAGAGAGAGAGAGCTCCAAAATTGATTTGAAAAAAGGTAACAGTGAAAAAAGGTACCATACGATACTCAAAAACATTTTGTTAATGAGGCTTCTATTTTCTTCAATTTTCCATTATTTTCCTTCATTTTCCTCCTCACATGCAACCTGTGACCTTTCACCTTCCTTTCTCCTAATTTCTATTATTTTAATAAATAAATGCCAATAAATTCCACTTTTCCTTTCCAAAGCCTTTGCCATTACCTTTTCCAATTTCCTTAGCCATAATAAACCAAATGAACACCCAAACTAGGATGTTTTTCCCAACATTCAACAGTTGGAATAAGTGTCCCATGACCTTGGTTATTATTTTTCCTTTATTAATTTTATTTACATTAATTTTTGAACAGGGATGTTACAGAACACTCCCCCTTGGGGGAACACTATCCTCGATGTTCAATGACACCTACAACCAAAAAGACTACTAAAATAAAAACATACTACCCATGGAGCTTTATAAATTAGCTCGTTGCAGTATTTACAATGATCAACCTGCCGAGAAGCAAACCAACATGACAACATAACAACATGAAAAACATAATGACATGACACCCATATTCTTATTGGAGCTTTATAACACATCTCATGGAAATATTTACATTCATATACATATGTACATATACCAAAACATAACGCCAAAATATATACTGAAAAAATTCGCTTAACTAGCGAATAAAGAAGGATACATAGCCCACATCTAATATGCAATTTCCCATGTAGATTTATCGAGCCCAAAGTGTTTCCACTACACTTTAATCTGCTCGATTGGTCGGTTCTAGAGCAGGAGCATATTTCTCTACCAAATAAACGATGGTTCCCGCTGGAATTATCCTTCTGGCTCCACCTACAATACAGACCAATCAATCACATCAAAATATTTAACATACTTCTTAAGTAATGACACATGGAAAACATCATGGACTTTCATTGTCAAAGGCAGTGCAAGTCAATAGGCTACTGGTCCAATCATTTCAAGAATCTTAAAAGTTCCACAAAATTGAGATGCCACCTTGGCACATGATCCAATCCTTAAGTAACTCCTCTTGGGCTTGACGTGCAAGTACACCTGTTCCCCAACCTGAAACTCCTTAAATATCCTATTTCGATCTACATAAATTTTCTGCCTGTTATGTGATGCCTTTAGATTCTCCTTGATTACCCATATTTATTGTTACATCTCTTCCAACATGTCCAGTCCTATTAACACCCTATTAAATGGACCAATCCACCTGATGGGAGTATTACAACTCCACCCATAGAGTACCTAAAAAAAATCATCCCCAGTGACTCCTAATAACCATTATTATAAGAAAACTCAACCAACAGAAGGTAATCCTCCCATATCCTCTACTGATGTATCACATACATCCTCAACATCAATAGGGGAATTTTGAGGTCTAAAATGGGCCTCCTAAGGAAATTATAAAATAATAATGGAAATGATAAAATAATATTATCTTACATCATCAAATTTTAGAGGGAAAAAAGAAAAAAACTATCTTTTCAACTCGTATTTTCAACTTATCTCCTTATGGTTTTACTCAAATTTCAAGAGAAAACACTCGTTGGATGCATAATTTGATTCCCCATCCAAGGAATACCCATGTTCCACACTTGTGATGGACACTGTTACACGAAAACTGAGAAATACATGAAAAACATGATTACAATCACGTTTTTTCATGTATTTCTCATTTTTCGTGTAGAAAGGTCCGTCAAAAGTATGCAACATGGGTAATCCTTGGATGAGGAATTAAATTTTGAATCCAATGAGTACTCCCAAATGAAATTTGAGTAAAACCTTAGGGATATGAGTTGAAAATATGAGTTGAAAACGTAGTTTTATTATTTTATTGTTTTTTAATCTTTGTACCTTTTTACTCCAAAAATTGTGAATCATCCCCCATGGTTGACATCATCATCTTCAATCCTATTGGTTCTTATAAATTTTATTTTGGTTGTAAATTTTTCTTAGGACACCCATTTTAGACCTCAAAATTCCCCTAATGGTCCTCCAATATCCTATTGACCCTCTTTGTCTATCCATCTGTCTATGAATGATAAGTTGTGCTGAAGTCCAACTCTATCCCTAAACCTGCAAACAACTCCTTCCAAAACTTGGAAGTGAACTTAACATCCCTATATGATACAATATTCCATGGAACACCATGTAATATTACCACTTCTCTGATGAATACCTATGCCACATCACTAGTTGAATATGTAGACTTCACTCGAATGAAGTGTGCTACCTTTGTCAATATTTCCACCAAAACCATGATGGAATCATGTTGTCTATATGTCCTCAGAAAACATGTAATGAATTCCATGGAAATGAACTCCCATTTCCACCTTGAAATCATAATCGGTTGTAATAGTCCATCTGGATGCTTACATTCTACTTTTACCTACTGGAAATCTAAGCATCTAGCCAAAGCATTTGCCACACACTTATTCATATTATACCAATGATAAAAATTCTTCACTGTTGTCAATGTCTTCTAGTATCCTGGGTGACTTGAATAAAATTTTGCATGAAACTCTTGAAAGATAGTCTTCTTGAGCTCATTGTTGTCTAACACATATATCTTGTCCCTAAATCTGATCAAACCATCTACTGTAAGACAATAGTCCACATCCTGATCACCTGTACCCTATTATAACATTTTCATAAGCTCAATGTACTTTCCATCCTATTGTCCTACCTATATGATATGATCCTGTAAGTCTATCTCATAAGGAATCATAGTTGTTATATGATTCACCTGTATCCTTGTGCTAAGAGCATATGCAACCTTATTCTCTTTACCTTTAATTTACCTGATCTCAAATTCAAACTCAGTAATCATGACCAGCCATCTATATTTCCTATAATTTAGGTTTAGTTGGTCAAACAAGTATCTCAATCCACTGTGATCACTCATTAATAAAAACCTCCTACCAAGAAGATAGTGCATAAAAAAAATTCAATGCATGGATGATCCCTGCCAACTCAAGATCATGTGTTGAGTAATTTTTCTTATGATCATTTAGTTTCTGTGACTCATAGCACACTACCTATCCTTCCTACATAAGGATTCCACCAAGTCCTCTCTTGCATGCATCTGTACATAACAAAACTCTTTGTTTAAAACTGCAATCTTTAACGATGGAAAATTTGTCAATAGTTTCTTCAACTGTTCAAAACTTACTGCACATTCCTTATTCCATTCAAATTTCTTACCTTGCCTCTACAATGACATGATAGGATATGAAATATGAGAGAAGCTCATGATGAACCTTCTATAATAAATCGTTATCCCCATAAATTATCTTACCTCATCCACATTTCTTGGAGTTTCCCACTCCATGATAACCCTTATCTTTTATATATCGACTATTATTCCTTTCTTGGAAACAACATGTACCAAGTAATGTAACTAAATCTAAAAGAAACTACATTTACTGAGCTTATCATACAACTAATGCTCTCTCAACAATATCAATACTGCTGCTAAGTGTTCGACATGATCTTCCTCATTCTTATAATATATAAATATTTCATCAATGAATACAATATCAAACTTGTTCAAATAAGGATGCAACACACTATTCATCAAGCACATAAAAGTAGTTGGAGCATTAGTCAAAACAAATGGAACTACAACAAACTCATAATTCCCATACCTTGTCCGGAAAGTTGTCTTGTAAATGTTATCTTCTTTGATGCACACCTGATGGTATCCTGATCTCAAATCAATCTTCGAGAACATTGATGCTCCCCAACTGATCAAACAAGTCATCAATCCTCATAAACATGTACATGTTCTTAATGGTCACCTTTTTCAACTACATTTATTCAATGAATAACCTAAGAGTACCATGCTTCTTCTTTACAAACAACACTGGTGCACCCCAAGGAAATACATTTGGCCTAATTTATCCATTTTCAAGCATTTCCTTCAACTGTAAATTTAACTCTACTAACTCTGGAGTTCTCATCCTATACGGTGCCTTTGATGTTTGTGTTTCCCCTAGTACCAACTCAATGGAAAAGCCTACTTCCCTGTGAGGCAGAAACTTTGAAATATCTACTAGAAACACATCGTATAAGATTGGGTACTTGTTCAATATATCCACATCCTCATCCCCCTATTGGCTTGAGGGGGTATAGACCCATGTTCAAATATGGATGCGCGAACCAACAAAACCCTTTATTACTGGCCCTTTCAACAACGATCTATTGTGCAGACTGCAATCTCACCCGAGCTAATATTAGGGGATGATAGAACCAGGTTTTTGCATATAGAGGGACTATAGAGTGCAGCTTTAGGGCTTATCCTCACTCAAGTCTTGTTTAGAGCTTGGCAAAACCCATATGCTAAATGTACAGACATTTTTCAACAAATATACTTACTACCTTGCATATTTTGCTTTGCTAATTTACCATGTATTAATCATCATAAGAAACCATGTTCATGTCTTCGCAATGCAATTATACATAAAAACACTAATATAGCACATATAATCTCATAAACACATATAATAAAATCACACAAGTAAAGTACATATATTTGTCTTCAAAATATTCTTTTATTAGCTCAAATATTCCCAATACAATATTCCTGCCCTGCGCACATAGTTGCAGGGGTATACACACTCAGCTTCAAACTTACGAAGGTATCTGCGCACAGTTGTAGAAGCCTTCTCTTTTTCCCAAAACAGACAGAATATAGACTCAATTTAGATCTAACATTACATCCATATGCATCCTATGATCAAAATATATCCCTAGACTCCTTATATAGTTTTTCCTTCATACAATACCATGGTCCGCAAACCATGGGCATAGCTCAAAGTATACAAAATCATCCCATCCCTTTACAAAATACGGGGCTTTGACCCGCCCTAAAGCCCCTATGACTCCTAAAAATCTGCACAAAGTGCGCTCCAATCCTAAAAATGCAGAATTTTGACCAAAAGTTAGACCTAGGGGTACCCTACCCAACAATCCCCTAACAAAAAGATGTGAATTGTATCGATTCACTTAGCTGGTGCACCCCGAGCCTTTTCTTTGATGTTGCTCAAGCCATCCTTCAATGGCTAAATTTTCTTGGTGCATTGCTTCTCGGCCTCACGTACTTCATCCAAAAACTTCTTTGTGGCTTGCCCTGCTGTCTTCTGAATAATGTATCTCTATGTGTGCTCATCAGTATTGCTTTGAAAAAAATTTCCCTCTTGTAGACAGACAAACCGTTGCCCGGGTGCTAAGTTCTATGTTGTCACCTTGATCTGATCAAATTTTTGTTGCTTTTCTCGGATTTCTGATTCAATTTTATTCACATGGGGGTCCTCTTCAAATAAGGCCTAGATTTTCATAATGTCATCAAATAAGTAGCTACAGTCCTTGACTGGTGTTTCAATACTATCCATGGTAGCATTTATGTCTGCCTCATGCTGCTCCCGAACCTCTAGTGGCGCAGCGGGCTATAACTTCATCTGAAGCTCAATGATCTGCATCTGAATCTCAAGCTTTACCTTGTCCACTTCTACCATGGAGTCTTTTACCACCATAGCGATCTTCTCAACCTTTTTTTCTGGCGCTGCCTCGACCTGAATCTAGATGTCAGGCAGTTCGTCGCTTTAGTAATTGCTTCTTCCAACTACTTCCTATGCGCAGCTTCCTCATCTCGATCCTACACAACCTACTAATTTTCATCGATCATCTGATTATTATCCTTCTTCACATCCTTGATGACTAGAAAGGCTCGCTGCTCGTGGATATTTAATTCCTCTGTAACTCCCTGGTGCAAGTCATGCAATGTCTGAATGGGGAATGCAACAGTATTTAAAATAGTATTTTTCCAATTCAACGTGTGTACTTGATCTTCTGCAGTGTAAAAATACAAAGCTTTTGTAAGTATCGATAGATCCTGAAGCTCAAGGGTGACTGTCAATTCCGGGCTTTCTTGACTTATGCTCACTTGTGCCCCACTTGCTTGAGCCATGCTCATCTGAATCATGCTCATTGGGATATGCTCGCTTGAACGCTTGTCTGCACTTACAATTCCTTGAGGCCCTTTTGGACCTCTGTCAATACAACCTTGTATTGATCTTCAATATTCTCTAGATGTCCTCCGTGAAGTGTTGTACCATGTCACCAATCTCGTCGTGGTCCCCCTCAGTGAGGACCATCGACTCTGCTCCAACTAACCTATTAGATTTCATCTTCTTCTATGCACCGCGTTTCTGCTACCTCTTGAGAATGAAAAGGGAGGTAGGGTCTTTTGGGTCATAAAATGGGTCATCACCACCCTAATCACCTCCCCCAGTCTCATGGTCATCCTTCTCGGTTTCTGGCTCTACTTCCTTATCAATATCCTTGTCAGTCTCAAATGCGACTTTCTTGGTGCCTTTCTTTCTAGTATGTGCACCTAAAGTATCTGGCTTTTCTCCACTGGTGTCTGCCTACTCTGTCTCCGCCCCTTACGTGGGTGGAGTCAACCAGTCACTTGGCCATTGACTTACGATGTTTGTGATGTCATCCTCAGTCACCAAGCAAGGAATATCGTACCATACCTCCTCAAGATCCTTCCTCGCTTGGACATACACATGGTGAAATTTTGCCTTAAAATTTGCAATTTGGCGATATTATTCAAGCAGAATCGGTCATAGCCTAGACTTCTAACTGATCACTGTGTGCAGTTCCATCTTAAAGATGACCCAAAATAGCTTATTTTCCATTTCCCATGTTGGTTCCTTTGAATTCCATAGCAAGGCGTACCACACAACCTTGCAGATGCTCGGGTCCACGATGGGGAATTGTGACTTAGTTGGCTCTCTCCATGCCATCAACACAATCTATATCAATAACCACACGTATTGGAATTGATTTCCCTCCTCCCAAGCCTCTCTACAATCATCCATAAAATCCTTACATAAATACCCATCCCAGTTGTACTAGACTCCTTTGCTTCACTACGAAACCAAAGATATGACTGGTGTCGATACCTCCTCTTCTTGACACTTCCTTATAATCCTCCCTGCCATAATATGTGTGGTGAAGCGCATAGACTGATGATTAATAGAATTTATAGAATATACTCAGGAATTATTTATTAGGCCATAGTCTTTCTTCATCTTGTCTACCATCTTCTTTTCCTGATATTTTCTGACAAACGCATTGGTGAGGTTCAATCCTTGGCACGAAAGCATAGTTATCCATTGGATAAGAATCTCATTGATGGGGAATCTTTCACATAGCTAAAGACATCTGTCATTCACTAATGCCAACATATGGTGCACACAGATGGTGTTGATGTTGCTGCGCCTGATATGCAGAATATAAAGCATGTTCAACAACCCTCCTTGCTGAATTCCTATTGCCCACCTAAGTGACTCTACCCTTGTCACTCTAGTGTCTTCATAGTAGACTGATTTCAAGTACTTTATTGGCTTGAACTAGGGATATTTACTTTGATCATTAAAATCCCAATCTTCCATGTGCAATTGTGGCACTTTTTCCAATGAATCCCCCTCAATGGGTACTTCCTCTGGTAGCAATGGCGTAAATATCTTAAACTTGACAACATCTAGGTCCTTAGTAGGTTTAAAAATAGTCAACTTCGTCGGCAACATATATGGTGGTAACATGGAAATAGGTTCCACATCCTCTGCTCAATATATTCGAATACCCCATTCATAATTTCTTCTTCATATTCTTCAACTTCCATTGGTTGCTTCTGCTTATGTCACCTCTCCTTAGTTTGTTGTTCCTTGCTGATTTTTTTCTTGGGAGACTATCGAATTGCAAGCTTCTTCAACTTCTTTGTCTATGCTTCTCCAGCAGTAGAATATTTCCTGGGAAACCTCAACCCTATTACATGCATTTCTGGTGTAGCAGTCATTGTGTGTCCTAAGCCCGCCTTAATTAGTTCCTTTGCAAGCACTTCAAAACTCTAATCCGACATGCAGCGGAATGCTAACCAAAACACAAGTCTAATTTTCAAAGAGAAAAGTATCTGAATGCAGAGTGGGATTCCATATTTATAATCATTTTGAATTTCAAACTTCATGAACCCATTCAGTTGCATCTCATAAATGTGGATTTGGCGGTATATTCACCTAGATATGCTCATTAAATGTATTTTCCCTACTCCCTTTAATGGAAATTTCCCTGTCAAATCAACTATTCCTACTCCAATGGTCATATTATGGATGAAATTTGTCAGACCCACCTTTGTGTCACAGCCCTTCCTCCTTCAACGTGGTCTCCTCCAATTGCGCCATATTCTTGCATACTGCACAACACTTTTTCTTCGACAAATCCGTCCTTCGATAGATTATTTTAGATTATCGCGCTCTCTTTAAACTGCGTGTAACAATAAGACTCTTCTCTGTCCATATATTCAATGTAAATCCCTAGGGATGGATTTGTCCTTATATAACTTTAACCTGCTACCATTAACGAATCCATGAAATAATTCACTGTTCAACTTTGCGAGCTGAAATGTGCCACCATCCGAGATATTCCTGATGAAGTATGGTCCTAACACCTACATCTGCAGCTTACCCGGGAACTTCGTGAACTTACTGTCATAAAAAATAACTAAGTCTCCATTATTTAAAGTATTCTGTTTAATATGCCTGTCATGTCAAGAATTTTCCCTCTCCTTCTACACATGTTGGTGAAATCCAGTGATGAACTGATCTTCTTGCAGTGCGAGCAGTTGTTCTAGCCTTTCCTCCATGATATCCTTTTTTTCCATATGAGTAACTGTTGCAATTATAAGACTAGGCACACTATATACTCTATTGGCATCACTAATTCCTATTCATAAACAAACCTAAACAGATTCTTTCCTGCCAACTTCTTATAGGTAGTCCTGTATACCCATAAGACTGCTAGAATTCTCACATCTCAATCGTTTCTGTTGACGTTGCATACCTTAGTAAGAGCATTCTCCAAGATCTTGTTAAACTCTTCGACCATTCAGTTTTCCTGATGGTGATATGGCGTGCTCTTTTACTGATTCATTAAGAATTCCTCTGTCAATGCTTCAATAGTATTATGTAAGAAATGTGAACCTCTATCGCTCATCAGAATCTTTGGGCATCCAAACCTTGATAATATATATTCAAAGATAAACTTCATAGTAGTATCGACGCTGCAATATTTCACCGGTTATGCTTCAACCCATCTAGTTAGATAATCTGTCTTGGTGATGATGTATCTCGCACCAGTCTTCTTCCTTGGAATATTGATTGATCCAAAAAATTGTATTGCCCATTTATCAAAAGCTTGCAAGGTGATTTGTGGATTTAGTGGCAATTCATCCCTTCTTGACAGTCTCCTTGTCCTCTAGCAGACATAGCAGGTACTACAATATTCCTTCAAATCCTTATGCACCACGGGCCATCATAGTCCTGCCCTCAAAATATTCTACGTGGTGGCCTTTCCCGCGTAGTGTCCTTCAGCAACTCTGCCATGTGCTTCTACCAAAATGATGTGTATTTCGTACTCAAGGACATACCTGTGCAATATATCATCGGGCACCATCTTATTAAAATGTCCCACAATAAAATAAAAATATGTTGCATTAACTACCAGCTCTTTACTTTTCTATGTAGTATACTCCGCAGGGGATACTCCTGTGGACAAAAATTGAATGATGTCTGTGAAGTGATCATCTACAACCATTATCACAAAAATCTGTGCATCGGGCAACCCCTCTTCAATATTCATCGTCTCTTCTCTTGTCTTAATCCTGGATAGATGATCTGGTCTTGCATTCAAACGTCCTGGATTGACTATTACTTCAAAATCATATTCCTCGAACAAAAATAGCCATCTGCAAATATTCCCCACCAACAGAGGCTTTTTCACCAATTATTTCAACGCAAAGTGATCTGTGAACATTTTGAAGTGTGCTCCTAATAGGTAATGCCTGAATTTCCGTAGTGCATATACCATAAGCAACCCTTCGCGCTTTGTTTTGGAATAATTCCTTTCTGCCTTAGACAATTTCCTGCTCGCAAAAGCTATAGGGTGGTCAATATCTCCTTTTCCAGGTTGCACTAATACAACACCCAAAGCTATGCAAGACACATCGACATGGGTGTGGAACTCCTTCTTCCAGTCTGAAAAAACTAGAATCGATGCGGTTACCATCTTCTCCTTCAGCACATCGAGGATATTTTTCCATTCTTCATCCTAACAAAATGTAAAATCCTTCTTTAAGAGCTTTTCCATCAATGTTGTGATCTGTGCACAGGCCTTTATGAACTTCCTATAATAACGCGTATGTCTAAGTGTCGCACTTAGTTGCTTCACCTTCTTAGGTGGCTCCAAATTTATAATAACAACAATCTTCGCAGGGCCTACCATCAATCCTTGGCTGCAAACAACATGCCCCAATAATATACCACATGGCACACAAAAAATGCATTTCTTCAAGTTCAGGGAGATTTTATACTTCCTACAGGTATCCAACATCAAGCACAAGCTAGAAACATGCTTCTTCAATAGTCCAAATATTTTAATTCAAAAAAATAAACCTCCAGGAATTTGTGGATGTACTCTTTAAACACCGCGACTATGACTCTAGAAAATATTTCTGGAGCATTCTTCAGTCCAAAAGGCATGACTGTGTACTAGAATGATCCCAATTTAGTAGCAAAGGTGGTCTTACTCCTATCTTCTGACACGATCTTAATCTGATGGTACCCTGAGAATCCATCTATAAAACAACAGGCTTCCTCCCCTCCAACATTTTCCAAAACTTCATTAGTGAATGGCATTGGGAATGGGTCATGCACACAGGCATCATTCAACTTCCTTAAATCCACACAAATTTTGATTTCGCCCTTGGTATTTTTCTCCTAGACCACCATAAGGCTCACCCATTCGGATTCCTCCACCAGTTCAATTATACTCGCTTTAATCATCTTCTCCAACTCTTCCTTCAACTTTTCTTTGTATTTGGGGTTCATTCTATAAGGACGTTGTTTTACTGGCTTCACATCTGGCTTTCAGGGTGATCTTCATCAATTCCAAATCTCCTACAATGCCTTTTAATTCATATAAATTTGTCGGAAACAAATCCTGGTATTCATGCAATAACTTTGCAATCTTGCTTACAATATCGACGTCCCAGTAATCTCCAATCCGTGCGAACTTAGGCTCCTCTTCTGAGCCGATATTTACTTGCTATGTATTTATAGGTTGTGCTATGTCAGGTATCTCTACTTTAGGTCCTGCAAATTCATGTTTTCCTTGAGATTCATGAATATTGACGTTGTGTGGATCTTCCTCGTCTTCTTCCATGGTCACATTGTAACATTCTATGGCATGCTGCAACTGCACGTTCTAGAATATGTGCACCCATTCAGGTTGAGGTTCTTCTCCCCAAGTCGTAGTCCAACGAGACAAATTCTTGCAGGGGTCATCCTTATGTTGTACTTTTCTGTGAGCCTAGTGTTTGCATAACCAAACCTGGTCTTCATCAATATGCGATATTCCTTCCAACATCCTATGTGTTCTTTGTGCGTACCCCACCATCTGACTAGTGTGGACCTCAAAGCGAAGTCCAAAGCTTCATACCGTTGATCTCTGGGCACTTTAATTTCAAATTCATCAAGAAACAAGTTGACATCCCCAATCCCATCATAATAGGGAAAGTCACGTACCTCTGATGCAAAACAATGGAGAAATATGGTAATTTTGTAACATCATTGGGTAGAAACTTCATGCAATTGATTCTACCAATTCTCCATTTCTTCATCAAATTCTGAAACACGTGAGATATCCCTTTACTAGCTTAACCATCCATCTGCGGTGGGGTTTATCCATTCTTCGTCCTACACCATCAACTTATAGATATTGTTGATATCTACATCACCATATTCATCTTAAGCACATGTATTTCAAAGAACCCAGAAATCGTTTGTGAAAATTCCACTCAGAGTGTGTTTTATTAAAATAATTAATTATTTTTAAAGGGACCCTAAGTCTAAAATTAGGAAAATAGAATAATTAAAGGGTATTAATAAAACAGAGTGTGAATCTTATACAGAATACGAAGATCAAGAAAAAAATTAATCTTAGTCGTTGATTAAGAATTTAATATTGGTCATTGAAATATCAACGAGAATATTATAAGAAGGACTTGAAGGGTCATTTGGAAACACATGAAGAGGATCAAGAGATCGAGAGCAGTGCTCAGAGGAAATATCGATCAAGATATTCTTTGTAGAGAGGGCAGTAATTTCGGTTGGAAATTCTATTCCTGAGCCGAAGAACACACAACAGGGAAGACAGAGTAGTACCTACAGAGGCAACGTAGTAGCTACGCAAAGCTAGTAGAGGCAATTCAGTAGCCCAAATGAAGTTCGTGATTCAGTTGAGGATCAGTCAGATCCAGTTCCGGAGAGATGGGGTGTGAGATCGGAAGGGGCTAGACAGTCAGAACTAGCCAACATGTAGAAGCCACACAGTCCCCACATAGAGTGAAGCATACATTGTGCAGTGACTATGCAGACACTGTGGAGGGCTTGCCAGTCTGGGGTTTTGGACAGTTGGGCTTCCAGTGTTAGTGTGTGAGGTAATATCAAAGCTCTTTGTCTATCAGATTTTCTGTGAGGATAACCAACAAGGCATCTAATTTGTATGGAAAAAAACCAGTGCATAATATATAAACCCTCAGGTATTACATTGATTTTCCTACATTGGGTTTTTCTCAGGACATTGGTCCAAAAAAAAATTGTGTCAGATGTGTCTACAATTTACTCTTTTTCAGATTTTATTTAAGCACTTGTAATTTTTCCGCAGTTAATTTTTGAAGGGTGTACTGTATGAGATTTCGTTGTTTATAGTAGAAAACCTTAAATAATTTGTTGAAAGGAATTAACACATAGGATATTTCTCATCAGTGTTGCAGTAGGATTCTGCATATTATGAATTTTCACATGGTATCATAGATTTTTTAAGTTGATTGCAAGAAGAGAAAAATAATAGATCCACTAGATCCAGCGTTGAAGGACAAGACGGGGATCAAATAGCTGCGTAAGCAATAGATTGATCTCCCAGGTGATTTCATAATCCAAGCCAAGAGGGCTAGTTGCTGCAAGGAAATATCTCTCTGAGTGAACCGCCAGAGAGGTAGGATTTTGAAATCTAACCCTCATTGTATATAATTTTATTTCTCTTGTATACACTTGTCTTTATTCTTCTTGGCTTGTGTAGATCTAGTTGGAGAGGAGGATTTTGGCTTGGATTTTTTTTTTTTTTTTGATAATTTTCTTGCAGGTGAATGCTTAGGAATTTAAAGAGATAAATATAAAAAATTTTGAAGCCTCAAGCCTACACTTGTTCATGATTGTGAGATGTTTATTTTTCCTCCAAGCCTTAGCATAGATCTGCCTCTAGGAGACTAGGCGGATAGGGTTTCAATGAATTTTTGAAGTTCGATTTGGATAGACTAATCATTTGAGGAATGGAAAATTGAGATCAAATTATTTTTGGAAGGTTGTCTTCATTTCTTAGCTACAAGCATAAGAGAGGCTCAGTTTCTTCTCTCATCCGATATATTTTTCCTCTTAGATATCTAGGCTCTTGAGCATAAAATTTTGAGGATAAATTCAAGTAATTTTTTTGAAGAAATCACATATTAAGGCTTGTAAAATTATGTTTAATTTTTTTTGAGACCTTTCCTTCCTTGGATGTGAGAAATAGAGGTTATTACCCTCTCTCCTTTGCACAAATTTTTCTTCATCTTGGACTGCTAAGGGTTTGAGAAAAAATCCTTGGAGGATTTGGGGTTACACATTGAGGAAATTTCATTGTAATTTATTTCTTTAAGCCTTGTAAAATTCCTCATTGTCATCTTGTATCTTGAGGAAGGGGTTTTCACTATATTCTTGTAAACCCTTCTTAAATATTTGAAGCCCTCTCTTACTATCTAAGAGGGTTCTCTCTTGCAATAATAATAAAATAATTTTCTTGAGGGAGCTTGGGGTTTTCCCTATGGTATCCCTTCTCCTTATTTGGTAGGAGATTTTCTTGATTGATAGGTCATTAACATTATAGATTAGTTTAGTTTCTTGTTTTAATTTGGAAGCTCAGTGACAAATTCCAACCATTGCATTGAATTCCTCTTTTCGAGAGGACCAAAGTTGACTTTTGAAGCACTCAATTTGAAAAAGGAAAAATATACTTTCAAAGTGAAGCCCACAATTGCACAAATTTTCAAGGTCTGCCTAAAGACAAATTGCCCCTCCAAAGTTGCATATAAATACAAGTGACCTCAAGCTCATTTGGACATCACATCAACATATTATTCTTCCATATCTTGATTTATTTGGTTCGTACATGTTTAAGGAAGCCAAATTTTCTTCACACGTGCGAGGGTCTTGGAGGCTAGGTTGACTTTATCTGTTGACTTTTTGCAGTGGGATGTTTTGACCGAGTTTGAATTCATATTTTGAGTGGGGAGACTTCGAATTTTAGAGGTCAAGTTGAATAGCGAAAACTTTTGTTTACTCAAAAATAAATTCAATAAGTCATGACTTTGTTTAGGCGGGAAAAGTTGAAAAATTGAATTTTTAATTTGCCTCCAAAAGTTAAGGTCAGTTTCACCAAATAATCATGTCTAAATTGTATATAAGGGATATCTTCTCATCTCATTTGTATGCATATCTTCTCATCCCATTTGTATGCATCAAATCTCTTGTGCACTCCAAGATAACATAACATTGAAGGGCTCATCTTGTCCTCTGAAATATGACCGTATCTGAGGCTGGACATTGGTGGTAGGGTCGAAGTTATCATGAGACCCATATTTTTTTAGGGTTCAATTTTCTTATTGAAAGGGTTGCAGTTCTGTGAAATCACGCATGAATAATGGCAGGCCAGTTTGGGTAGCGTATCTTTGTTTTGGGTGCAGATTCTATGTTGAATAAGAGCCACCATTGGAGATTTGTATATCTGTGGAAGACAATGTACCTTTTGTTGACTCTTCTATGTTGGTTTATGAGGTTTATGTCTGCTACAAGCCATAGGAATATAGCCACTACAATAGTCTGTTGTCAAGGGAATGGAGGGTTTGTAGGAACAGTGAAGCCATCCCCTCCTAGCCGCATATCCCTTGGGTTGAGAATAGGTAGGTCTAAGAGTTTTCATGTTATTGGTGTTTTTCATATTGCCACTTGTTCAAGATTATTGAAATGGAAAAGAAGACTGAATCAAGCAACCCTAACCAACGACCCGGATTGTTGTCATCCATCCTTGAAGTTGTATGTATTCAGGATTGTAATTTCGTTGGTCTTAAGTGCTTGAGGTCAAATATCCTATTTGGAAAGTCAGTGAACCATTGTACTCTCTTTCTCTCTCTCTGTTGAACATTTGATTATGAATAATAAGAAGAATTGATCAAGTGTTTTCCCCATCTTGGGGGTTTTCCCTAGCTTGAGCCATTTTCATGTGTCCTCTTGTCTTGACTTATTCTCTGTAATATTCTCCTAAGATATTTTCTCAGTTACAGTCGTCATGATTTTAATTGATGTGATTTATATGGATCGATAATTGGGATATAAAGAAATTTTATATGACCGTCCTATTCTAAGAACGTGTTAACCTAAATTGAACATGGTTTCAGAGGTAGGATGAGGACAAGCCCAAGAAAGAGGGAAAGAAATTGCTAGAAATGCTATCAAATATTCATGACATATTTCTCTCTCAAAGGATTAGATAGTATGAAACTATGATATGAATCTGCTGCATCACATTGACCAGACTATAAAATGTATAGGAGGGTACTAGAACTTCATGTTGTCACATCTACCTGAGATTACAGAGAGACATATCTGAGCTTCCTTTTCTGTGAAGATCTGAACTGCATCCTAGACAGATTTTCGTTGTCTCTTCTCTTTAGTTTGAACCGTGCACTGTGATATGACATTTGAATTCTTTCTTGTGATTGAACACCATAAATTACAAAAGAATATTAACTGTGTTTATGCGAAATGCCTGTACCTTGTATATATAGTGGTTGGTATTCATAAATGATCTAACATTAGCCATGTGAGTTGTTGTAAGGCTGACATGAAATTTAATTCATCTTGAAGCCGACACGAGGAAGAGGGCTAGTGCTTATCGTGGAAGAATTTCTAGACTAATTTTATAGACTCATAGTGCTTGTCGTGGAGTGCTTGTTCTATGGATAAAGAGAAAAATTCCTCTTGGAAGATCATATAAAAGGAGAGAAACTCTGGGCATATAATATGAGGTATGAGATTTCCAATCCACTGATCCAGCTCAGAATTCGATGAACTTGAATTGATAATCAAACTTTTAACCAAGTCAACAAAGGGACCCATCATTTAAGGAGTTTTTCAAGAAATATGAATTTTGTACCTCCTATGGGATCCAAACATAATATACATCTATGGGTGACCGATCTTATGTATTACTTCTAATAAATAATCTGAATTAATTACAAATGCCTTGTTAAATGCCTCATAGTGAAGTTAGAAAAGGAGCCGAGACCCTCTCAATCTCATGGCATTTGTATTTTCAAATGCCTGCTGTGCACTCTAATAATTCTCAAAGTTGTGAGATTTTTTATTATAGTTTAAAGAATATCAGAGGTAACCACAAACCTACTTTTAAGCTTTATGATCTAGCCTTCCTAATGCTTATAGAGGGCTTTCTCTATAAGATTTAACTTTTTTTTAATATCTGATTTTAGGCTAGTTATATAGGGAAAATTGGTTTTGGGGTTTTGATTTAGTTTGGTGGGAAAATCACTTACTGAGATGGATAGCTAAAGATCTATAACCCATTGGGAAAATGGAGTCAATGTGTCAAGCAGAAAGATCATGCTCAAGGTCTAAAGGAAAATTTTCACAGAGCAAGATAGCAGAGTCACTTCAGATCTTCAAAGGCTAATGGTCAAATGGTTTTGATCGGGATAAAGAGCAATTAAAGGTTCGTTAATACGGATAAGGAGTGAAAAGGTAGAGGTCAATCGAAATTAGGGAGAAATTAACGGTTCCCTAGTCTGGATATCAACAGAAAACATTTAAATGAAAATCAGTCAATAACGAAGTGCTTTTAACAAATTATGAGATAACAATTCCTGATTTCACATTAAAATTTAGAACACATTCATGTATGGTTGGAAAACATAATAAAATTGACAAATAACATGAGAAAATAATTCACTTAAGTGGCCCAACACATGAATCCTGTAACATGATGCTTTATTTCCTTTGATCCAGTCTACTGACTTGAACTTGATACAAAAAACCCTTCAGGTTCAGAAAATATGACTACAGAAATCTTCAACAATTAATCTACCCTCAATACTTCAAATGATGAAGTATTCATACAAAATCTAGTAAAAAATATCCTAGAACAATCTTAGGAATTTTTCTTGGAAAATAAAATATCTTCTTGCAAGAAGATAGTGACAACTACATAACTAATTGCTAGCTATCCTATTTATTGAAATTAAATAGCTTGATGTTTGGATTTGGGCTGCAGTTGGGCATATGATGTGTCCCTCATGCTAACAATTTGATCTTCAATCTGTTTTGATCTTTACCTTTCATCTGATACACTTTTTTTAACTGATACTCTTTGACTGCTGATACAATCTGTTTTACTATTGCATTAAGAAAAACAACTCCGTTTTTATCTTTTCTATGATCTTCCTCACTGCAATTGGATTTTATAATAAATCTATTAATTTCTCCCAGAACTCAGCTTCTGGCACTTTGATATTCTTTAGTTTTATGAAGTTTTCATCAGCTTCAGTGTATCTTACAAATGTTGGTTTGACCACAAAAAACTGTTTTACTTCATGCTACAAGTAAAACAAATTTTCAATACTCTTGCGCAAAACATTCCCTGTTGGTATCCCTTGCCAATCTGATTTGTTTACCTGTTCTTTGGAAAATTCCCTTATATTTTTGTTATAATCTTCTTGTTTCATCAATTTATCATTGATTACCAGAATATTTGGAAGTCCTTTTTGCCTCAGAATGTCAAATTTTACCATGAATATTGTAATTGCTATATCCATGTTTTGGCACTTTTCTTCCAATTGTTTCATCAAGTTTTTCTTGGAAATTACCTTTCTTACCTCAAGTATAGTATTTTTTCTATCTTCTATTCCAATTTCATATAATTCTTTCTTGTTTTTGGAATTGAGGAATTTAATAATTTCCAATGCCTCTTCAGGTTTTGTACTTAGTTCCTCTTTGGTCCTTTGTATTTCTTCTCTTGTTGCTTTCAATAAATCCTTTTGTTCATAAATCACCTATATTGATGGTCAAGTATGATTGACTGATTCAATGATATTGGACCATAATCGACTTTTAATATGTGCCATGGGTTATTTCAATGTCAACTCTGTTTCTAATTTCTTGAGTTTTTCACTCAATCTTTTAGCATTTTGTTCTTTAGTCTTAGCATTAATTTGTGCAAGATTTTTGGCATCTTCAAGATTCTTAATTTTCTCCTTCAACCTGTTTATTTCATTGTTTTGTATGGACATGTCCTCCATTGCCTTTATCAATTTTCTGGCCTCATCTGATTTCTGGACTGTTGTAGTAGAAGATTCAATGGCAGAAGTGGTTGATGAAGTTACTGGTATTGTTGTTCCCAATGGAACCTTTGGAGCTAATTCTTCTGCTAGAGTAGATGGCACTGCTATTGTTACCATAGGAATTACAGTAGCAGGGAATTCCTGAGCTTTAGTGGCTTCTTTTTCTTGGACCAATTTGTCCATCTCAATTTCCATTTCTTTTATTTGTGTTGTCATCTGCAATATCAGATTTATCATCTCATCCTTTTGATTTGATTCATGTAAAATATTCTTAGCCCGTGGATGCTTTGTAGGAGGTAATTTCAATTGTTTTCTAAGCACTGAAATATCAACATTTTTCTTTTTTATGATTTCTTCTGTAGCTTTTACATTAGTAGGATCATAACCCACTTCAATTACTAACTCCTCCAAGGATTTGATTCTGGTATCCTTGGCATATGAAGAAGCTTTTTCAACTTTGAGTTGATCTCTGAAATTTATCAAATTATTCTGGAGCTTTTGAACACTCATTGCTTTTATAGTCATTGTAGAATATATCATCTCTGAACTCTATTTATGGAATTCAATTTGGTCCAAGGGATGAATGTCTTGGACTGGTACTTCAAAATAAACCTTTTTGTAATCAGTTGTTGTTTTTGGAGTTGGCACTGTGGGTTGAATTACTTTCATAAGCAACCTGTTTTGTATGCCAGGAGTCTGCTTTAATTATTGAGAATAAATTTCATTCTTAATTTCCTCATTTTTGGCTTTAATCTCTTTATACTTTTCCTTAATGTCCATATCTTTGTCCTTTGGCTATTTTGATAATGATAATTCCACACTCTGTTATTTCTGGATCAATTGTGTATTGGAAGTGGCAGGTTGTTGTTCATTTACAATCACTGTGGAAGGCACAATGTCTTTATCTGGAATCTTTGTATCTATAATCTCCACTGTCTCTTTTTCTTTATCTGCAGGATTGATCTTTGGTTTCTTGCTATACTTGAGTTTAAACTTGGTTTCTGTGGTAGTTTTAGCAATGTAAGAGCCTTCTTCCCTATTTTCTTTTATACCTCTGTCTTCCTAAGCTGGAGCCTGCAAAATGTGACTAGTATCACTTTGCTTATCAGCTTCTACTAGTGTATTTTCTAACCACTCAGATTGGTTAGAAAAATTCTCAATTTCGGTCTTCTTTTCATGAATGTAAGGAGTTAATTTACACTTCACTCTCATTTTGATTATTATATCATAAGGATCATAGTCCCAAAGAAAAAAAATTCTGAATTTGTACTCTGACAACTACTTTTCTGCTTCTATACCTTCTTCTCTGTTATTGCATATAAATGGACCCACTTGGTTCTTTAATTTAAACTGTGTTTTCTTCTTAGCAGCCAAGAAATTCACAGAATCTGAATTCAAAATTTATCTTATATATTATAAACAAAACAACCTCATTGGTAAATATTTTGGCAACTTGTAAGGAATGAGGGTTGTCCCATAAACTCTGACCTCAGTGTGATTTTGGTATAAATACCAATCACTTGTCCTGCTCTGTTCTGACAACTGTAAAACCATCTTAATTTCATCACTGATTCTAGGTTGCACACTGTTTTTAAGAATATTTACCAATGGATGGATGGAACAATTTGTAAAGTCTGCATATGTAAACTCTTTTAACTCCTTTCTGATCAAGGAGGTCCAGAAAATAATAGAATGTGCATTTCCTTCTACATCCATCTTTTGAAGAGTTATTGGAAAGTTTTCTAACTGAAAGTAAAGGAACATATGGAAAATAAATGAGGTATACCTAAAGACTCCTTCAGTAGGTAATTTAACAAGTTTTTCATGGATGCTATCAACAATATACTCAACAAAATTGTAGATAACCACAGGGGGCTGACTAGACACAAAAATGGACAGAAAACCAAGTATAGATGCATCAATATGTTCATATGTGAAGTAAGAAAGGATAAAATACAACATAGAGATAATGTGCCTAGTTCCTTCTGGGAATTTGGAAGAGGAATATGGAGGGTTGAGCTTGGGGATTTCTACATAGGAGGGCATGAATGTTTGAAAGATTTGGAATCTTTTGGGAAAATCAAACTCCAAATATAAATTTTTGAGGGCTTCAATGGAAAAAGGGACTACACTGGGCTCAGGCTGCAACTGAAGCATCTGGTTTATGGATTCAACTGTTATGGTAAACAATACTTCCTTTTCAGAATTGACAATGGCTCTTTGATCTAGAGAATAATGATATTGGCATAATCTGATGGCTTCTGGGCATAGGTGGGTATGAGGAACAACATACTTAGGAAAATTAGACTCCCAAATAAGCACATCGTATACTTGGTCCAAGGATTTCTCTTGGCTCCAACAGTGGAACTCAAGGAGGTTAAATTCAGTTACAGGATCTGTGATTTTGTAGTCTGCATCATCCAAGGGAGTATGTTCCACATCTACAACATGAGGTTGTAGTGGATTGATTACAATTGTGCTTTTGGATGCCATTGATAGGTTTGTTTTAACAATTTTAACCACTCTTGATCTTTAAAACTTTGTTTTTAGTTTTGTAACACACTTCTGTGAGATTAAATTGTTTACAGAAGGACTTTAAGTATGACAGAGGGTTTATCTTGGACTACAAAAGGTATAATTTAGGTGACTATGAATTAAACTGTCAATTCTGTATCAAAACCCAATTTCTTGACCTTTACAAACTCAGGAAGAAATATCAAGGGTTTTTCTGCAAATTTCTTTGATGAAAACAATCCTAAAACATCCAACCTTATGCAAAAAGGGCTTCTGAGTATTGAAAAAAGGCTTTGGATAACTCAGAGGGCTTCTTAAGTCTGTAGATGCCTAAACTCATTTAGGTTTTCTTTTAAAAAGAGATTTTGATTTCAGAAACTATGGAAATGCTCAGACAACAAGGATGAATTTTTGAGGCAATATGGCTATTCCTTAGGCATACAGGTTTAAAAAGGCTTCAATTCAACAGTATACTTCTTTTAGATGGATGGATAGCTCTTTTTCTAATGAATACCTATGATTTTTTGGAAATTTGCTGCAGAAAAGGGTTTGTTGTGTGTTGAAAGCTTTCAAAGGCTTTTTATGGCCTTTAAATGCAGTCTGGAGGCTTTTGAGTGATCACAACAATGAATTTGGTTGAATTATGTTGGTTTATGCACTAAAACAGGGGCGACAATGTATTCTTCTAGTTTTGGAGAGGTTTATGAGTAGAAAAGGAACATAAAACTTAAAATAAGTGCATTTAGCTGTTTTTATAATGAATTTTGAGTTTAAATAGTAATTACATTAACTGTTGGTCAATTCAAATCATCGGCAGTTTGCGCGTGGGGGGAAGAATTACTGCTAAGCAGTTTTCGCAAATTTTAAAAGGTGGTAATGGTATTTGTGGAATGGATGCAATCCAATACAAAGCTGACATGTAGAGGGGATAGAATATGCTAAAACATCTTTTATCACAAATTTTATTTTGGTTAACGGTCATGCTATGAGATTTGCAATGGGAGATATGCATCGTTGGATTTAGCGGACAAAAGCGAACAGTCATGACTAAGCGACAAAGCTGCTAGGGTAATGGGCATGGGGCCCGGAAGTTCTTTATACGGTGGGAGAGTATTTATATATTAAAACATAGTTTAAATATAAAGTTTATATATGAAATTTGATAGGCGGGTAGAGGTTTTACATAGCTAATGGAATTTTTGTATGTGTAATGTTTGCATTGCGGGTTATTTGTATAAAGGGATAGTTTTAACCTATGGGGTGCGAGATAATATTCACATGGGGAAAATAAACATAGGTTAAAAAGTAAAATATGGGTTGGATTATTTAATATAAAATGAATTAATATACTACGGGATAAAGGGTATTTTGTGGAGCTAATACATTATATTAGCATGTTAATAATGAAATGAATGCGGGAAATAAAATACACTTAGGATAGTGTTAAAACATGATTTTAGGCGAGATTTTCATAGTGGGGGCCCAATATTAACATTTTACACTTGAAAACTTAGGAGAAGTGCATTTTTAGGGGGTTTTTACTTTTTCAAAGGTGAATATGCATTTTGACTTAGTAAAAGGGGTTTTAGTAGGGAAAAATGAGTTATGTTAAGGGAAAAGGGTTTTTTATGAAGGGGAAGGGTTTTAATGAGGTGGAATCCAATACCTTGGTGCCAATCAGTCATTTAAGATGTGGGTCTGGTCCCACCAAAAGTCAGAGAAATGATCTGAGTCTTTATGACTTAAGGATTTAGTACTAGAACACATTGTGGGGAGGGATATTAGTAATATGCCAAATGATGTTTATCCATGCCTTGTGAAACTGCTTTCTTCCTACCCATCATTTATTCTACCATTTTTTCCTTTATTTACATAGGTTCATTTGAGCTTGCAAACCCTTATTCATTTTTATTTTAAAACAAGAAACTATCTAATTCTAACCTTATTTCATCCAAGGGCTTAGATTAAACTATTGAGTTGCTCATTTATTCTCTACCTAACTACTGATCTGCCAAGATTAAATTGTTTGGAATGATCTTTATTCTCTATCTATCAGCATGAAAAAGTCAAGATTAAACTATTTAACTCATCATGGATTATGGCATTTTGAACAAGCTGCACATAATCATTTATTTTGCATTAACAAGTAACTAGTAGTGGCATTTTGACTTGCATCACTTTCATGTATTAATTATTATCTCTTTTTTGTTTGGGGTCCATTTTTCTATTCTTTTTTATACTTTTCTTTTAAGCCCTTTGATTTTTCTCTTAGGACTTTTATCCTCTTTACATTTTTTATTTTCTAATATGGGAAAACAATTTGCAGAAATCAAAGTACGTACATATTACAAGACTAATTAAAGTCAATTAAAAAATTATGAATCATATTATTATAGGACCCTAACAGTGGCTCCACATGGGGATGACATTTCCTGATGAAATGTCAAGAACTTTGAGACTAGTAGCCTTTGAATTATGACTGTGATGACCTTGGAAATGTTTTATGAGCTTTGCAATTATTCATACTTATAATATTTTACCCTTCAAATCTTAGGGCGTTCTCTCTGGGCTTCAAATTTTTTTAGGAAAAACATCCAATCCAATCTAAAATCAGCAATTTTATGTACAATGATTAAAGTAAACAAAGTTAACTACTTGTTTATTCTGAAGAGTAGTTATGCTTCATCATTCTGCCATTGACAGGTCCACCTATCAGATCTGATCCATCCATCTCTTTCAAAAATAAAGAATTGTTACCTCTGTATCCTTTAACAACATAAGGTCCTTTCCATAAGAAATCAAATTTCCCATGTTTACATTTTTCTTCCCTCCTTGAATCCCACTTTAGAACTTTGTCACCTATATAGAAATCATCTTCTTTACTCTTCTTGTCAAAAATCTTCTTAATATTAGCTTGGATAACTTGAGACTTAAGATAAACCTCTTCTCTGGTTTGCTGCAAATTTATGGTTTGGTTAATTCTCCTTTGAATGTCATTGGTCTCAACTTGTAGTTCTTGGATTATTTTCATTACAAGTACTCCTAAGGAAGATGGAAAAACAACATCCATCCCATAAACAAGCTGGTAAGGGGATGTACCAATAGGTTTCTTAGTGGTAAGTTTATCTTCCCATAAGGCATTAAATAACCTCTTGTTCCAAGTTTTCTTGTTGTCTTCTAGTAATTTCTTGATGATATTCACAAGGCTTTTATTGGAGGATTCAGCAAGGCCATTACCTTGAGGGTAATATGTAGTAGAATGGCCAAGGGTAATGTGGTATTTATGATAGAAATCAATCATATTTTTGGATTTGCATGCTGCTGCATTATCAGCGATAATATTTTGGGGGCATCCAAATCTTGAAAGTATGTTGCTTTCTAAAAAGGAGATTATGACAGTTTCAGTGTCTTTCTTGCAGGGTATGGCTTCTATCCACTTAGTGAAATAGTTTGTGGCTGTCAAAATCCACTTGTGTTAGGCTGAGGATGGAGGGTGAATTTCAGCAATTAAGTCAAGACCCCATTGTTTAAAAGGCATTTCTGTTGAGATGGGTTTTAAGGGAAGGGGTAGTAGCTTTTTCTTTCCTTCAAATATTTGGCACTTGTGACAGGAGGTCACATACTTTTTTACATCTGTAAACAAAGTAGGCCAGTAAAAACCAGCTCTCAAGATTTTTTCTGCAGTAGTATTCTAGTGGAGATGTCCCCCATAGTCACCTACATGGAATTCTTCCAAAACTTCGTCAGCTTCTTATTTAAGCAAAAAATTCAATAAAATTCCACCATGATCTTTCCAAAATAGTGCATTTTCTATGATACAAAATCTTATTGCCTTTAATTTTAAAAATCTAGCTTTGGTTCTTGTTAATCCAGGAGGAGCTTGTAAATTTAGTAAGACAAGTATAATATATGCATACTATGGTGAGTCTGAAAAGGCTTCACTGATCTCTGGAGTCTCCATCTCTTCCTGATCACCTATTTGGGCAATAAAATTAATATCTAAAGCATGAAAATTTGATTCAGCCATAAGTTTGGCTAAACCTTGACCTTTTATGAGTTTGGTGGGTTTGATTTCTATGTCATATTCCAAAATTGTAGCAATCCACTTGCCTCTTTTACCATCAGGCCCATTCTGTGTTAGAATGTCCTTTACAACTGCATTTGGAACACAAGAAATGATATGGGAATAAATAATGTACACTCTAAAGTCTTTGATGGCCTTCACTATTGCTAGTGCTTGTTTTTACATTATATTATAATTTAAAGTGGCATCCCTGAGTGATTTTCTTAAGAAAGAAATGGGCTGCTCATAGCCCTTGTTATAGGTCAATTTGGGCACCATTCCTAATGACTTGGTTAACTGATCATCATCTCTAGGACCAATGAATAGGGTCTATCATCCCCTATCATTTCAGTTGTTATATGCCCTAAGACAAAGAACAAGAAAAATCATCCGTGACTTTCATCTGCAAAGGTTTCCAAGATTTGAATTTTATAATATATCATGTGAGATCTCACCAACGCTACCTCTAAAGGGACTAAGTGCGTTGCATATGCAAGTAACCACATTCAAGGAGGCTCTGCAAAGCACTTCTCGACATCCAAGGGTGCGTTGGTCACATTGGGAGTGAAATTCTCATTGTTCTGGAATCTCCACTTGGCAGTCACATACAAGAGAAGTTCCCCATGTGGCTCAGCCGAATCCATGTGTCCATTTGATACCTCTGAGACTGGGAACATGTCTTGCCTATTATTAGAAAGTCATTGATTGCAAAACTACATTCAGCTCCTCTATAAATTTAGCACATATCTTAGTGTTTGAGAGGGAATAATTTGAGTAGAGAAATGTTGGTTGAATTTCAATTAAGGAATTGACTTGACTGACATGCTGCTGGAAAGATGTGCATTGTGATGAGGTTGGGATGCTGCTAGAGATGGTGACACTAAATCAATCGCCGGGTTGTAATCTCCCCTTCTATCCATTAATAAATATTTCTACTTACATTCCCACATATGTATCTATATAAGCTCATTTATTTCATATTATGAATTCTTATTTGATGCATATGGTTCATGTTTTATTGATTTAACTAAATAAATTGAATAGGCATCTGTATTATTGCTATATTTTGTTGTTTAGTGTTCATCTTTGCTGAGAATATTTTGCCGACTTAGCTCAGATTTGAAGCTACAACAGGAGCGACAGAAGGATAATAGGAAGCGCTTGGACTCCAAGTAAGTTCTTTGATCTGTTCTATTTGTTTATTTACAGTTAGGAAAAGTATTTGCAAAGTATTTAACCTGTTGTTCTAGATGAGCACTACATCTAGGGAAGAATGTTTTATCCATAATTCATAATTCCGCATAACAAATTGGCGACTCCGCTGGGGAGTTTACCCTTCATCCTTAGTGTATTTGCCTCTAATTTTCTCTATTTATTCACCCATTAGTATTTACTCAGAAATATTAGGCTTTTTGAAAATCCAAATTTGCATTAGAAGTGTGTTAAACAGTTGTATTTTTCCTTATACACTGCGCCCAATGCACTGTTGGACAGGACATAGCGCTTTGCATAGCAATGCCTCCCTTTCAGATCTGCGTTGCAACAAAATGTCTCTCTTTAGAGATTGTGTTGCCTCCTGAAGCCATCCAAATTCCATTGAATTTGTCATTGCAATTTTTTTTCAGTTTGTTGTTTGTTGTATTTTAAAGAGCCTGATACCTCAGATTGACCAGTAACCTTACCTACCTTTTCCTCCTTTGAAAGAAAATTGTGTTCAATTTTTATTTAAAGCATTTTTCTTTATCAATGGTGAAGTAATTTCAAATAATTTTCATTGCTGCATTAGATCCATTTTCTTTTGAAAAAGGAAATTGTCATAAATTGTTCGTTTCCTGATAGGGGAAATTGTTGTTTAATTCCTCATTTTTACTTCAAAAGAGAAATTGTTGTTCTATTCCTTATTTCTCAAAAGTAAAAGGCATTTGTTTTTATTGATTTGGTGCACTTAGTTTCTTTTCCGCATTCATAACATTAAAGGAACTGAAAAGAAAAACTTGCATTTGCATGTAATGGATTGTGTGTTTTGCAAAAGGAAAAATTGAGAAAGCTGCATTTAGTTTGTGCTCTTTGATTTTTTTTCTCTCAAATTGATTTTTCTTTCCCTCTAGTAGCTAGGGTTTTCATTGAAAAACTAAAAGTGAAATATTGCTTATCATTTTAGTTTTCATTTTAGGAATTTCCAATACATCATCGCAGTGAACCTTGAAAGGCAAATTGATAAACAAGATCATCTTAAAATTTATCTCAATTTACCTAACAAATCATTGGAACCATAATGATAAAATTTAGAAGGTCTAGGCTAGAGACGTGTTCCGGCGTCGTAAAACATAGAAGTTGTCATTAACTTGTTTGTGATACATTTCGAGTGTGATACCTCACTCCATGTACGCAAGTATATCGTAGCTCATCCACATACTTTCGGGTATATCGGGCAGTGTTATAGTACGAAAAGTATAAAGGGGTGCTCTCACTGTGCGGTTTCTCATCAAACAATGCTAATACGGACTTGGCCCTCCACGTACCTTTGGGTATATTTGGGAGGACAAATTTAGGTTGCTATCCATCCATAGTGAACCAAGTCGGCCGCCTTGTAAATTGTGATACACGGAACACAACATTCGGGGAGATTTCCTGCCCGTACTTCTTGGTTCGCCAGGAGGTATTCTGCAGTTCACAGTTTCTTGATAAAAAAATTTCCTAAAATTACCCTTTTATTTTGTTTATTTGTTTTTGGTTAAAATAAATCAGTCATTGTGGAAGAACAAAATCCTTTCCCCCGTCGTTCGCGTAGATTAGCATTGAAACCACCTTTGCCACCAGAAGTTACTCTTGGTCAGTGAAGGCAACAACACTCTACCTAATCAAGTAATATTGTTACCTCTCGTGAAACATCATCTTCCCATATACCAGAGTTAGCTCAAGTTGTTTCTACACATCCCGGTGTGTCTACTGTTGTCGAGATGGAGTACTCACAGCTAGCCGTGGTCACGATCCATCTAATTTGTGAGACCATACATCCCAAACCCAACGTTGTTCAACTGGAAGTTGATCCAGATCCCATTTTTCTTTAGGGGGTAACTGTTATTGGTCAGACTGGACATCATCCCCAGGACCAATGAAATAAGGTCTATCATCCCCTTATATTTCAGTTGCTATATTCCCTAAGTGGAGAAAATCTTGATCTCTAAGTTGAACAACCAGAAGTTATTCCTGTATTGGTCACTCCACAATCTATTGTAGCCATTGAGTCTCCCATATCGCGCAGTCAACCATCTGAAATATACTTCGGGCCTAACGAAAAATTTCTTCCACCTAGTTTGATTTTGATTGAAGAAATACCACAAGACGAGACACCTTTAACTCCAACTCATTTTCGGTAGGAGCTTTACCTGTATGAGTCTTTTCCTCAATCACCTTCCTCTGCTTTTTTTGATCCTGTTTCACTTTGATTTCCCATAGATTCTATAGGGTATACATTGGGTCATTTGACCATGGCTGAGATAACATCCTAGAATGAACCATCTATTTCAGCTGCAACAACATCTATTGTTGCTTCATCTTCGATGTTTTATCCATTGACTTCACCCATGTCATCATCTGGAATCCTATCTAGTTCCTCCCTTATGAGTATTGAACGGCTTGATCCTTTATTCACATCTTCAGTGTAATATCAAGCTTGTCCTATTAGTTATTCCCCTTGGTGGCCAGTGATTTCACATAAATTACCCTTTGAAATTCCAAAATTCAATGAAAACCCTAGAGAAGACCCATCAAAGCATGTTTTAACTTATCATTTGTGGTGCTCATAAAGCTCCTTAAATGATGACTTCGTTAGAATACGCCTTTTCCAGCACACACTCACTGGTTCAACTGCACCATGAGGATGGTTATTTTACTGTGTCAACCTCGTTAAAAAATGAAACAAGTGCCTATGAGGATAGTTCTTTCTTCTTGTGTTATCCTCGCTAAGAAATGAAACAAGTGCTTGAGGATAGTTATTTTTTCTTGTGTCAACCTCTTTAAAAAATGAAATAGGCCATGAGCATAGTTATTTTCCTGTGTCAAGCTCGTTAAAAAATGAAACAAATCCTCCCCTATAATGAACCTTCATTCCATCTAGCTATCAGTAACTAGTATTCTACTTAGGTGAATGAAATGAATCTTGTGGGGCATCTGCTCTTGCAGGGGGCATTGGACATGAGCTCTTGCAGGGGGCATTCAAAACATTCTTACCAATCACACACAATCGAAAACTAAAGTTTGGGGGTAAAATCAGGTAGAGAACTCCAAAATGCAAATGGTAACTATGGAATGGTAAATAGTAAAACACTTTTTAATAGTCATTTAATTGTTTGCAAATTATATTTATTGCTATGAATATGGTTTTATTATGTATTTTATCATGAAAAAGGTATTTTTGATTCATTTGATGTTGTTCTGAACAATTTTTACAACTGATGAACAGATTAGTCGTGCAGATTTATTTCAAGAATGATTTGAACACAAAGCATACTTTTTCTCCTTATTTTTCAAGCTTTGTTGAAAATGAAAAAGGATTTGAAGCACACTTTTATCTCTTTTTCGAGCTTCTATAACAACGAAAAAGGAACCCCTTGAGTCTTCTTTCAGCTCTTTTCAGACTCCGATAATGTGAAAAGATTACCGAGCACTTGCCTTTTCAAGCTTGTAAAAGAAAATTAATTTATATCTACTCAGTGTAAGTTTAACCCTTTTCCAGACTAAGATAGATTATTTATGAAAAAGGAATACCTTGGTCAAACATGACTAAAGAGGTTTTCTTAGATATTATTTTACAATTTTTTGGATCTGAGCGACAAATTTACGAAAAAGTACTTTTGGAGTTTTGTTTCATCCTCTTTTTCAAACTTTCTAAATATGAAAAAGGACTGGGCTATCACTATCATTAAGCTCGTTAAAACATGAAATAGTGATGGTTTTGTCGATCATGGCAAGAATCGAGTTTCATTCATCGCTAGACTCATTAAATTATTAAATAGCGATACATTATTTGCTCGAAGGTTTGAATTATAGATCAAGAAAATGTTATCTGTTGAGATTCAACAAGACGATGAGATTAGTGAAAATTAAGCACCTTCACTAAGTGAGGCCCGCAGGCTGTTTTTAGGTGTATGTCTATTTTTAGACATGGTGCGCATATTCTATAAGTTGCAGGATGCTATTTGTAAATGGTTGGTCAAATGTGAAAAATAGATGAGATTCTATTTTTATAATATTAGACGAAGTCTATTTATAGATCGTCAATCTAAAAATAGATGCATGTGGATTATTATTAGCCCTTAATAATAATCCGACAATAAATATCAACTTATTCTCTTGGAGTACTTTATCTCAATGAAGAGATTTTGAAAATTAGTGGGCTGAAGGAATTACGCAATTCCTAGGGTTATTGGTGGCTCATGCATGGACGACTCAGTTAGAACTGAAGTGGAAAAGTTGTGACAGAGTTGAAATAGTAGTTATGGGAGTTGTTATGCAGTTTAACTCAGTTGTGCTAGTTGTATCTAGTTCTAACTGAAGATACACTAGTGAGAGTTTAGTGAATTGATTATTTAATTAATTCACAACTATAACTCACTAAAAACTGAAAAAATACAGAATTTAACTACTTGCATGTTATTTCTAGTGGAGAGATAGGTGAAAGGGTGAGATGGACTATCTGTTGTGACTATAGTGATGCATTTAATGCATATGACACACATTGGAGATGCCAATGAGGACTGCGCAGTCAAGGCAAGGCCAATTATAATTCATTCAGAGGTCTTTTTCAATAGGGATTGTGCAGTGGAGGCAGGCTATCAGGAGGCTAGAAATTGGTGCATAGATATGCAAATTTCTGCATGACAGTGTGTAATGATTGTTAATTGTACTGAGAGCTTGATGTACTAACCTTTGTATGAGATTATTACATGATCCATTGATATAAATAATATATTCTAGTTGGGGTTTTTAGCTTTAAGATTTCCCGTTAAACAATTTTGTTTATGTGCGATTAATTTTTCTTCATATGTGTTTTTCAATTGCCGATTTAATTTCCACAAAGAACTAAGTGGAAAGATTCCGTATTTAACATAAGATTAATTTGTTAGATCAGGAGAATCTGGTAATACTATTAGTATTAATAAATTTCTACATTATCCTCCTCAAGCTTGTTAAAAAATAAAGAGGTGCTGGTCGACAAATGACTGGGGAAAATTTGGGAAAGTGAACAAATTTTTTTACGGTAGCAGGTCGTTCTTGAACATGATACTTCACTCCATCACCATGACTGTTTGGGTTGGGTAATATTCTTGATGGTTCATTCATACCTATGGTTCATCATACCTTCACTTTGGTTTTGGGTCAATGCTGCCAACTCATCTCAGTGTTGCTGATATGTTCAAGAGAAGTCATCCAGTGAATACTCATCCTTCCGCAATACTCATAAACCTTCATTCTTATGACAGTCATACCTGAAAATTGCTATATCAAGTCATACCTTTGTCTCCAAAATCAGTAACTCCCGTTTCGCAATAAGGTGGCTTCTTGTTGACGACAAATCATTATCCAGGAAGTTAACTGAGAAACATTATATTCCAATACCATGAGGCTTATTACAACATTGACAAGACCCTCACTTCTAGACTTTTTGACTAAAAGATTTTGTTTGACATTCGACATCAAATCATCTATTCACGCCTTACGAAATGTACTGTATTACCTTGAGTTCCATTGACATTAATGGTGGTTCTCTCGCGTTTGTTAACAACTCACATCATTGGCTGGTAATCAAACGATGTATTTCCATGTTCGACTATAAATCATATATTTGCATGGCTAGACTTGTACATGAATGATCGAGTGAATGAGATAAGAAAACCCCGGATCTAGTTTCAGCCATCTGGGCTGAAATTTTAGGATTGTTGTACACATCATCTATAAGGTGACCTCACATACAGATCGTCATCCGAGCATGGGCCTATATCTGTAGGCATGTCTGTATTGGGCAACATTCCAATGTAGATGACTTTATGAATTATGTACATGTTATTAGATTGTTTATGTGATGAACATGGTAATGCCCACCCTCAACAATTATGATCAAGAGGATATATCATGATGTAATGTATTGTAAGATTGATGCAGGTTGCCACTTCGCTTCATCTCCAACTCATCACAGTGTAAAGCATCACAATCAAAATATTGTTATTATTATTCTAACTTCATGATTTAGGGGGAAATTTTTATAGGTCAATTTGGGCACCATTCCCAATGACCTGGTTAACTAGACATCATCTCTGGGACCAATTAATAGGGTCTATCATCCCCTATCATTTCAGTTGTTATATGCCCCAAGACAAAGAACAAGACAAATCATCCATGACTTCCATCTGCAAAGGTCTCCAAGATTTGAAGTTTATAATATATCATGTGAGAGCTCACCAACGCTGCCTCTAAAGGGACTAAGTGCATTGCATATGCAAGTAACCCCGTTCAAGGGTGCTTTGCAAACCACTTCCCGGCATCCAAGGGTACGTAGGTCACATTGGGAGCGAAATTGTTCTAGAATCTCCACTTGGCCAGTGCCTTTTAGAAGAGTTCACATGTGTCAAACTTCGAATCCATGTGTCCATTTAATACCTCTGAGACTGGGAACATGTCTTGCCTATTATTATAAAGTAATTGATTGAAAAAATACCTTTAGCTCCTCTATAAATTGAGCACATATCTTAGTGTTTGAGAGGGAAGAATTTGAGTAGAGAAATGTTGGTGGAATTTCAATTGAGGAATTGATTTGAGTGACATGCTATTGGAGAGATGTGCATTGTGATGAGGCTGGGATGCTACTAGAGATGGTGACACTAAATCAATCACTAGGTTGTAACCTCCCCTTGTATCCATTAATAAATATTGTTGCTTACTTTCCCACATATGTATATGTATAAGCTCATGTATTTCATATTATGAATTCTTATTTGATGCATATGGTTCATGTTTTATTTATTTAACTGAATAAATTGAATAGACATCTGTATTATTGCTATCTTTTTTTGTTTAGTGTTCATCTTTGCAGAGAATATTTTTGTGACTTACCTCAGATTTGAAGCTACAGCAAGAGTGAAAAAAGGAGAATAGGAAGCGCTTGGAATCCAAGTAAGTTCTTTGATCTGTTATGTGTGTTTATTTACAGTTAGGAAAAGTAGTTGAAAATTATTTAACTTGTTGTTCTAGATGAGCACTAAATCTAGGGAAAAATGTTTTATCCGTAATTCATAATTCCGCATAACAGCCCTGGTCATTTTTCTGTAGTAAAACTGCAGCAATAGTGTGTTCTGAAGCAAAGGAGAAAATAATGAAATATTTTTTAAAGTTAGGACTTATAAGGACTGGTGTTTTTGTTAAGGCTTGTTTAATCAATTCAAATGATTTCTTGGACTCAATATTCCATTTATTTACTGAATCTTTTTTCAGCATATTGTTTAGTTCTCTAATTATTTTAGCTAGATTTGGGTTGAATCTTCTGAAAAAGTTAATCTTACCTAAAAAATCTTGTAATTCTTTAATATTCCTAGGAGGACTAATGTTTAGAATGGTCTATATTATAGCTGGGTCTATCCTAATTCCCTCTTTAGATATAATATGTCCTAATAATTTACCTTATTCCAATCCAAATAAAGTCTTCTTAAGATTTAGAGAGATGCCAAATTTCCTGCATTTGAGAAAGACTTGTATGAGATGTTCTAAATGTTCATTATCAGACTTTGAGAATACAATAATTTCATCTAAATAAATCACAAGGAATTCATGAATTTCCTTTGCAAAGGCTATATCCATAGCTCTTTGAAAAGTGGCTCCTACATTCATTAACCCAAAAGACATTTACACATACATGAAAGTGCCCCATGGAGTAGTAAAAGAATTTTTAGGTTGATCTTCTGGTTGGACTAGAATCCGGTTATATCCAGAGAATCCATATAACAATGAAATTCCGGAAGAACCAACCACCCTTTGTAGAATGTGATCCATATTAGGGAGAGGGGAGTTGTCCTTTAAGGACACTTTATTTAAATTTCTGAAATCAACACACAATCTGATTTCTCCTGTCTTTTTCCTAGTGGGAACTAGATTAGAAACCCAACCAGAATATCTGATTGGTGAAATTATTTGGGCATCATACATTATTTTTACCTCTTTCTCAATCAAAGGCATCAAAATAGGATTGATCCTTCTAAGCTTCTGTTTAAAGGTTTTTTGATCTTCTTTTATGCATATTTTATGCTATATTATGCTAGTGTCATAGGATTTTAAGTCCTCATAACTCCAAGAAAATACATCCTGAAATTCCTTAAACAGAGCCATGTATCTTACTTTTTCTTCCCGAGGTAAGGCTTTTGAAAGTTTAATCATCTTAGGTTTTAACTTTGTACCTATATTACACTCTTCAATATCAGATCTTAGTGGCTCCATTTTAGGTTTTCTTGCAACATCATTAGAGTCAAACAGATCTTATAAAGGGGCTAATCCCTTAGGTAAAAAGTTGTCTTTGAGGTTTATAATATCAGATTCATCATCAGCTAACTCTTCAATTTCTACTTTTTCTAAATTATCTATGTCTAATTGACTAAATTTAGTAGGTTTAGAAAAATTTATGTTATTTACATCTACATTATTTAAATCAATCTCACTATCTAAGTTTGGATCTACTATACAATCTGTGTCTATATTACAACCTTGAAATTCTCCTTGATTGTTCATGAAATGATAAATCTGTTCATCCTGTGAGAAAATTTGCCAATATTTAAGGTTGTCTTGAATTTTAGGCTTGTTTTTAACTTCTGCAGTGTATCTATGATTTGGTTGAAATGGCAGATTACAGGTACTAGCAAAAGTTGCTAAGAAGAGGGCCTGTATGTTCTGTTTTCTTGGGATTGTAGAGAAATCATATTCCAACAGTTCCTTAATCAAATCTAAAACAATATCTATATATCAACTTAATCTTATATTATAGACAAAATATTCTCCAGTTATGTTTTTCATAATTAACTCTGAGTCTCCCATAATTGACACTCTTTTACCTCCTAAATTCCTAACAATCTGTAGTCCTAAAATAAGAGCTTCATATTCAGCCATGTTGTTTGTACATTTAAAATTTAGTCTAAAAGCGTGACCGTCTACATGATTGTTTTCCATATTATGTATCCAAACTCCTACTCCTGCTCCTAATTTATTGACTGATCCATCAAAATCTAGGTGCCATAATGATTCATGAAAAATGTTTTCACTGTCTGGTGCTTTGTTTTTTTCTTTTATTTCAGTATTGTTTTCAATTCCAGTTTCAGACTTACATAAAATGAATGAATCCATGTCAGTGGATGTAGAGTAAATAGGATAATTCCTTGGTCTTTCTACACTACTAACCATATACTTCATCAATGTTTCTCTGTAAAGTTTCTTTGGTTGGCCAAAAAATGATATTGTTGCATAAGACATATCAAGTTGTAGAGATCCCTGCAATTTAGCTCCCCATGAGTGAGATAAGAGCATTCCATACTTGGGAGGGATGTCAACTACTACAATTTCCATGACTATTCTTTTTCCAGGATATTGAACTAAAGTAACACATAAATCTTTTATTAAACCTAAACATTTCACTTTGCCGGAGTCAAATGACAAGAGATCTTTGTAAGACCTAGTGATGTCTAAATTCAGGGTTTCCATTATTGCTTTTGGCATCAAATTGTGTGAATCCCTTGAATCTAGCTTTGCATTATGTAAAATCTGATCATGAACAGTTAAGCTAACGTAGAAAGGTGGAACTGCTCCATCTTGGTGTTTCCAATTAACATAAGGATGAAATATTAATTTTGGTTGATCATCACTTAGATTTACTGAATCTTCTCCATCATTCATATTTAAAGTTTCAGTGATAGGTGTTTTGTATAGGTCATGTTTTACCAACTCTGTCAAAGGAATTGGTATCTTTAATTTGGAAATTTAAGCTTGGATATTAAATGGAGCTTCGGATTTTCTTAGCTGAATTATCTCTTCTTTTGTAATTGTAGTTTGGGTAGGTTTGTCTTCTTTTTCTACAGATGTTTTCTCATTTTCTGTTTTTATTTCTACTGTCTTATTGTTTTTGGTTTCCTTTTCTGGAATAGTTTGAGAAGCAGTAGATGTCTTTGTAGATTTTAAATTTTTAGCAGTTGCTTTAGTAGTGGCAGCTTTTGGATCGACTGATTTTAGATCAGTAGTAGGTGTTTTGGAATCTAAAATTTTTGTTTTAGCAGAATTAGTTGTCTTGACAGTAGCATATTTTTGTGAATCTGTTGATATTTGAACATCATCATCTATGATGTCAACGATTTTGGGACTAGGTGAAATTTTAGGACTTGAAACTTTCTGAGTAGAACTAGAGTTTTGCTTGGTTTCCCTAGGGAGAATTTGCTCAACTTTAGTGGTAGGAGCCTCTACTGTTTTCTTTGTTTGTGTTTGGACAGATTTCTTAATAGAAGTCTCTACATTTTTCTTTCTCCTAAAGTTATATTTCTTATGTACTTCATTGATAGAAAACTCATAACCTTGTCTGTAATCAAAAGACTCACCGAAATCTAATTGCAGTTGTTGTAATTCATATAACTCCTAGTCTTCTTGTGTAAGAAAAATGGTGTTATCATCATTAATACCCATTAGATTTATGTTGTCTTCATCATCTTCATTTTGATGAGAACTTTCAGCATAGTTCTCTTGGAAAGGTGGTCTTATTGTTTGGTCAGGTGTTGATTCTCTAAATTTTCCAGTATTGGTGTTTTTCCTGAAATTGGGATTTCTAATTTGAGGTCCTTGTTGTTGGTTATCCCACTATGGCTTCCTTTCCATATTTTCTAACCTATCCATCATTCTCTCTAATGTTTTTTCTAATTGATATATTTTCAAATCTGAAGCATATGTCTCTTCTTTTATTGTTACTCTCCTTTCATTTCTTAGTCTAGCTTTTCGAGCAAACAAATTTGCTTCTATACTAATAGCATTACTTTGCATCTACCCTAGGGTTTCAGGATTTCTTTCTCTCAATTGATAAGCTATATCTGTATCAAATCCATTAGGAAATTTGATAAGGACAGAGTCTGGAGGATGTTTAAGATTAGCAAGAATTGCATTATAAATATTGTTATAGCTAGTACAATAATCTTGGATTGTTTCATTTGGTGCTCTTTTTATGCTTTCAAATTCAGATAAGATTTGTAGTGGATTTTTATTCTTTTCCCATCTATTAAGAAATAATCTATGAAAAACTGCTAAATCAGAAATACTACCATCATTTAAACCTTTAAACCACTTTTTTACCTCACCAGTTAAGGTTTGAGCAAAAAGTCTCATTTGGACATCAGTATCATCTATTTCATGAAGTTCAAAATAGTCTGTCATTTTATTAACATGTTTTTGGGTAGTGTAATGAGTAGTTGCATAAAATTGAGGTATTTTGCATTGATAATCCTAGGGCATGTCATATAATTGTTCTGGTAGGACCAAGGGAGCATATTTTGCAGCCATGGCTTGGATTCTAGCTTGGCTAGGAGGTAAGTTGGAAGTACTTGGTGAAGAGCTAGAAGTACTTGCTGATGTAGTTAAAGAGTTTGCAGATGAGATTGGAATATAAGAAGATGTACTGGAAAATGTGGTTGAGATGCTAGAAGATGAAGTTGGGATATATGAAGAGGTGCTCGGGAATGGGAATTAAGTATGGGAAAAAGTAGAAGAGAAACTAGTGGATGGACTTGAGGTGGTGGAGGATGGGAATAATATTCTAGGATGAAATGGTTGCTTAGGAAAAACTGAATCTGTGGAATGAAGTGTGGTGGAAATAATGGATGAAGTAGTAGTGAATAGGGATGAACCTATAGATTCTATAAGGCTGGCATCTAAATGAGTAGTAGAAGCCTTAGGGGTATAGGCTGATAAAACACTCAATTCAACTGAATGTTGTAAATAAGCTTCATCTATTTCCTTAATCAAAGTAGTAGTTATTGCATCAAGCTTATCATAAACTTCAAAAAAAAATTCTTCTGAATATACTGAAATAGTTTCCTTCTTAGTTTCAATAAATGAAATAAAATTAGGATATATTACAGTGCTATATAAATCACTTTCTGATTTGGTTCTGAATAAAGATTTTTCAAACTTTAAATCAAATTCTATGTCTTGTAAACTTGATAGTTGGAAGGAAATTTTCTTTGACTAATGGAATTTTATTACCTAGATCTTCTACCCTTTTGTTTTTCTTTCCAATTCTGTCAGGATTATCTACTACGACAACAGGTTATGGATCTGGATTTGACCTGGTATAGTATACTCTTCTGGAAGCCAGAATTACAATTTTTATGAAAATATACTCACAACTCTATTAAAACAGTCTTAAGATGAAAAGATAATGAAGATATTTCCTTTAAGATCTATTTTAAAACTAAGGATTGGTTAGTTCCCCAGTGGAGTCGTGAGTATGTTATCACTCTAATAATTCTCAAAGTTGTGAGATTTGTTTATTATCGTTTAAAGAATATCAGAGGTAACCACAAACCTACTTTTAAGCTTTAGGATCTAGCCTTCCTAATGCTTAGAGAGGGTTCTCTCTATAATATTTAACTTTGTTTTTATATTTGATTTTAAGCTAGTTATATAGGGAAAATTGGTTTTTGGGTTTTGATTTGGTTTGGTGGGAAAATCACTTACTGAGATGGATAGCTAAATATATATAACCCATTGGGAAAATGGAGTCAATGTGTCAAGCAGACAGATCAGGATCATGGTCTAAAGGAAAATTTTCATAGGGCAAGATAGTAGAGTCACTTCAGATCTTCAAAGGTTGATGGTGAAATGATTTTGATTGGGATAAAGAGAAATTAAGGGTTCTTTAATCCAGATAAGGAGTGAAAAGGTAGAGGTCAATCGAAATTAGGGAGAAATTAAGGGTTCCCTAGTCTAGATATTAGCAGAAAACATTTAAATGAAAATCAGTCAATAACAGAGTGCTTTTAACAAATTCTGAGATAACAATTCCTGATTTCACATTAAATTTTAGAACACATTCATGAATGGATGGAAAACATAAGAAAATTGACAAATAACATGAGAAAATACTTCACTTAAGTGGCCCAACACATGAATCCTATAACATGATGCTTTATTTCCTTTGATCCAGTCTGCTGACTTGAAATTGATACAAAAAACCCTTCAGGTTCAGAAAATATGACTACAAAAATCTTCAGCAATTAATCCACCCTCAATACTTCAAATGATGAAGTATTTATACAAAAACTAGTACAAAATATCCTAGAACAATCTTAGGAATGTTTCTTGGAAAATAAAATATCTTCTTGCAAGTAGTGACAACTGCATAACTAATTGCTAGCTGTCCTATTTATTGAAATTAAATAGCTTGTTGTTGGATTTGGGCTGCATTTGGGCAAATGACGTGTCCCTCATGCTATTAATTTGATCTTAAATTTGTTTTGATCTTTTTTATTATTATAAATTATGCTAATTCTATTTATGAAAACATACTGTTACAAAAATGCCTCAGTTCAGCTATGAGAGCCTGAAGACTGGGCTTGATGACCATGCTTTGTAGAAATTAGCTGAATAAATCACTTATTCAATGGAGATTAACCTGATCACACATCAATTTCGAATTGCATGCATAACACATAATCTCTTCTACAATTAATTGTCACATGCGGAAAGAATAGAAGCGATAGCACATCAAATCATCACACACATTAACACAGTATGTATGGGGAAAACTTATAGCTGAAAACCCCCAGATATAGTATATTATAAATGGAGAGAACATGCAGCAAATACATAGTACAAACTCCTCACAAGTACTTAGTACTATCTCCCAAAGCTACACAAAAACTAGCTTGGTTTTGAACAAGTCACAGGTTCAAAACACACCCACTAATTTCCCTGCCTCTATTGCGCAATCAAGGCTGGTCTAAATAGAGATCCAAGTTCGAATCTCACTGGCTCCAACTGCGCAATTGTCATTGGTAATTTCCTCCAAGTATGGTGCAAATCTCATGCACAACTGATCCTCCAACTGATAGCTATACTCACCCTTTCATCTACCTCTTTCACTGGTCTCCACTGAACTGTCCATGCACTGAGTTAAACTGATGTGTTCTTTAGTTGAATAATGAGTTAATAATTATTGAATTAAATAATATTTAATTCACACAACTCATCTCTAGTGTATTAGCCAGCTAAACTAAATACAACTAGTTCAACTAGTTAACCAGAACACCACCTCCATTAACTCCTCAATCAACTCCACCAAAACTCTGCCACATGAGTCTAACTGAAGTCTACCATGCAAGATGCCATCAAACCCTAGGAACCACGTGATTCCTCTTTCAGTTGCATGAGCCACCTCCATGACTCGAACTGAAGTGCTCCAAGAGAGTAAACTGCTGTTTATAGTCAAAATATTATTAAGGGTAAATAATATTTGACTTCCATATTTTTAGGAGAGGCAGTCTAAAAATAGCCTGTGACCTAAAAATAAGAGTCTCATCTATTTTCACCAACATGTCGCATGCTTCAAGAATCTCCAACTGGAATCCCCGAATCATGCTCCGTATGTCTAAAAATAGACATAGTCTAAAAATAGATTTTTCGACAAAAATCACATGTGTGGTCCCCACCTAGTTTAGGTGATCTCTTTCCAACTAGGATCAGGAAAGATGTTTCAGGAGGCCTCCTTCACTGTTTCTTGTTGCCATTTTCAACACTCCCTCTCAACAAGAAAGGACTGTCATTACATGCGACATGCAACTCCATGCATTCGCCCTGCAACCTTTACAAGCGCCATGCAACTCCATGCATGCGACATGCAACTCCATGCATTCGCCATGCACCCTTTGCATGTGCCATGCAAACTCATGCATGCACCATGCAACTCCATGCATCTGCTCTGCAACTCCTCTGAAACTGAATAGGCTCCAAACAACTCAATCGGTCTTGATGCATCTAGCATCTATCATCAAAGTCTTCGACTTCTGCTGGTACCAACTGCACATGTCATCAGGAACTACTGCGCTGTTGAACTCTTGCACCCATGCACTCTTGCACTTGCTGTCAACTCTGATCCGCGCTCCAGTATCCGACACTGTCACTTTGATCTGCCTGCATCACTCCAAATGATCTTGCTACTGCTGCGCTATGGGCACCTCATAGCCAGGTTCAATCCATGAGATCCACACCATCTCATGAATCTGCCCAGAAATCTCCTCATGGGATTAATCATGCATGTCGCCCCACCTCATACCTGGTGGTATAGCTGCATGCACTCCCTCTGCCCGTCTGGCATGAAATTTCTTTGCATGAGTGGTCTCTTCCACTCCATGATCCTCTTGTGGCTGCTCCACATCCCGAGGTTCACTATCACCTGCATGCAAAACCCGCTCCCTCTCAAGCTCTAATTGCATGTCTTCCTCCCGCTTCCCAACAGTAGGAAGCTCCGTAGACATCCCATCTACTTCAAGTCTGTAGAGATTCTTTGCCCGAATCCCAACCTTCTTGACTTGTCCCGTTGCCTTGTGCCAAAGGAAAACTTTCCCTTCTCTAAAGACAACTTCATACCCTTTATCCTCTAACATTGCGACTGAGATCAAATTCTTTGTTAAACCTGGTACATGCAATACATATTTTAAAAGAATGAGTTTACCTGACTCCCTCTGAAAGGTTATGGTACCAATGCCGGTTGCATTGTATCGTCCACCGTCGCCCAACTCAACATGCATCTGGAGACCTTTCTCCACCAAGTCACTGAAAAGATTTGCATCTCCCGTCATGTGAAAGGAAGCACCACTATCAATATACCACCCCGATCCCAATGCACTAGACAACATGCATGAAATCAATGAGAAGTCCAGCTCAAATTGCGAGGCAAGAGCCTCACCAGCTGCAAATCCAGCAGCCCGCTTGTTCTTCTTCTTCTTGGGGCAATTCGTGGCGTAATGTCCATGATCATGGCAATGAAAGCACTTGACCTTGTACATGTCATGCTCCTTACCATCCGCACCGGATTGAGAAGCCTTCTCCTTGCCCTTCCCCTTCCTTGCTTTGGCAGCCAAAGCGCAGTCTTCTTCATCAGCTCCCTTTGACGAAGAACCATCTCTGGTATTTCGCCGGATCTCCTCTTGCACGAGATCAGACCACAGTCTTTCCCATCCCGGCAAATTTTCCCGACCATTGACACTATCTTGATATGCATGCCAACTCTTCGGCAAACCAAGAAGCGCCAAACTCACCAGATCCTCATCCACCACCGGCACACCAACACTTCCCAGCTCATCCCGACATTGGGTGAACCTCGTGAGGTACTTCGGCATACTTTCCCCCTTCTCACACTTGATGTTCCTGAGTCTATCTTTGAGCGCCAGCTTCCTTTGGTCACTCTTGCTTTGGTATAGATCCGTCAAAGCTTTCCACATCAAATATGGAGAGGCCTTCCCGTGTAAACTGGATACAATGTGATCCTTTACACCCTCCAACAGGATCCTTCGACATTTTGCTTGTTTCTTTTGCCATGCTTCCACAACAGCAGCATCAGTAGAAGTAGGCTTTGGAATCTCTTTCTCCACGAATTCCAATAGCCCATGATCATCTAATACAGCCTCCATGCGGTCCTTCCATGCAAAATAATTCGAACTGCCTTCCAAGGCATATTCTAGTCGCAACCCGATGAAAGACATTTTCACCGCGGCACCAAGAACACAAATCTGCAAACTCGAATTTCACCACTAGCTGATAACTCAATCGCTTCCGATCTACACTCGAGAACAAATTATTTCCAAATCAGAGATTGACTGCATGGGCTTTTACCAGACCTTTCACTTTCTAAAGAAAGATGAATCCGGAGGCTATCTGGCCCGTATGCAGGCTCTGTCCGAGGAAATAAGTTTGCAATCACCGTAATAGATCTCGACAATTAATATTGCTCTGATACCATGTAGAAATTAGCTGAATAAATCAATTATTCAATGGAGATTAACCTGATCACACATCAATTTCGAATTGCATGCATAACACATAATCTCTTCTACAATTAATTGTCACATGCAGAAAGAATAGAAGCGATAGCACATCAAATCATCACACACATTAACACAGTATGTATGGGGAAAGATTATAGCTGAAAACCCCGCAGCTATAGTATATTATAAATGGAGATAAAATGCAGAAAATACATAGTACAAACTCCTCACAAGTACTCAGTACTATCTCCCAAAGCTGCACAAAAACTAGCTTGGTTTTGAACAAGTCACAGGTTCAAAACACACCCACTACTTCTCTGCCTTTATTGTGCAATCAAGGCTGGTCTAAATAGAGATCCAGGTTCGAATCTCACTGGCTCCAACTGCGCAATTGTCATTGGTAATTTCCTCCAAGTGTGGTGCAAATCTCATGCACAACTGATCCTCCAACTGATAGCTATACTCACCCTTTCATCTACCTCTTTCACTGGTCTCCATTGAACTGTCCATGCACTAAGTTAAACTGATGTGTTCTTTAGTTGAATAATGAGTTAATAATTATTGAATTAAATAATATTTAATTCACACAACTCATCTCTAGTGTATTAGCCAGTTAAACTAAATACAACTAGTTCAACTAGTTAACCAGAACACCACCTCCATTAACTCCTCAATCAACTCCACCAAAACTCTTCCACATGAGTCTAACTGAAGTCTAACATGCAAGATGCCATCAAACCCTAGGAACCATGTGATTCCTCTGTCAGTTGCATGAGCCACCTCCATGACTCGAACTGAAGTGCTCCAAGAGAGTAAACTGTTGTTTATAGTCTAAATATTATTAAGGGTAAATAATATTTGACTTCCATATTTTTAGGAGAGGCAGTCTAAAAATAGCCTGTGACCTAAAAATAAGAGTCTCATCTATTTTCACCAACATGTCGCATGCTTCAAGAATCTCCAACTGGAATCCACGAATCATGCTCCGTATGTCTAAAAATAGACATAGTCTAAAAATAGATTTTTCGACAAAAATCACATGTGTGGTCCCCACCTAGTTTAGGTGATCTCTTTCCAACTAGGATCAGGAAAGATGTTTCAGGAGGCCTCCTTCACTGTTTCTTGTTGCCATTTTCAACATGGCTTTAACAACGTAACGAACTGCCCGGAGTGGGAAACCAGTTCTTTTAAGAAGAGTTTCACCGCCCTTGAGAGGGAAACCAGTGCATTGTTCCTTGCATACAACATAAAAAATCAAAAAGACTAGAGTAGCATGCAGCTGTTGCTGCTGTAGAAAACCAAAGAAAATCAGTATATCTCCCAAAACAGTAGAACGAATGTACCATGTTGAACCAAGGCAGACCGGAATTACTACGCGTGAGCTGGAGAAGGCAGCTCCTCCACTATGTGACACCAGTACTCGTCCTCCGGGTCTTCAACAACTCCCTTCTATTCGCCTTCTTTTCTTGTGATGCCCACATCCACCTGCATGGGTTGCTTACCCAGGTCGGGAGGTTCAGAATCTGGAGGCACAACTGGTCGTTCGGGAGAGTTCACAACCAGGGTGGGATTAATACCAAGGGGAGGGCGGGGTAGGACCGGGCATAGGAGGAAGATAGAAAGGTGTTTCTTCTCTCAGGGTGACAGTAAGAAAGGCAGTGACAATGGGCTGGTTGAAGGAGCATTCGAAGCGGAATTCTGCCCTCTGAGAGGTTTGACAGAGAGCGTGACTGTCAGAAGCACGAGAGGTAGGGGAGGTAGGTCTGGTCGAAACAGCAAAATGAGGCGAGGAGGGTTGAGCTTCGCGTGCAAAGCCAGGATGGCTAGCGCGGCCTCTGTGGCTACGGGTTTCTAGGTAACGCCCCCACTCAACGTCCTCATAGGAAGTCTCTGCGTCTGAACTGGTGGAGGGATGTGAGTGCACACACTGGCCTCGACTTGCACCCCGGCAACACCGCATTCGGTGATGGAGTCTTGGCATGGCGGGTGCAGTAGTATGAAACTGCCTGAGACAAGAAGAACAGGAAGGGGCCGGAGGAGACCTGCAGTGAATGCCAAAAGGAGACTGCAGACAAGAATTGGAGTAGAAGAAGGTGCTTTGGGAGAAATGACAACCAGATGTAGTTTCCAAATAGCTTAACAACGAGCAGCGTCACCCCATATGTGTGCGAGCGCTTGGCTCGGCACAAGCAGCAGGGCAAGCGCTCACAGGAGACGCAGAGATCGACACGCAGATCAAGAAAAATCCGGAATTCCCGAGATGAAGTCCATAGTTAACCCAATGAGCAGGACGGGAAGGAGAGAGTGCCGGCGAGGGAGAGTAAATGCAGATGGAGCTAGCGGAGTAATGACAAGGTTAATGGAGCCGCAAGGGGCCATATGGCCACCCCATGCAAGCCTCCTCGGGATGTGTCCAGGGACTGACATCCCATCAGGCCGCGCAACCATCCGCATTCGGAATCGAGTGATCATTGTGCACCAGCTTGATGAAATTCTGAAGAAGATCTCTGTCATGGATGATTTGAAGGGGGGCATGATTGAGAGTACTGATGCTATCTACTCCTATATTAGCTAGGAGATCAGCCACTTTGTTACCTTCCCTTTTGGTGTGGGTGAAGGAGATTGCCTGATTGTTTTTCAGCCAGTTGCTTATGCTTTCAATTCTGGTGGTCATTCGCCAGCTTGTGGCGACTTTCACTGAACAGGTGCCCTGAAGTAGCTGGTTGGCCATACTGATAAGAATCTGGGAGTCCCCTTCAACGATGGTAGGGGAGAAGTTGTAGAGATGAATTAAATTCAGCCCCTGCCAAAGCCCTTCCAATTTTGATGAGTTGTTGGTGTCCCATCCTATGGAGCCAAAGTAGATAGCAAGGACGTCTCCTTTGGAATTTTTGAAGATGCCACCAAATCCAGCTTGACCTGGATTGCCTTTTGAGGCACCATCAAAGTTCATTTTGATGATCCCTGGTGGTGGAGGAGTCCAGTGAAGCAGGAAATCAGGAGTCTTCTGACTGTTGGAGTTGGAAATGGTCAAGATTTTGAGCTGCCAGTTTTGCCATATGGCGATTTCCTTTGGCTATTTGGGAATGTCCTCTTCCTGCCAGGAATGGAGAGCAAGAGACTCTTGGAGATTATTACTGAAGTTGTTCCAAATGGTATCCAAAGGAGTGGTTTGATTTTTGAATATTCTCTTGTTTCTCTCTTTCCAAAGGGACCAAAAGAGAAGACCTGGAATGATTTGCCAAAGAGTATTAAGAAGAGAGCTGCTATAAGGATGCCTGGGCCAGTTGCGTATGATGTTATTTAAGTCCCCATTCAACTTTCTTGTTTGACACCTAAAAAAAATTTTCTCCCAGAGAGTGCTAGCTAGCTTGCATGAGATCATGAGGTGTTAAATTGTTTCGTTACTTTGTTTGCAGTTTGGACATTGTGAAGGTCCAAAGAATCCTCATTTGAGCAGGTTGTCCCAAGTGAGGATTCTTTTGTGACTAAGTAACCAGAGAAATGTTGAGACTATTTGCCAGGTACCAGGAGCCCAGAAAAATTTCCATAGCAGGTCACGGGGGAGAGGTACAGGATGCATGAGAGAGAAGGCCTCTTTTGTAGAGAACATGCCCCTAGTCTAGTATCCCCATCGTAGAATATCTAGGTCCTCTGAACATCTGATTTTTCTGCGTTGTAATTCCTCACTAAGTGCTTCCCATGTATCGTCCTAAGCGAGAGGAATGATATGAGTTGGGTGCTTCCATTGTCTGAATTCATTGCCGCTTGTGGGGAGCTAGAACTGGCTGACTTTGACTTCCTCAGGTCCAATGATTCTCTCGCCATTGGTGAGGGTGAGAGTATCAATCAGCTTTGGGTTTTGCTACCAGGAGTCTACCCAGAATATGGCTGTGTGCCCATTGCAAATTTCCCAAAAGCTATGTTGTTGTATGAGAGCAAAATGTTGTTTGGCAGCATTCTAGATAAGGGAGTCAACGTTTTCTGGGGAGAGCCTGATCAGATCTTCAGGAGGTCTATTATTGGCATACTTGGCTATCCAGAGTTTGGCCCAGGGCATGTGTGGGTTTGAAAGCCATTTCCACCAAATACGGGCTCCCATGACTTCGTTGTTGTGAAGAGGATCTCTGAGACCGAGTCCCCCTGCTTCCTTTGGGGAGCAAAACGTGTTCCAGTTGACTAAGGCCCATTTCCGATTTTGGCCTGAAGATCCCCAAAGGAATCTACGCTGCAAGATCTTGATCTGTTTGAGAACCCATTTCGGAGCTGCAAGAACAGAGAAGAGATAGAGGGGCATGGATTGCAACACCGCTTTGATGAGAATGAGCCTACTTTCCAAATTGAGAGCTCTAAAGGTCCAAGAAGAGAGCTTACCTTCCAATTTTTCCAAGAGAAGGTTCCAGGAAGAGTGTTTAATGGTAGTATCTATAAGAGGCGCACCCAAGTACTTGGCAAGGAGGGAAGTGATTGAGAAACCCAGAATTTGGGAAATGTTGGCTTGGGTTTGGGGAGGAGTGTTAAAGAAGAAGAGATGGGATTTGGCTTCATTAACAGACATACCTAAGGCTACAGAGAAAAGGTTCAAAATGGCTTTAAAGGAGTGAGCTTCTTGGGCAGAGGGGAATCCAAAGAGCATATTATCATCTACAATTTTTTGGTGGGTTGTAGTGGGAGAGTCATGAAGGGAGATGCCACGTAATTCTTGAGTTTGGAAATCATGATGGATAAGTCTGTTGAGGCCTTCAGCCATGAGAACAAAAATAAAGGGGGATAGAGGATCCCCTTGTCTAATGCCTCTAGACGGTGAAAAAGGAGCGGAGGGGATACCATTGAAAAGGATGGAATATAAGGGGGTCAAGATGAGGCTCATTATCCATCTTATCCACATCTGGTTGAAGCCAAAAGCACTCAGTATGTGATGAATGTAACGCCAAAATAATTTATCGAACACCTTAGGAAGATCAATTTTAAGGAGCATACCTGGCTTCTTGGCACTCTTTAAGGAATGGATGACTTCATGAGTTAGAATGATGCCATCCATTATTTGACGTCCCTCCACATATCCATTTTTCTCAGGCGATATTAGAAGTGGAAGAAGAGGCTTTAGTCGATTGGTAATGACTTTGGATATGACTTTGTAGATCACATTGCAGAGAGCGATGGGTCTATACTTTTCTGGAGTACTTGGGTGCTCTTCTTTTGGAACCAGCGCTATGAAAGTTGCATTTAGAGAGGGGAGAAGCCAATGTGAAGCTCTAGATTCCTCTACTAGCTGCCAGACTTCCATTTTGATGAGATCCTAGAAATGATGAAAAATTTTTGAGGTGAAACCATCAAGCCCAGGCGCCTTGCCTTCCTTAGATTGAGCCATCACTGTTTCAACCTCCTGAAGGGAAACTGGGCGCAATAACATCTGATTGTGCTTGGCATTGACTAGCTTGGGGATCAGCTGGGCGATTTTTTCGATGGCCGGTTGCCTGTCTATAGTGCACTCTTCTTGCTGTATGCTTTTAAAGTGATTCAGAAGCATTTGCTCAATCTCCTCATGTTGCTCCACTTATTCTCCTTGCTGATTGGTGATGTGGGTAATGCGATTTTGCATTCTTCTTTGAACTATAGATCTGTGGAAGAATTTTGTGTTTCTTTCACCTTCTTTTAACCAGCGTATTCTAGATTTTTGTCTCCACAAGATTTCCTCTTGCTTGTGCCTCTCTTCCAGCTGCTTCTGTAGGTCCTGTTCTTTGGAAGCCAGGAAATATGTTCTTCCTTCATGGACGATTTTTTGCTGAATTTCTTCCATTTTTTTCTCGAGTATGTTTATCTCCTAGAATATGTTCCCAAAGACTGAGGAGTTCCAATTTTTGATGAGGAATTTGAGATGTTTAAGCTTTTGCTGGAACTGGAACATTTTCGATCCCTCTGGTGGAGTGTAGTTGTTCCAAACAGCAGTGACCATGGATTTGAATGAGGGATGAGAGAGCCAGAAGGCATCAAATTTGGAAGGCCTTTTGAATTGGGTGCCAATATTTTGCCAATGAAGCAAAATAGGCCAATGGTCCGAGCCTGCCAGCGGAAGTATCGAAGCCGAAAGGTCCCCCCCCCCAAATAGATGGCATTGTTCGAAATGAGAAAGAGATCTAGTTTTGAGGTGATTTGCTGATTACCTGTCCTCCTGTTGTTCCAAGTGAAGGATCCATTTGAGAAAGGAAGGTCTATTAGCTAGCTGTTGTTTATAAAATATTTGAAGTGGGAGCATTCTGGATCCAGTCTTGGCCTTCCTCCAGTATTTTCTTCCAGCTTGGTAATCATGTTGAAATCCCCTCCGAAAATCCAAAGAGGATAAGTTCTATTAGTATTAAGGACTTCCATGGTGTTTAAAAGCACTATTTTCTTGGTCTGGTCCTGGGGAAAATAGACATTTGAAAGGTGCCCATGTATATTTGTTCCAATAGGATGGAAAGTGGCCTGAATAAGATTATGCGCTGCATGAAAGTTTGCTAGCATTATGGACTGAGTATCCCAATCTATCGCAAGTCCTCCTGAAGAACCTGAGGCATAAACTGCTACCGAGTTACAGCTAGGCCATGCTTTGGATAAGATTGAGCCTAGTGCTTCACTATTACATTTTGTTTCTTGAAGAAAGAGAATATTAGGTCTTTCTTTCTGAATCATGTTTTTGATCATTTTGTACTTCATAGAGCTATTGAGCCCTCTAACATTCCATGAGATGAGCTTCATGGGGAACTGTTTGCAAGAGGTTTGAAAAACCGTGTTAACTTGGGGTATCGTCCTGAGTTCACCAACATTTCCCCTAAAGTGATGGTGCGCTACCAATCTAGTTTTAGACCTCTCTTCTTGGATTCCTTTATGAATTTTAGGCTATCCCAGTGGCTCCCCAGCTGAATGCCTAATTTATTTTGTTGTTGGACTTTGGTTAAGACCATTTCAAGTTTGTTAATTTAACGTGGATTGATTTTGTCAAAGTCCTTTTGTCTACAAGCATATTCTAACCCTAGAATGTCAATCTCCCCAAGATCGAAGCCTTCTGAGTCCTCTTCCATGAGACTCGGTTGAGTGCCTCCGAGGTTTTCCTCATTTGCTGTTTTAGGACTAGCTTTTGGATCGTCAATGTCCATGATGATGGGGTTCCAGGTCAGGAGTTTGGTTGTAGGGGAGGATTTGGGCTCGGAGGCTTCACTTGAATGCTTCTCATTCTGAGTAGGCATGGGGATAGAATGATCAGGAATGCCTGAAGGAACAGAGGGTTTGATGGAGGGATCAGGGGAGATATGGATAGTCTCAGAAGATGGATCCGAGTTGGAGAGAGCGGAAAAACTATTACTGGTGGATGGAATATTAGAGGAGGGGTTAGGTTTCTTCCCTGCCACTGAGGGTTTCTTACCGTGCTTTCTGTGAGAGGGAACCTTGGTGAAGCCATCTGGTTCCGATTTATCTTCGGCTTCCTTATTCCGGGGTTGAGATTTGAGGGGGAAATATCTGAACAAATGCCCATGAGCATGACACCTACGACATTTGAATGGAACATGTTCATAGTATAAAGGCTGAATCCATTCGAAATCATCATGATATAAACTTACCGCATCGGGCAGGGCGTTGTCCAAATGCATGTAGACACAAATTCTTGCATTGAAGGTGTATCTACGTAGTTTTTTCTCTTCTGCTATCTTGGTAAACTCTCCTAATCCTTTACCAATTTCTCGGAGTGAGTCTTCATCCTAGTATTCAAGCGGCAACGAGTATAGGCGAATCCATACTGGTGCCCAGTTGAAATTTTCTTTATCTTGGTTGAATCATTCAACCCAGTTTCTTAGATACAACCCTGCTGAGTTGAAGAAGTAGGGTCCTTAGTCCATGACCTTATTTCGGTCCTCAATGTATTTGAATATAGTGGTGAAGAAGCCTTTCAGTCCAAGCTGGAGAGTAATGTGTCCCTTGGGCTTCCATTTGGACGCAATCCATCCTTGAAAATCTTTTTCAGTTGGCCAGAAGCCGATAAATTTTCCTATGAGGGCATGATCCCTCATGTACTAGATCCGAGCATTTATGCGATGGCTTGGTAAGTCGATATTGGGTCTTTCTGGAGTGATGGGCTTGCATGTGGAGGATGTGGGAGCTGCCGCGTCCTGCCGATTCTGCGTAGTCAGCGTCTGAGGTGCTGTCGTCCCCTACTCTTTGTCAGTGGCTTAAACGTTTTGGTTAGTATTAACACGGATTTCTTCATTGTTTGTAGGGGGGGGTTGGCCCTCCCCCCCCGAGCTTGTTTCCATGGCTGGTCACCAGTTGCTATGCACGGTTCAGATTTACGTTGTCAAGGCTAAGCAGGTCTGCAAGGATGTTAGGGTTTTTGCATATCGGTGGGAGAGTAAACCCTAGCAGAGCATATCCATCATCCCAGATTTTTCAACGTTGTCCCCTTTTAAAAAAAATTTTGATCTTTACCTTTCATCTGATACACTTTTTTTAACTAATAGTCTTTGACTGCTGATACAATCTGTTTTACTAATGCAGTAAAAACATCAACTCTGTTTTTATATTTTCTTTGATCTTCCTCACTGCAATTGGGTTTTATAGTAAATCTGTTAATTTCTCCCAGAACTCAGCTTCTGGCACTTTGATATTCTTTAGTTTTCTAAATTTTTCATCAACTTCAGTGTATCTTACAAATGTTGGATTCACCACAAAAATGTGTTTTACTTCATGCTGGAAGTAAAACAAATTTTCAATACTCTTGTGCAAAACTTTCCTTGTTGGTATCCCTTGCCGATCTGAATTGTTTACCTGTTCTTTGGAAAATTCCCTTAATATTTTTGTTATAATATTCTTGTTTGATCAATTTATCATTGATTAGTAGAATATTTGGAAGTCCTTTTTGCCTCAGAATGTCAAATTTTACCATGAATCTTGTAATTTCTATATCCATGTTTTGGCACTTTTCTTCCAATTGTTTCATCAAGTTTTTCTTGGAAATTACCTTTTACCTCAAGTATAGTGTTTTTTCTGTCAGTTATTCCAATTTCATATAATTCTTGCTTGTTTTTGAAATTGAGGAATTTAATAATTTCCAATGCCTCTTCAGGTTTTGTACCTAGTTCCTCTTTGGTCCTTTGTATTTCTTCTCTTGCTACTTTCAATAAATCTTTCTGTTCATAAATCACTTGTATTGATGGCCAAGTATCATTGACTGATTCAATGATATTGGACCATAATTGATTTTTAATATGTGCCATGGGTTCTTTCAAAGTCAACTCTGTTTCTAATTTCTTTAGTTGTTCACTCAATCTTTTAGCTTTTTGTTCTTCAGTCTTAGCATTAATTTGTGCAAGATTTTTGGCATCTTCAAGATTCTTAATTTTCTCCTTCAACCTATTTATTTCATTGTTTTGTATCGACATGTCCTCCATTTCCTTTATCAATTTGTTGGTCTCATCTAATTTCTGGACTGTTGTAGTAGAAGACTCAGTGGCAGAAGTGGTTGATGAAGTTACTGGTACTGTTGTTGCCAATGGAACCTTTGGAGCTAATTCTTCTGCTAGATTAGATGGCATTGCTATTCTAAAGAAAACAACCTCATTGGTAAATATTTTGGCAACTTGGAAGGAATTAGGGTTGTCCCATAAACCCTGATCTCAGTGTGATTTTGGTATAAATACTAATCACCTGTCCTGCTCTGTTCTGACAACTGTAAAACCCTCTTGATTTCATCACTGATTCTAGATTGCACACTGTTTTTAAGAATTTTTACCAATGGATGGATGAAACAATCTGTAATGTCTGAATATGTAAAATCTTTTGACTCCTTTCTAATCATGGAGGTCCAGAAAATAATAGACTATGCATTTCCTTCTACATCCATCTTTTGAAGAGTTATTACAAAATTTTCTGACTGAAAGTAAAGGAACATATGGAAAATAAATGAGGTATACCTAAAGACACCTTCAGTAGGTAATTTAACAAGCTGTTCATGGATGTTATTAGCAATATACTTAGCAAAATTGTAGATAACTGCAGGGGGATAACCAGGCACAAAAATGGACAGAAAACCAAGTATAGATGCATTAGTATGTTCATCTGTGAAGTAACCAAGGATAAAAGACATCATATAGATAATGTGTCTGGTTCCTTCTGGGAATTTGGAAGAGGAATATGGAGGGTTGAGCTTAGGTATTTCTACATAGGAGGGCATGAATGTTTGAAATATTTGGAATCTTTTGGGAAAATCCAACTCCAAATAGAACTTTGTGAGGGCTTGAATGGACAAAGGGACTGCATTGGGATCAGGCTGCAACTGAAGCATCTGGTTTATGGATTCAGTTGTTATGGTAAACAATAATTCCTTTTCAGAATTGACAATGGCTCTTTGATCTGGAGAATAATGAGATTGGCATAATCTGATGGCTTCTGGGCATTGATGGGTGTGAGGAACAACATACTTAGGCAAATTAGACTCCCAAGTAAGCACATCATCTACTTGGTCCAAGAATTTCTCTTGGCTCCAGCAGTGGAGCTCAAGGAGGTTAAATTCAGTTACAGGATCTATGATTTGGTAGTCTGCATCAACCAAGGGAGTATGTTCCACATCTACAACAGGAATTTGTAGTGGATTGCTTACAATTGTGCTTTTGGATGCCATTGATATGTTTTTTTTAACAATTTTAACCACTCTTGATCTTTAAAACTTTGTTTTTAGGTTTGTAACACACTTCTGTAAGATTAAACTGTTTACAGAAGGACTTTAAGTATGACAAAGGGTTTATCTTGGACTGCAAAAGGTATAATTTAGGTAATTATGAATCAAAATATCAATTCTATATCAAAAACCAATTTCTTGACCTTTACAGACTCAAGAAAAGATATAAAGGGTTTTTCTGCAAATTTCTTTGATGAAAAAAATCCTAAAACTTCCAACCTTATGAAAAAGGGCTTCTGAGTATTGAAAAAAGGCTTTGGATAACTCAGAGGGCTTCTTAAGTTTGTAGATGCCTAAAATCAATCAGATTTTCTTTTAAAAACAGATTTCAATTTCAGAAACTATGGAAATGCTTAGGTTTACAACAAGGATGAATTTTTGAGGCAATATGGCTATTCCTTAGGCATACAGGCTTAAAAAGGCTTCAATTCAACAGTATACTTCTTTCAGATGTATGGATAGGTATTTTTCTGAGGAATACCTGTGCTTTTTAGGAAATTTGCTGCGGAAAAGGGTTTGATGTGTATTGAGAGCTTTCAAAATATTTTTCTGGACTTTAAATGCAGTCTGGAGTATTTTAAGTGATCACAACAATGAATTTGGTTGAATTCTATTGGTTTATGCACTAAAATAAGGGCGACAATGTATTCTTCTCGTTCTGGAGAGGATTATGAACAAAAAGGGAACATAAAACTTAAAATAAGCGCATTTAGTTGTTTTTATAATGAATTTCAGTTTAAACAGTAATTACATTAACTGCAGGTCAATTCAAATCATCGGCAGTTTGGGTGTGGGGGGAATAATTACCGTTGAGCAGTTTTCACAAAGTTTAAAAGGTGGTAATGGTATTTGTGGAATGGATGTGATCCAATACAAATAAGATGTATGGAGGAGATAGAAGATGCCAAAACAAATTTTATCGCAAATTTTATTTTGGTTAACGATCGTGCTATGAGATTTGCAATGGGAGATATACGTCATTGGATTTAGCGGACAGAAGTGAACAGTCAGGATTAAGTGATGAAGCTGCTGGGGTAATGGGCGTGGGGCTCAAAAGTTCTTTATACGACGAGAGCGGATTTATATATTAAAACATAATTCTAATATAAAGCTTATATATGAAATGTGATAGGAGGGTAGAGGTTTTACAAAGAAAAAGGAATATTTGTACATGTAATGTTTGCATTGCGGGTTATTTGTATAAAGGGATAATTTTAACTTATGGGGAGTGGGATAATATTCATGTGGGGAAAATAAACTTAGGTTAAAAAGTAAAATATGGGTTGGATTATTTAATATAAAATGAATTAATATACTACGGGATAAAGGGCATTTTGGGGAGCTAATACGTTATATTAGTATGTTAATAATGAAATGAATGCGGGAAATAAAATACACTTAGTATAGTGTTAAAACATGATTTTAGGCAAGATTTTCATAGTGGGGGGCCAATATTAACATTTTACACTTGAAAACTTAGGATAAGTGCATTTTTAGGAGTTTTTTACTTTTCCAAAGGTGAATATGCATTTTGACTTAGGAAAAGGAGTTTTAGTAGGAAAAATGAGTGATGTTAAGGGAAAAGGGTTTTTTATGAAGGGGAAGCGTTTTAATGAGGTAGAATCCAATACCTTGGTGCCAATCAGTCATTTAAGATGTGGGTCTGGTCCCACCAAAAGTCAGAGAAATGCTCTGAGTCTTTATGATTGAAGGATTTAGTACTAGAACACATTGTGGGGAGGGAAATTAGTAATATGCCAAATGATGTTTATCCATGCCTTGTAAAACTGATTTCTTCTACCCATGATTTATTCTACCATTTTTTCCTTTATTTACATAGGTGCATTTGAGCTTGCAAACCCTTATTCATTTTTCTTTTAAAACAAGAAACTATCTAATTCTAAGCTTATTTCATCCAAGGGCTCAGATTAAACTATTGAGCTCCTCATTTATTCTCTACCTAAATACTGATCTGCCAAGATTAAATTTTTTGGCAAGATCTTTATTCTCTATCTATCAGCATGAAAAAGTCAAGATTAAACTATTTAACTCATCATGGATTATGGCATTTTGAACAAGCTGCACATAATCATTTATTTTGCAGTAAAAGGTAACTAGTAGCGGCATTTTGACTTGCATCACTTTCATGTCTTTATTCTTATCTCTTTTTTGTTTGGGGTCCATTTTTCTACTCTTTTTGATATTTTTCTTTTAAGTCCTTTGATTTTTCTTTTAGGACTTTTACCCTCTTACATTTTTTATTTTCTAATATGGGAAAACAATTTGCAGAAAGAAAAGTATGTACATATTACAAGACTCATTAAAGTCAATTAAAAAATTATGAATCATATTATTATAGGACCCTAACACCTACCATAATGCTTATGCATCCAAGGGGCTGAGGTTCCTACTTTAGGTATATCCTTGATCAAGACAGTAAAAGTTACAAAAGAAGTAATTTTATTTTAAAATACACTTTGCAAACTTATGTATTTGCTAAATCATGTAGTTTCGTAGCATCTCAGTTATAAGAATATATATATGGTTTAAAAGAGCCAACCTGTTTGATCCAAGTATCTGGAGATTATTCCTCATGTCCAACTCTATAATCCAAGACTAGTCGATAATATCCTGATTAAATACAAATGATCCAAGTCATATCTATGGACATAATGTTTCTCATTCCTGAAATATTACCTTGATGCAATTTTACCAGCTCTCCTATATTAGATTGTTCATAAAAGGCTTTTACAAGGACCAATCCATGAGTTTAAAGATTGATTGTATATGAATGATGGCTTAATGACATCTAAGTTGACTTTGTACATTCCATTGTTGATTTTGGGTAGCATCGGATGTGCTCTAAGTCTCAAAATTTGTGGAGAGGATTAGACAGATGTATTCCAGATATCCCCGAAATTGTTTTGGGAAATTCCACCCAAAGACAGTTTTATTTAATAAATAAATTATTTTTAATGAGATCCTAAGTCTAAACTTAGGAAATTGAAATAATTAATGGGTATTAATCTAAATTGTGGGTGTAACTTATAGAAAAAGCAGATCAAGTCAAAATGTAATCTTAGATGTTGATTGGAGATCTAATCTTAGCCATTGAAGTCTTAACGTGAAGACTATAAAGAGGATGTTAGTATGAATATTTTGTTGATAAAAGACCACTTTAGCTACGCATAAAAAATAGCCCTAACATCAATTATGGCTTCCAATATCTTCAAATCTGCAGTTAGTTGATCCAAATAAAGCTGCACAAATCCAGATCTATGCATAAAAAGACATTAAGCAGTAAAAATGAAATGTTGCTCCATGCATCCAATAGACAAGACAAGAACAATATTTTTGAGAGAATTTTTATATTAAAGGGGCACCTGAGAGGAAAACAAGAAAGGTGTTTCCAATTCTCCTCAATGGGATGGGTTCTTGAAAGTCCTCAGCATTTCAGATCTAATATTTCTCTCTCTTGTTGGTGTAGAAAACCCAGACAAACATAGAACTCAAAGGGAGCTCACAAAGCAAAATGATGGAGAACGTGACAATGATAATGGCTCAAAATTAGACCAAGAGTATAGATCTAGAGTGATCTAATGCAAAATGAAAGGTGACAAATGAATGGGAAAACCCTTCTATTTATAACAAAATATTAGGGTATTCTAGAACTTGGTGTATGAATAAAATATTATTAATCAAATTCTAGAACCACCTTTTAGGAATATCTTATTATATTTATTGGAGGGAAAAGGGTTTTTGACTTGGGTCAAATCCTTTATTTATAAATAATAAATAAATAAATGATTTATTTATTATTTTAAGGAAATGGTGAAAATATAATTAAATAAATAATGATTTATTTAATTATTTATAAATGATTTAGTCATATTTAACTAGGAATATTATTTAAATAAGGATTAAATAACTTATTCCTGGGAAATAATCAAATAAAAAAGGATTTATTTAATTGATTTCCTTGTTTTGGGTTAAATATGACCAGGAATAATAATTGAATTGTTGTTTAACTAATTATTCCTTGAGGAAATATAAAAAAATATATATTTGTTTATTATTTCCTTTTGGGGTTTCCTGTTTAGACCATAAACAACTTAATAAAGGTGTTTTACTAAGTTATTTCACATAGTGAAAGCAATTTTACTTAGGGTAAAATTGGTCTTACATGGTGTACTTGGGTTCATCTAATGACAATAGGTTAGATGACCAAAAAATGGTGTAACAAATTGCCCCCCAACATACGAGTATTAGGAGCAAATCGTATGACCGAAGTACGTTGTAAGAACGCAATCACCAGACATCAAGAGGGAAGTCAAAGAGAGAAATGTAAGGTAGTCTAATGTGCTAAAGGACTAGACCCTGAGGAGATGAGACTTACAAGTGCAACAAGTCTCTTTTTATGAGATGGTACTTGTGCTAAAGGCAACGGGGGAGGCATACCTATACCCGCCGAGACAAAGTACAAAAGAATAGTGCGTCCAGTAAACAAGGAACTGAACTATAAAGTACATGCTGGCATAAACATGAGCCAGATAAAAGATAGAATGATGAATCCCACATACATTTTGTGCCTGGGATAACAGCCAGGACTTATACAATAATATCTGAGTACATGAGATACAAATACAACCCAAATTCCCCCTATAAAGAGGGAAGGGCTCGCAAAATCTAACTGATACATGCAAATCAAAAAGGCGCTGCAAGTGGCGAGGGTCGACATCATCAAATATAGGGAGCTGCATCAAAGGCTGGAATGAGGAGGTCATCCGAGCATGTGGGGGGCTACCTGCAGGGCCACCCCCTCATGAGGGTTGAGACATCTCACACACACCCAGGAATCACCAATATCTGCTGCTGCATCACTAGACCATCAAGTATACAGATCTCGATCATGCTGAAAGGAGCTGGAGCTGAGAAACAATCAAGTCAAAGGGTAATGAGAAATCCCCTTTTTTTTTATCCGAGACACCGAACAAGTGTAGAAGATGGAACCAAGGCATACCACCCTCTAGACCTGTCTTATGGAATGAATGAGCTGATGTCGACAGAAGGAGGTCTGCCATAGGTGAGGTGATAAGGGATCCTCAACTACAGCACGAGAGAAAATAGTAGAGCGACTGACAGACTAACACTAATGATGATAATGGAATGGGGGATACTGAGTAGCGAATGGATGAATTCCCTTGTTAGAGCATAAAGGGAATGGATGACTTGGCAGTGACTGATACGATATCATGAGGGATAGGGAATAGTGGGGCTGAAGGTCATAATGTGTGACACGAGAGAGGAACCAAGCAATGAAGTATGGAGGACTATGACGGGAGACAAAGGGACTCGGGATAGACTCCATGAATGTGGTGATAACTCAACTTGGATGATCTAAAAAAGGGTGACTCAATGGTGCTGCCACACAGTAAAGGTCCAAATGGGGGACCATAAATTGATGAGTACAAGGGGGTATCTCATGAAAAAAATCGACACAAACAAGGACCAGTAAGGAGGCAAAGTGGTGCCCCAAGTACAAGTGTTGTAAGTGACGAAATTCGATTTATAGGGGAGGTGAAGAGACCCTTCGAGGACAAAATGTGTCCTAGTGAAGTATCGAATCATGAAAAACTAACGGATACCCATTTGACCGTTCGGTGAGAGCTTTCCAATGGTATAGACAGTTTGTCAAATGGGGCTACGGTTTGGTCGTAGCATGTGAAAGACAAATTAGGGGCTTCTTTTCTAATAAGGCATTTTCCCTCCAAATGTATTCATTTTCTTGTGTAGCTATGGTGAATCTGGAGAGGAGAGAAGGCCCTAAATCTTGCGGCGATCGTAGCAGACAAACTGACCGTTCGAATCGAGATCCGTCAGATGCAGGTAAGAAGCCTAATCCTACCCTTTCTTTTTTATGGATTGAAATTTCAGATTAGGGTCCCAAATCTCAGGAATAGACCCTCCTTCATCTTCATGGCCAGGTCGCACTATTTGGGCCAAAAACTGTGACCTAGGAAGCAAGTTTTGGCCAAAAAAGTGCGACCTATCCCAAGATTTGGCCAAAAAGTGCAACCTGTCAGATGGAGGTGATTTCAGTGCTATTATGGGCTGAGAGTCAGGTTTTTTGTAATTGAATATAGTTTTTGGTCTGTATACTGACAAATATGATGTTTTTGTGCATATATGGCAGACATACGGATCAAGTGGAGAGAGAGAGACTTGGGTACATTATGGTGAGAAATCCAAGCGGATCAGGGTGTTTGTCAGGCATTGGCCAGGTTTGGGGTTCTGAAATTTGTGGAGAAGCCTTTGATGAGATCTGGGGAGGCCTTATTGGCCCGAATTGTCAGTTATTGGGATCCAACTCATGAGGTCCTCAAAGTGCAGGGGCACAGGATCGAGTTGACAGTACAGCATCTGTATTTTCTGATAGGTCTCCCACCATTAGGGATGATGGGAAACACACAGCCAATGTTACCATGGGGGTGTCACATCATGGAGTTTGTAGAATGACATTGTAAACCAGGCCTCCGAGTCAAAGGGACTCAGATACCGATTGGGGATATAGAGAGGTTAGATACCCGTGCAGTGGCGACAGAGTGTTGTGGATCCTGGGCAGCCAAGCACTCCATCACATCACTGGAGGGTAGATGATGATTATGGAGAGTGTGTTGAGTGGGACATACTATGGGTGGGCCCAGATGATGTTGGTGTCATTGAAACGACAACTGTTGCTTTGCAAGTAGTAAGTGAACCATGATTGTGCGTATAGGACTATATTGTGCTCCTTATTTTTTGAGAGGATCCCAACCTTACGACCTCGTGTACAACTTCCAGATGGGGGTATGAGAGAACCCAAGATGTGTCGGTGGGGCCGACTACTGAGTAGAGGAGGAGGAGGGGCGGTCGAACGGGTGTTTCGACCAGAGTTCTTTGACCATTGGGATCAGATGTCGTTGTACATAGATGACTATCCCTATAGTGGGATGAGTTATTGGGGAGATCCAGACTTGCCACTTCCCCCTGGTCGAGTATGGGGGCCCGATGGTAAGTGAAAAGTGGCTAATCGTGTATGTGCATTGTAAATTTTGTGAATAGTATATATTGTACTGATTCTTACACTTTTGGTATGCATATATAGCTCCGGTAAAACTAGCCAGATATATGGGACGACCTGCAGTATCAAGACCAACAGGTGCTAGTGGATTGAGAATAGCACAAAATGAGGACATGGCTACCCTCCTGGAGGAAATCTATCATATATGTGAAGGGTTGCTGACCGGTGTGTCAGAGAAGGGTTGGCAAGACTTAGAGAAACAGTACATAGAGCTATGTATTGGGCTGCCCTCGGAATGGTGAGGGGTCATGTGGTGCATGGTGATGGCTAGTCAGACTATGCGTGATCTACGAGCTGCGGGGGTAGAGCCATTGGCTCAGGATCCTCCAGAGAGTGATTAGATGTAGGGCAGGTGGTACCCCCTAGTGGGTATGTAGGGGCAAGTGGTGCCCCCCAGTTTTGATTTGTGTTTATTGTAACATGCTATGGGCATGTCAGATGTATTAGACTAGATGGGCTTTAAAAACATTTTATATGATATATATTATTAATATGTATTTTTTATGATTTTGAATGTTATTGTCTTGTGTGTGATAAACGCCAATCTAGAACATGGTTTGCAATGCTATCTACGTAGTGATTTTTTCCTCTAGGTACATGATTGAAAGAAATGAATTGAAATTCCCGTATCAAAAGTTTCACTCATAAATATCGTCTAAAAAGGATAGGATTATACATATGATAGACACCATTGAGTTGTAATACAAGAAGCAAGGAATCTAAACGAACGTGTAGATGGAGGATGTGATGGGAGAGGGCATCGGCTAAGAGGCCATGTACTGTGTCATATTCGACTTGATTATTGGTGGCATTACCAATGCAGACCCCATTAGAGAGAACGACGGTATGCAATGGGTTAAAGATGGCCCAAGCGGCTGAGGCTACATTCCGGGAAGAGCAACTTGCCCCATTAGCATAGCCAATATAATGTGTGGATGGGTGGTCCTGCAAAATAGTGGCACAAGACAAGAAATGGGAGGAGGAAGAACAATGATGGCAGCATGAGTGAAGGGTAGACAACAGATGACAACTATGGGAGGTATTAGTCTGGATAGGAGGGCTATGACTCGTAGACCAACTAGAGGGTGATGTATGAGGACTACGGGAGGAATAGTTGGGGCTCATGCTGCGGAGAACATCATAGATACGGATGGTATCATCCTGGTTATGGGTGGGAGAGAAAAGGTCAGGGAAGCACATGAGGCTGCAAAGCTACCTAAATCATCGGCATGGGAAGAAAGGCTCACATACGAATCGTCATGGGGGAATGACAGAAGAACAAGTTAAAAAATGGTCAAAAGATGTGGAGCCCAAGAATGTTGCTAAAGGGAGATCAAGCAAAACAGACGGAGTGGATTCAGATGGAATGTACTCCGAGGGTCGCACGGATGATGATAGGTATACGGGGGGGGGCAGCAAGTTATGTCATCTCAACATCAGGGGGAGGAATGTCAATGGTAGTAGGGGGATCCTCGAATTGGCCTGACGTATATTGCTCGAGGATGGGAGAGGCGGATTGATTTTGCTCAGCCTCGTACTCGCGAATGACCTCTAAAGAGGCTCAGTAATGTGTGAGGTGATGGAAATGGGGAGAATAATGGCCATGGGCACCACACAGAGCACAAGGTTTGTTGCTGTGAAGATTTTTTGGGTTCTTCGGTGCGGACGAGGAAGAAACAAAGGGTTCAGGGACCGTAGAGTCATGGAACGCAACTTTAACCATTGGTTTAATATGGGGCAACTCAGGGCAAGTATGGGTGGCATGACCGATGACATCACACAAGGCATAAGGCTTTGTGGGTGGAGGAGGGGAAGGGTCAGTCGGGGTGACCTTGTGTTTGGATGCCCCCTTGCGAGCTTTGCCTTTCTTTCCCGTAGCAATCACAATAGGAGAAGGGTCCTGTTGAGGTGTGGGTGGCACTATAGCGATGGAAGAATCTAAGGGAACTGGTCGAACCGGTGTCAAAGAAAGGTATGGTTTGGGGTGACCTGGTGGGGTAGCGGCTGGAGGGTCAAGGTACCAGATGGGAATTTCGAGGGTCAAATTAGGGAGGGAAACAGTGGCCATGATGGGGACCAAATAGACTTCGGGAGGGGGATCAAGAAAGGGTATCTGACTAGCGGGGTAATGGCCAGGAGGGACAGTGCCAAGATGGTTGAGACTTGGGGGAAATGACCTAGGAGGGTAGAGAGGCTCATGGGTACCAGCTATGAGGAAAGGGCCAGAAGGAAGAGGTCCAGTTGGCGGGGGGGAAAGGGCTAGGATAAATTTGCGGTCGGCAAGTTTGAGGCTGCTGACTAGCCAAAGCTGGCCGCTTGAGGTCAGCCCCAGAAGATTGCATGATGCAAACATTCGTTGAGCTGGGATCAAAGACAAGAGGAGGAGGAAGACCAGGGAAGGTTCCAAGCAAGGAGGAGTCTTTGTAGACGTCGGGGGAGACAATGGTCACAGAATCGGTAGTGTGCTTATTGGCTATAGAAGAGATGGTCGAATTAGGGGAGGTTTGAGATTTTGGCTCATGATATGGCAACTGGTCAATACTGACTATATTTCCATTATGAGGGAAAAACATCTTGTGATGAACCATGGATGGGACAATAGACATGGCATAGGTGTAGCTACGCCTCAAAAGAATGTTATAATCAAGAGGGGTGTCGATGACTTCAACGTCAACACAAACCGTGTTGCCCACAAGAGTGATAGGGCAATTACAGAAGAGGCCAATGGGCTGGGAGGCATGGCCATCCCATGCACGAAGGGTGATGGTGGAAGGGGCTAGCTCAAGAGATCTTATTTTTTTCCAAACCGAAGCAGACATCACACAGGTAGATGCCCCCTTGTCGATAATACATTGAGCTATGTTAGCATTCTGGATTTTGACTGGGATTTGGAAACAAACATAAGCAGGATGAGGAGGATGATCTGATTGGCTGGCGTCGAAAAAATAAAATTGGTCATCAGTAGGATCTACAGTGCCCATGGCAGATAGTAGAGCCTTCTTTTGAGAAGGACATGATTGGAGGAGTTCCAGTGTTGAAATGGCAGTAGGAGACTATGCCAAATAATCTACTATGCTATACGAATGACCATCTCGACCAGAAGCAGCATTTCGGCATAATGGGCCTTTACGAACCTTAATAGGGACCTCAACTTTGGGTTGAGGGATCTGCAAAGGACCAATTGGTGTTGGAAGAGGCTCTGTAGGACCTGAAGAAGGTGACTCAGGGATAGACGGAGCAGGAGGCGTGGGGTACTGACAAGACTGAGTTTGAAGGTTAAGGTCGACAGTGGGAGGTTGGTCAGAAGTCATCATGAGAATCTGGTAATCAGAGGAACCAGAAGGGGAAGGTTGAGTGGTTACCGGGGCATGAGGTGGTTGAGTAGCCACAAATTCTTGTTGAGGAAACAGATCGGTAAAAATAGCTGGTTGAGAAGTAGCCGCATTGTAGGGAACAGTAGGGGAGGTATGTTGTCCCCACAATGTAGCCTCAGACTCCCACATCTGCTGAATCTGTAGTAATAGGGGACAGTCGTGAGTGTAATGACCATAAAAAACGCAACACGAACAAGGCTTATTGGTGCGAAGAGGCCTATCCGGCTTGGGCTGAGAGCCTTGTGGCTAGTTAGCAGTGTTAGAATCAATACTTGGAGGATTGGATCCACGATTACTAGGGGCAGATTGATTTTGATTACCTTTCCACTTTCTTTGAGAAGAAGGAGGATTAGTCGCGCCCTGCTGTGAAAATACTTGCCTTGGAGGGGTTAGTAGCTGCTAGTGTGGGGGTTGAGAAGGAAAGGGAGTTGGAGGTCCAAATGCTGGAGGAGCTGGGACACCAGGCTATGGGTAAGGATAAGGGTTAGGATGGGCAACATTGAGGTAAGCAGGAGGGTGGGAAAAAAGAGGAGGCATGTCATATCCTGGATACATGCTACCTGGAGCGGGGAAAGTGCTGGAGGTGTTGGCCCTTCCCGGAGGGAAACCATAGCCAATAAGAGGTTGAGCGTAGGTATGTGAAAGAGCTCCAACGATACCGTCATCATAGTGAGGTGCCCCCAGGGCATTAGCGCCACTGGGTTTGGGGAGGTTAGGAAGGACGGTATAAACATAACCAGATTGAGCATATATGAGGTCATATTTTAAGGCTATTTGGAAGGAATCTTCTTCGGTTTGAGGGAACTGGGATGCGACATATTTTTTGATGGCGGGTAAGAGAGAGGGAAGGAACCAGTCCATATAGACCCGATCTTCAAAGGTGGGAGCTTGAAATAAGCTCCTTCTTCTTCGCCATTCCTGGAGATGAGCGGAAAGGTAGGTCAAAGATGATTGAAAAAAAGAAGTCAAGATCTCGATACCAGTGTCATATCAGAGAGACAACTGGAAATAAGATAATAAGGCTTGGGCAATGGTCGCAAAGGTGGTATGGGAAGAGGCAGTCTGATCAACATACTATTTAGAAGCTTCGTCGGTAAACCTGTGTTGGAATAATCTAAGAAGGATGGAATTATCAGTAATGGAGTTGGAGGAGCACCACATGTGGAAAGATCAGATATGGTTGGAGGGATCTTCACTAGCAAGGCCTTCAAACTTGGGAATGTCGGAGGGGAGCTTGGTTGGCATAGTAGGCCAACTAACATTGTGGCGGATAGGATCGTTGATCAACTGATTGAAATCAGGGAGACTGATACCAGCCATATAAGGAAGAAAAGGGACAGTGTGGGTAGTTCCCGTGGTGGTTCCACCAGTAACAGACCCAGAATTAGGATCTTGGTTGCTAGAATTAGGTCCCGAACTAGACAAGGTGAACGTAATAGGGGGAGAACCAGAAGTAGGGGGAGAACTCGAACAATCAGATTAAGAGTCGGAGTGTAGACTCGGGGGAGGACTAACTCGACGACGGTGGGAGAGAGTAAGTCGACCAACCAGAAACTGAGGGTGAAGGCCACGAAGTCAGAATCAAGTGAGACAATGTTGAAACAAGGGCAGAGAGGTGCAGTGTCAATTGATTTTAAAGTCTTTGCCAGGCGGTGTTAACTAGGCTCTTCTTCACTTAGGGTCAGTGTGTAGCGTGTGTTGATTTTAATTTTTAAACCCAGACGTTTTGAGAGTAAAAGAAAAAGTGTGTTGTGTAACTGAAAATAAATCTGCGGAGAATAGTAAATAAGGCTGAAATAACAGAAAATTAACAGCTAAAAATGCATCGACCTAACCCAAGAAGGTGAGTCTCTCAAAACTAGTCTAAAAGAGGGAAAAAATCTAATCAAAACACGCAAAAAAGAGGCCAATAGATCTAAGGTCAGAAGGGACAGGGATCTAAAGGAGAATTCTGCTGAAAAGAGGTGCAGAAAACAACAAAGAGACAAAGGCAAGGTTGCTGCAACAAAAAAGGAAATCAGCTAAAGGCAGAAGGGACAAGGAGGTGACCTTAGAGGTAAACCCAAACAAAACTATATGAGGTGATTTGAAAGGGAGAAGAGCTGATCTAAAAGGGATCTGAAAATGAGGTATCAGATTTGAAAAGAAGAAGGCTGAAACTCTGAAAATTCAGACGTCTGAAATAACTAAACCTCTTCCACAAAAGGTGGAGGGTACTAAAGCCCTAAGGGGTGAGATTCCCACTTAGTTGAGTAGAACAGATCAGAAACAGGTCTAAACGAGCAGAGACAGAGGCTGGAAAACCCTGACAGAAGCTTCAGACAAACCCAGAAAAAGTGCTAGAAAAGTGTAGAAAAAAATGCAGGTCATAGGTTCTGACCTGTTTTCAGTCGAGGTCACAGTTTTGGGGTAGAAAAGTGTGTCCTCTAGGCCAGGTCACAGGTTTTGGGCTGATAATTGTGACCTACAGATCCGAGTCTCTCGGCGGCAGATTTCAGAAAAATTTGTCGTCTCAGCTACGGCTGATGTCTGTCACCTGTGCAATAGGGCAAAAAACACACAGAAGTTAAAAATTTTAATGTTTGAGCGTTTTAGAGGTGAAAAACACCAAAAAAATAGGAAAAATAAAAAAATGAAGAGAAACCCTAGGGTTTGAAATAGCTGGATATGCAGGAATATATAAAACGACAACAGTCGCAAAATAAAACCCATGTGGAGTCGCCAATTATTAGTATGAATCTTTCGTCGAAAAAAAACCACTTTAACTACGCATAAAAAATAGCCCTAACATCAATTATGGCTGCCAATATCTTCAAATCTGGAGTTAGTTGATCCAAATAAAGCTGCACAAATCTTGATCCATGCATAAAAAGACATTAAGCAATAAAAATGAAATGTTGTTCAATGCATCCAATAGATAAGACAAGAACAATATTTTTTGAAAGAATTTTTATATTAAAGGGGCACCTGAGAGGAAAACAAGAAAGGTGTTTCCAATTCTCCTCAATGGGATGGGTTCTTGAAAGTCCTCAGCATTTCAGATCTAATATTTCTCTCTCTTGTTGGTGTAGAAAACCCAGACAAACATAGAACTCAAAGGGAGCTCACAAAGCAAAATGATGGAGAATGTGACAATGATAATGGCTCAAAGTAATACCAAGAGTATAGATCTAGAGTGATCTAATGCAAAATGAAATGTGAGAAATGAATGGGAAAAGCCTTCTATTTATAACAAAATATTAGGGTATTCTAGAACTTGGTGTATGAATAAAATATTATTAATCAAATTCTAGAACCACCTTTTAGGAATATCTTATTATATTTATTGGAGGGAAAAGGGTTTTTGACTTGGGTCAAATCCTTTATTTATAAATAATAAATAAATAAATGATTTATTTATTATTTTAAGGAAATGGTGAAAATACAATTAAATAAATAATGATTTATTTAATTATTTATAAATGATTTAGTCATATTTAACTAGGAATATAATTTAAATAAGGATTAAATAACTTATTCGTGGGAAATAATCAAATAAATAAGGATTTATTTAATTGATTCCTTTTTTTGGGTTAAATATGACCAGGAATAATAATTGAATTGATGTTTAACTAATTATTCCTTGAGGAAATATAAACAAATATATATTTGTTTATTATTTCCTTTTGGGGTTTTCTAAACTTTCTTGTTTAGACCATAAACAACTTAATAAAGGTGTTTTACTAAGTTATTTCACATAGTGAAAGCAATTTTACTTAGGGTAAAATTGGTCTTACATGGTGTACTTGGGTTCATCTAATGACAATAGGTTAGATGACCAAAAAATGGTGTAACAGAGGACTTGAGGTTCATTTGGAAAAGAGACACCGAGAGATCAAGAGATTGAATTTTCTGAAGTGAGATGCTCAGACAAAAACTTTGATCGAGAGATTCTCATGTAGAGAGGGGTAGAAGCAGTTTTGGTTAGAGGATCTTCTCTGGGGCCAAGAATACTCAACAAAGAGGTAGAAAAAGATGAATAGGAGGCATCGCAGTGCCCATAGAAGGTGACGCAGGGCCATGAAGAACACATAGAGAGGCAACACAAAATTTCAATCAGAAGTCTGAGATTTCGCTGGGAGATCAGGATTCTGAGTTGGGAAGGTTGAAATAGAGTTTCCTAAGAGAAGATCGATTCAGTAGAGGAGGTGACGTAGTCCCTTATAGGTCCCCATGTAGGCCTACACAATAACTGTGTAGAGGAGGCACAAAGTTTGTTGTAGTTTCATTAGTTAAGCTACCGTATCAGTCAAGACTTGTAGAGTGAGGTAATCTCACAATTTTTCTTTTGACGAGTGATATTATCTGTACATGATTGCCAACAAGGCATCCAAAGATTGTATTAAGAAATAACTGTTGCTTAATAATAAAACCCTCAGATCTATTGCACCGGTTTTCATGCATTGGGTTTTTTCGAGGAATTTTTTCCAAAAAGACCGATGTCATGTGTGATGTATTTCTTTCTTGCTTATTTTCTTGTTTCTGCATATTAGTTAATTAATTGAATTCTACAGTAGTAATGCACTTCATTATTTTTAGTAGAACAATGCAAATAACTTGTTCATTAAATAACAAGTAGGTGAAGTATTTTCAGTGGCCACAGTAGGATTATGGACATGGAATTTTCACATGGTATCAGAGCATTGCAGGTGAAACAAGAAGAGTAGAGCCAATTTTGGATAGGAGGTCGAATAGCTACAAGAGGCATAAGTTTGAATCCCCAGAGGGATTGTGCAGTCCAAGCCAGGAGGGTTGAAGTTTCGAGGAAAGTATCTCTCTGAGTGAGTCGATAGAGAGGAAGGGATTCCAAATCAAAACTTTGCCATGGGAGAGGGAGCAACACAATGCCTCAGTGTAGATTTGGTGGAATGCAGTTTTCTATAGGAATAATTTGTTTTTCTGGGCATAAATACGTCAGAAGGAAGAAAAGAAGCACAGTGAGGGAATTTTCTTCCTTAGGGAGTTCCTAGCCAAGGAATTCTATTTTTCGAGATATGCACAACAAATCTGGGTGGCTGATTTACCATCTCCAACAAGGAGTGCATAATACAATCCAACGTTGTGAAAAGGAGAAAGAGAGGGAGAAAATTCGACATTTTTTTGACAGCCATGGAAGCTCATGGGCTTAGAGATCAAGATCGGTTGGAGGGAGCCTCCAACTATGTAATATGGAAGGCGAAAATTACATGCCTTCTAGATAAATTCAATCTCAAGATTTACATGACGAGTATGGTAGCTGTCCCTACAAATCCATATCTATTGAAGAATTACACGACCGATATGGCGAAGGGTAAGAGGCTTCTCCTTGATGGAGTTAAATATCATAATTTCTCTCACATAGCCAGCATGGAAACAACTAGGAAGATGTGGGAAGCCTTCACAATGTTATACAAAGGATCTTCCAAACAATGAAAGAAGTACTTAGAGCAAAAACTGAGGATGATGCAGATGAAAAAGGGGGAGCGTATTGATCCATTCCTATCTAAGTTTCAGTAAATCCATGATCAACTAGCAGCCGTGGGGTCCACACCTCAGCCTACCGTGATGGTAAGGTTGGCCCTCAACGCAATCACAAAAGAATGGCAGGTTTTCGTCCAAAGCAACTTGGGAAAAGAAACCTTGGCAAGCTGGGAAGAGATATGGGCTGCTCTACAGCAAGAAGAGTTAAGGAGGGGCCTAGTCAAGTGTAAAATTTATGGCGACAGTAGCAATGGGTCAAAGACAAAGGAGGAGGAGGAGAATGTAGCCCTTGCATCCAAGGGGCATCAAGAGTAGCAAAGATGGAAGAAGGACGCCTCGAAGATCAAATGCTTCAAGTGTGATGAATTTAGTCACTACACCACGCAGTGTCCTTTGAAGAAAAAGGAAAATCATGAGAAGCATGATATGAAGGTTGCATCCACAAAGATCGAAGAAGATGAGTATGCCATGAGTGCCCACACCTCTCCAGGAGGGAGATGGGGTGATATTGAACTGTAAGTTTGCAATAACTTCAGTTGGGAAGGATCCTTGAGGAGTCCACCTCTTGGATCATAACCTTGCTACGGGTGCCCAAGATTAGTAGTATAAGGGTGGAGGAGTTTCATTTGGTAAAAAGGAGTGTTGGAGCGACAGATGCAGTGGTTAGCAACGCCAAAATATGAGCAGCGTAGTTCATAGTTGCAGCAGTGCCAAAAGGCACATCACAGAGCAGCAAAAATGTAGTGCTTCAAAGGGACAGCGTGGGACTAGCAGTAGTCAAATTTTCAATATCTAGATACATCATGAACACTTATCTAGATTTTTGGATGTTTTTTAGTTTCCTCTCTCAACAATTGAGTTGCAGCCAAAGTTAGCAGTGGCAGTGCTAGAAGCAGATGCAGAATTTGAGAGGGAGTTGCAGTACGGATGCAGTTTTGATCATGACAGGGTCAGCAGTAGTACAGTTGTAGCAACAACGCAATATTTAGTGGACAACATGTCAGACATCAACAACGCAAAGATGCTTCAAATTCATAGCAGTGTGCAACAAGGTATATTTGCTAGAGCACATTCCTCGCTAAGAGGGAGTGTTGATTTGGGGTAGCATCAGATGTGCTCTAAGTCTCAAACTTTGTGGAGAGGCTTAAACACATGTATTCCAGATAATATAGAAATCATTTTGGGAAATTCTACCTAGAGACGGTTTTATTTAATAAATTTATTATTTTTAATGAGACCCTAAGTCTAAAATTAGGAAATTAAAATAATTAATGGGTATTATTCTAAAATATGGGTGTAACTTCTAGAAAAAGCAGATCAAGTCAAAATGTAATATTAGTCATTGATTGGAGATATAATATCAGTCATTGAAGTCTCAATGAGAATAATATAAATAGGACCTGAGGGTCATTTGGAAAAGAGACATTGAGATATCAAAAGATCTAATTTTTTGAAGTGAGCAGTGCTCAAAGAAAACTTTGATCGAGAGATTCTCACACAGAGAGGGGCATAAGTGGTTTTGGTCAGAGGATCTTCTCTGAGGCCAAGAATACTCAGTAAAGAGGAAGAGAAAGACACAAATAAGGCAATACAATTCCCATATAGTGTGGTTCAACACCCAGAGAGGGTGATGCAGGGCCACAAAGGCCACATGAAGAGGCAGTGTAACATTCCGAGCATAAGTCTGAGATTCTGCTGGGAGATCTAGATTTTGAGTCGGGAAGATTGGAATTGAGTTTCCTGAGAGTAGGTGAATTCAATAGAGTATGTGATGTAGTCCCTCAGAGGTCCTCGCATATGCCCATGCAATTACTGTGCAGAGGAAGCACAAAGGGTGTTGGGGTTTTGTTAGTTCAACTACTAGATCATCATATACTTGTAGAGTGAGGTAATCTCATAATTTTTCTTCTACCGAGTGATATTCTCTATACTGGATTTCCATCAAGGCATCTAGAGATTGTATTTAGAAATAACTGTTGCTTAATAATAAAACCCTCAGATCTGCTGCACCGTTTTTCCTGCATTTGGTTTTTCTAGGGACGTTGTCTAAAAACAATGGTGTCTTGTGTGATGTATTTCTTTCTTGCTCAATTTCTTCTTTCTTCATATTAATTAATTAAGTGAAGGATACAATAGTAATTTACTTCAGTATTTTCAGCATAACGTTGCGAATAATTTTTTCATTTTTTTTTTTTCTCGTTTAGACTAATCCTAATCTTTCCATTTTTTCTCCTCCCATTCCACCCACGGGTTTCGAACCGGTGACCTTACAGAACGGAGTGCCTTAACAATGCACCCCATCACCGACTGTTCTACACCACGTGGGCGCGAATAATTTTTTCATTAAATAACAAGTAGGTAAAGTATTTTCAAGTGGCTGTAGTAGGATTCCTAACTTGGAATTTTCACATCTGTCATCCACATAAGGGTGTTTAATGATTCAACTTAAACTTAGGAAGAGGTATCAAAATGAATTCATAACACCTAAATCAATGTAGAGACACGTCCTAGTTTTTCTAGTTACTTCAGATAATGTATAGAATTTGCATGAGGTAAGAATGGCATCAGAGTTACAGTCCGACATACAATCAATAATGATATGACAATCCATAAATCATGATTCTTTGGAAAGTCCCTGATATATTGTAAATTTTAGAATCTTCTCTTTTCATAATATAGGTCGGTATATTATCTTCTCATGGCCCTGTTGGATGGTTATGCATATTGTCTTGGAATAGTTTAGATGGTACACTTTGTTGATTTCAAGTTGGCTACGAATTGCATAAATTCTTTTTCGATAGGGACCCTGCCCTCTGATTTAAATTCATCTATGAACCTCACTCTCAATTATATATACAGACATGAAAATTTCTCTTATTACTTGGCATAATTATGATATTTCACTGCATTTGATATCAGGGTGGCTGCAGTGTCTCAGTGACAGCTTATTAGCATCACAATGGTATACCATACCATTAGTATGGTTGATATTTGACTTATTCATCTTGGCATACAATAACATGGTTGGCCTATCATATATGTAAGATGGATTCATATATTTGTGTATAAAAGATCAGTTACTTCATTAACACAACAGACGTATGCTTGACATCAATCTATCAACACATCAAGCATGAAAGGTCATCGGAAATAGAAACATTATAAATGAATCTTGTTCACAAATGAAGTTGTGAACAAGATGTGTAAGTTATAGACAATATGATAGGTCGGATCTACACCAGCTCTTTTTTCTTTGGCATTTGCATATATACCTTTTGATGAAGTATAGAAGGAGTTGTTTCCACAATAAAGAGAATCCTTTCCATATTCTCTTGAGGATTGCAACATAAAGGAATATCCTTGTACTAACATTAACAATAACGGTTACTCTTGATATGGATAGTCTTACTTCTAAACATGTTTTCTTGGATACATTTGCTACTTGTTCATCTGTCGAGATATACTGCAAATTTACTATCCCATCCTACACCAAGTTCCTTATAAAGTGGAACCTATTGTTGATATGCTTCATACTAGTATGAAACACGACATATCCATACATCTTGATAAAAATTTGATTGTCAAAGTTAATTATAGTAGGATTCAAAGAATTCTTGAATAAATATATCAGAAGCTTCCTTAACTACATAACCTCCTTTCCTAATTCACATGAAACCACATATTTTTACTTAGTGCTACTTAAATCAATGAGATCTTGCTCTCCACTCATCCATGAAATCATACCAGACCCTGGACTGAAAGATCCACCGGTAGTACTCCTTCCATTGGTCTCACTCCCACCCCAATTAGATTTTTTGAAGCGAATTAGGTTGACTTCCTTACTATCTTACTTTAGTCAATGATGTATAGTGCCACGAAGATATCTTAATATGTGTTTTGCAACTATCCAGTGATCATGACAAGCTTCCAACTGAAGCTGACTAAGAATGTTTACTGCAAAGCATATATCTAGCCTAGTGTTTACTAGACACATTAGGGAGCATACCAACTTTCAATAGGAGGTAGGATCTGTTATCACTCTGCTAGATTCCCAAGGCTGAAGAAGGAATCCCAACAGAAGTAACCATAGACCAAACTTTGGCTTGGTAGCTAGCCCTACCAAGTCGAAGAGGGCTATCTCCACAAGGTCACAGCCAAGATGGTTGGAGGAATTAGGGTTTTTAGGCTATATATGAGTGCAGGGTTTGTTTTTATTTTATTGGGTTGGGTTTCATTGGATGAAGATATTAGGTCAAGGGAGCTAGGTCAGGGAAAATGAGATAGGGTTGCAGAGATCCAATGGGGCAAGGTAGGCATAAGTCTTAGCACTATAAATATGATTGTGATGAGATGGTTTTAGGACTAATGAGAAGCTAGGAAGAGCATGGGAGATGTATTCTTCCTAAACGGAGGAAAATGAACAAATTACGATATCTGTCCCTAAACAGAGCATGAGCAAGCATGTGTTCTACCTATCAACTTGAAAGAAATCATACAATAGATATGTAATGAAAATGAATAAAACACATTCTAACATATGAAGCTGAAGGAAAAACAATGATAAACATCATACCACATGTATCCCAAAAAATAGCTGCAACTCTTCTTTACTAACTGCCAAACTGAGTACAATGGTTTCCTTGATCAACAAGCTAACATCCAAACTGATTCCAACCTTTGAAAATGAGTCAAAAATTACATGATATAGGCCTCAAACAACCTCTCCCAACCTTAGGGGTTGAATTCCTAAGTTGAGGAGCTGATCTAGAACAATCTGAACTAATACCTAGAGTGTAGGGAGGTCCAAGTGACTCCTCCCTAAATTCATTCAAACTGATTCATTTGACTTAATGATAAATTTTACCTAATGAATCTACCCCTAGGTAACTTATCCATAGCATAACTAAATTTACCATCATCAATTACATAGGTAGAAACATGAATTTCTGAAGTAAAGTCAAAATTTCAGTGAAAAACCAAAAATATCAGCAAATGTGTCATTTATGCCCTCATTGTATCATTTGCGTCCTCCGTGTTACAACATGATTTTGGGTGCCTTCCTGGTGTCCAAATTGGACCTAAGATAGATCGTTGGAAAGCCATTCAAATCTAGTTTCCAAATATTCCTTCAATTTCCAAAATTAAGGTCATTTTCCTTCTCAAAATTTCATTCTCCCAATATTTTTCATTTGCGAAGTGCCAAGGCCAAAACAGGGGCAGAAATGTGATTTTTAGGTTTTTTTTTTTTTAATATTTTCACCTATCAAATATGAAAATAAAGGCTGGAAACATGGTTTTATGGAATGAAGTTTTCCTTAGTAATCCAATGGTAGTCTTCGTTCCCTCAAAAAGTTCTCCAAACCTTTGCGTAACACCTAGGGAGTTGCACAAATGACAGTCAAACTATGTAAAAATTCTGAATTTTCTGGAAACATTGGCCTCCAAGATTGAGCAATATCTCACTAACCATGAGGGTTTTTGAAAAAACTAGAGAATTTTGTGTTATTTTTCATGTTTGGAACACAAATATCCTCTAGTTTCTACAAATTCATTTTCATTTGGCCCCAATCTTCTCTACAAAACGATGTCTCAAACAGGATTTTGCACAGGTAGAAAAATAGGTTATGAATATGTGAATGGATCTCTCATTATGTAATACCTGTGTAAATAGTGAGATATTTTTTTTGTACTTTCATATATTAGGAACAAAAACCTCCTACAATTTCCAAAAAATCATTTTTTTTGCCACAATATGTTCTGCAAAAAGGTAACCAATCAGGACATTTTTGGAAAATGTGCCTTCGAAGAGTTTTCCAAAATTTCCCAAATTTTCTTCAAATTTCCTCAAAATTTCTTCAGACTTACTTCATGGAGACCTGATATTGCAATCTATGCTATCATGGATGCATTAATGAGAAATTCCAACTTACCCTTCTCTTTCTGCTTGATTAGGGTTTGTAGTTCTGGACCAATTCACAGAAATCAAAGTTGCCCACATGTTTGAAACATGTCACTGCCATAAGAGATGCCAAAAGTTCTCTAGTACTTGTTGGCTCAAGTATGAGTATTATACCCCCTCTATGTGGCATTCTAGCCTCTGTTTCTTCTCCCTCACTATATGATCTCTTTTCTTCCTCTTCTGCCATGGTGCTTTTATCAAAACCCTAGGGAAGTGGATGGTTTAAAATATGTTTTTAGGAATGAGGAATGGGAAAGGGAAAATGAAGGAGATGATGCTAGGAATGTATGAAACGGGGAAGGGGATAAGGATTGGTAGTATGTTGGGATTTATGATGGGGATTTTGGGATTGGGAGCCTAGGAAAATGTAGCACCTAGGGCTTAGGGTTTTGGTAAAAAGGGATAGGGAAAGGGAATTTTGTAAAATAGGGGTTTAGGAATGGGTAGTTGCAATTGTGGGAAGGGTATAAAGGTGTAAGGAAGTGAAATTTTGGAATTTTCAAGAATGCAATGGGGATACTAGGGTTTTAAAATAATATAAAACACCAAATTCTAACCTAAATTTAATGGTACTTAATGGCATTAGCTCTTAATCATTTGCTAGAGGTCGATGAGTAGGTTGATGAAGCTTTAGAATTTTTTTTTCACTTGAATGCATTTCTATGGTTTCCTAGTCATATGCGTAGCACCTAAAGCATTTGTGCCCTCTCTGAAGCATGTGCGCCATCATAGAAGCATTTGCGCCCTCACAGAAGGATTTGTGCAATGCCTTTTGGAAGACCACTTTTGGAGGCCTTCCTAAACTCCAAATTGAGATCAGCATAGCTCATTATAAATACCTCTCTGTCTAGGTACCATTTAAATCATCAATAAAATATTTTGGGCACTCCATCTAGGAGAAAATTTGATTTTCCCAAGGTCACTCCAGAAGTGCATAAAACCTCTTGTAGCACTTGTACTTTTGACATTTCTCCCAAACCATGATACTTGTGTACAAAATGAAGGAGGTTTTTCTTTTTTGACCTATTATGGACAAAAATTTCTCTCAATTTTATCAAATTCATCTTTTTTTGGTCAGAAACATACTTTGAAGAAAAACTGGCCCTATGAGTGGCAAATGATTTCCACTCTTGGAATGACTTCTTGAATAATGGTGGGAACATGATGTTTATGAGCTTAAATGACTTCATAATTGCTTATATGACCTCCCTTATGCCTCATCTTCTCATATGTCTCTGATTCAATTTCAAACCCTAGCTAAGTGGGAGAGGAAATTAGGGTTTGGTGTAGGCAAAATAGGGGATTTAGGGCTATCTTGTAGGGGGACGGGAATGAAGGGGTTAGCGATTGTCTAAATTCTTGGGGAAATTTTTTGGGATAGGGATAGATGTTAGAGAGTAGGGGAAAGTGGAATTTCAAGGATTGAGTGAGGGGAAGGGGTCCAAAAGGGAAAAACATAGGCCTAGTCTAAAAAAGTGTCAAATTGTAGCAATAGGCTAGGGCTTGTGAAACAATGATGATTTTGAGGGATAGGAGTGATGGGAAGTATTTAGGAAGGTATATTAAGGATAGGGGAAGGTGTAAGAGCATCAGGATACAATTATTATTGATGATTTAACCATGGAATTCATGAAACCAAGAAAAAATCCCTCAAAACCTTAAGAGAGGGAAATGAGCTTTCCAAGCACAACTGAGAGACAAAAATGGTAAACACAAAACCAATTACTTGGAAATTATAGTTTGGAACCTGAAATTTTTGAATACATTTGAATATTAATACTCCTTTAAAATATTAATTTGATGGTGAAATGACTAATTTTCATGATTTTGACCCTATGACCTAATGATGGCACAACATGGAAGAATGAGATGAATGATGACCATGATGACTATCAGACTCTTTCAACAATGAATGAATTGACCATGATGATGTCCATTGAACATGGAGGTGGAAGGAGTAGTAATGATCTCAATATCCTAATCAATGACCAAAATTTTGCATGACCTAGTGGAATGATAAAAAAAATCTGAGTGGGACCCCTAAAATTAATATGAAAAGAGTGATTTTGATCACCGATGGCAGAATGAAAATTATGACACTAACATCGGCCTTATTGGGTATGGAAATTCCTTGGAGGTGTCAATAACACCGTAGACCAATTTCCTAACCATTGGGCCAATACGCTCAAAAAACTCAAACTGAAATGCATGACTAAATACTGACAACTCAATGACACAAACTAACTTTGAAACTGACTGAAAAATAACAACTTGGAAAAATAGACTAACTCAATGCAAAATCAAATGTCTGAAACTTGACTCAATATTGACTAAAAATTAAAAAAAACTTACTAAACCTATTGATGACAACATATCATTGAGGCTTGAGGGCTTCAAATCCTGATGGAAACCACCTGTCAGTTTGAAAGCATATATACAATCAGGCAATATCAAAATGCCAATGTAACCAATCAAGAAAATGCCTCCTTGATTGATTCTCCCAATCAGATTCTCTAGACAGCAATAAATATTTACAATTTGGCAGCCAAAAACACAGATGACAATGATCTCCATCATCATTGAATACTATAATAATTACCTTCATTGCTAACTGCTAGAAACTTGCCACTGGATTTTGAAAAACATGAAAATTTACCTCTTGCTAATCTAGAAGAAACAAGGTACCTTTTTCTCTTCATTTTTATCTCTCTTCATAATGTACCTCAGCAAGAGTGTTTTCCTGGTCGTCAAAAACTTCTGAACAAGTAGGTGAGCAAATTTCTTCTTGAAATAAAAATTCTAAACACGACACATGAGAAGAAAAATTTGAATGACAGTCCTCAATGCGCTGGTCCTCTGCAATTTGAATACATTGTTGATCATCTTCATATGACATCGCAACTATATTGTCATGCTTTTTATCACACTCATCAATCATAAGAGGGAAAACTTCAGATTGTTTGTGAAAATCAAAACTGACATTCCTATTATTTACCACATAATCATTCAAATAATATTTTTCACTTACTTGAACAAAGATCTCATCTTGGTTTTCAGAAAAGGACTGGATTACCTCCTCCTGAAGACTTTGTTTTGATGGGATGAGAACACTTAGGTAAATAATTTTGTTTTCTTCATTCGAGGTGATCTCAACAATAGAGCTCTCCTTCATGGGATCGGAAAAAACATAATCTTCATCATCACAATCTAAATCTAGATCTGGATCATCCAGCTTGACTTTACCACAATCTGAAATTGGAACTTGATTTTCCTACATACCATCTTCTGCTGCAAGTAGATCTGAAATAAGACCTTGTCTTCCATCATTTTCAACTGTACAAAGACCCCCAGCCTGCTGCAAAATTTCCTGAGCATATTGATAAGTATCCTCTAAGATTTCTTTATGCTACTGAAATGGACTTTCAATAGGGATTCTATGATCTCATCATCCATGAATTCATCATCTAGATAAAATTTCTAAATATTTTCAATAAAACTAATAACATGTTTACAACAGTTATGAACTAATATTAAGGATGGAAAAAATTATTTATACCTTTCAAAGGACATGGTATGAAAATCCTTTAAACAATGAATACAAGCAGACGAAAAAATTTCATACCAAGATCGAGCCTCACCTTCCAGAGTGGCCATGAATATCTTCATCAAGTAGTCTTCAAGAAAATCAATCTTTAATCTATGCACATGCATGTGAAATATCACCAAATGAAGAGCAACATCATTACCTTTCACATCTTTGAACTACGAAAGATATGTCACCCAATCAACCCGAGGTATGCGATTCAGAAAACCTAGTATGTGATCTCGGCTCATGGGAGCATACCTTCGAGCAATTTAATCCATTTTGAAAATTTCTTCAAGCTACTGATTTTCATGTACTGGAATGGCCATGAAGTGTTGATTTTTTGGATCTTTCAGTCAATGGAGTCACCCGGTGAATGATGCACAACCTTATTGTTTCTAATCGTTGTTCACCATCAACAATTAGATCTTATTTTTTTCATTCTTTCCCATGGAAGATTTGATCTTTCGTTCCCCAGCAACGATGCCAGAATATTATCACTCTGCCAGATTCCCAAGGCTGAAGAAGGAATCCCAAGAGAGGTAACCACAAACCAAAATTTTGGCTTGGTAGCTATCCCTACCAAGTCGGGGAGGGCTCTCTCCACAATATCACAGCCAAAAGGGCTAGAGGAACTAGGGTTTTTAGGATAGATATGAGTGCAGGTTTTGTTTTGTTTTGATTGGGTTGGGTTTCACTGGATGAAGATATTAGGTCAAGGGAGCTATGTCAGGGAAAATGAGATAGGGTTGCAGAGATCCAATGGGGCAAGGTAGGCATAAGGCTTAGCACTATAAATATGATTGTGATGAGATGGTTTTAGTACTAATGAGATGATAGGAAGAGCATGGGATATGTATTCTTCCTAAACAGAGGAAAATGAACAAATTATGATATATTTCCCTAAACAGAGCATGAGAAAGCATGTGTTCTTCCTATCAACTTGAAAGAGATCATAAAATAGAGATGTAATGAACATGAATAAAACACATTATAACATATGAAACTGAAGGAAAAAAATGGTAAACATGATACCACATGTATCCCAAAAAATAGCTGCAACTCTTCTTTATTAACTGGCCAAACTGAGTACAATAGTTTCCTTGATCAACAAGGTAACATCCAAACTGATTCCAAACTTTGAAAATCAGTCAAAAATTACATGATATAGGCCTCAAACAACCTCTCCCAACCTCAAGGGTCAAATTCCTAAGTTGAGGATCTAATCCACAATAATCTAAACTAATACCTAAAGTGTAGGGAGGTCCAAGTGACTCCTCCCTAAATTCATTCAAATTGATTCATTTGACTTAATGATAACCTTTACCTAATGAATCTACCCCTAGGTAACTTATCCATAGCATAATTACATTTACCGTAATCAATTACATAAGTAGAAACATGAATTTATGAAGTAAATTAAAAGTTTCAGTGAAAAACCAAAAATATCAGCAAATGTGTCATTTGTGCCCTCATTGTGTCATTTGCGCCCTCCATGTTGTAGCTTGATTTTGGGTGCTTTATCAGTGTCCAAATTGGTCCTAGGATATCTCATTGGAAAGCCCTTCAATTCTAGTTTCTAGATCTACCTTCATTTTCAAAAATTAAGGTCATTTTACCCCTCAAAATGTCATTCTCCCAAGACTTCTCATTTGCACAACACCTAGGATGTGATTTTTAGGTATTTTTTTATCTTTTCACCTACCAAATATAAAAATCAAGGCTGGAAACATGGTTTTTTGGAATCAATTTGTCCTTAGGAATCCAATGGTGGTATTCTCTCCCACAAAAATTTCCCCAAACATTTGCGTAGCGCCTAGGGCATTGCGCAAATGACAGTTAAACTGTGTAAAAATTCTCAATTTTCTGGAAACATTAGCCTCCACGATGGAGAAATATCTCACTAACCAAGAGGTTTTTTGCAAACCTTAGAGAGGTTTTTTTTACTTGGAATTTTTTGAACAAAATCCTCCTCCAGTTTCTCAAAACTAATTTTGTTTGGCCACAATATTCTCTGTAAAAACGTGTCTCAAATAATATTTTGCACATGCAGAAAAATAGGCTGTGAGGATGTGAATGGATCTCTCATTATCTAATACCTATGTAAAAAGTGAGATTGGTTTTTGTACTTGGATATCTTAGGAACAAAAACCTCCTCCAGTTTCCAAAAATTAAGTTTTTTTTTTTTCCACAATATGTTCTTCAAAAAGGTGACAAAACAGGACATTTTTGGAAAATGTGCCTTCGAAGAGTTTTCCAAATTTTCCCAAATTTTCTTCAATTTTCTTCAAAATTTCTTTATACTAACTTCATGGAGACTTGATATGATAAGCTATGCTATCATGGATGCATCAAAGAGAAAATCCAACTTACCCTTCTCTTTCTTCTTGATTAGGGTTTGTAGTTCTGGACCAATTCACAGGAATCAAAGCAGCCCACATGTTTGAAACATGTTACTACCATAGGAGATGCCAAAATTTCTCTAGTACTTATTTTCTCAAGTCTAATTATTATACCCCCTCTATGTGGCCTTCTATCCTTTGTTCTTCTCCCTCATTGTATGATATGTTTTCTTCCTCTTCTTCCATGGTGTTTTTATCAAAACCCTAGGGAAGTGGATGGCGTGAAATTTGTTTTTAGGAATGAGGAATGGGAAAGGGAAATGAAGGAGATGATGCTAGGAATATATAAAATGGGTGATGGGATAAGGAGTGGTAGTATGATGCGATTTAGGATGGGGATCTGGGGATTGGGAGCCTAGGTAAATGCATCACCTATGGCTTAGGGTTTTGGGAAAAAGGGTTAGGGAAAGGAAATTTTGTAAAAAAAGGGTTTCGGAACGGGTATTTTCAATTGTGGGAAGGGTATAAAGGTGTAAGGGAGTGCAATTTGGGAATTTTCAAGAATGCAATAAGGATACTAGGGTTTTAAAACAATTTAAACACCAAATTATAGCCTAAATTTCACAACACTCAACACATGAACTTGATGAAGATAGCATTTAACGGCATTAGCTCTTACTCATTTGCTGGAGGTCGATGAGTAGGTTGATGAACCTTTAGAAATTATTTTTTGTCACTTGAACATGTTTCTATGGTTTCCTGGTCATATGCGTAGCACTTGAAGCATTTGCGCCCTCACAGAAGCATTTGTGCCCTCATAGAAGCATTTTTACCCTCTTTAAATCATTTTCACCCTCATAGAAACATTTGCGCCCTCTCTTAAGCATTTGCGCCCTCATAGAAGCATTTGTGCCCTCTCTTAATCATTTGCACCCTCACAAAAGGATTTGCACAATGCCTTTTTGCATACCACTTTTAGAGGCCTTCCCTGCATCCAAATTGGTCCCAGGATAGCTCGTTAGAAATATTATCTTGTCTACTCATGAAATATGCCTTTATTTTGAAGAATGGACTTGATTTGACCTATCAAAAATTGTTTCTCCTAAGACTGGTAAAAAAGTGGAAAAAGAGGGTGCAAAAATGCAGTGTGTTGTTGCAGGAAACTTTTTTAGGCCTTCCTCAACTCCAAATTGAGTTCAAGATAGCTCATTGGAAATATATCTCTTTCTAGTTACCATTTGAATCATCCAGCAAGTCATTTGGATACTCCATCTAGGAGAAAATTTGATTTTCCCAAGGTCACTACAGAAGTGCAGAAAACCTCTTGTAGCACCTCTATTTTTGACATTTATCCCAAACCATTATAGCTGTGAAAAAATGGAAGGAGGTTGTTATTTTGTGACATATTATTGAAAAAAACCTCTCTCACCTTTATCAAATTCATCTATGTTTGGTCAGAAACATACTTTGAAACAAACTGGCCCTATGAGTGGCAAATGATTTTGACTCTTGGAATAAATTCTTGAAATATGGTGGGGAAATGATGTTTATGAGCTGAAATGACTTCATAATTGCTGATATGACCTCCCTTATGCCTCCTCTACTCATATGTCTCTGATTACATAGAAAACCCTAGCTTAGTGGGAGAGGAAATTAGGGTTTTGTGTAGGCAAAACAAGGGATTTAGGATTACCTTGTAGAGGGAGGGGAATGAAGGGGTTAGGGGCTATCTAGATTCTTGGGGAGATTTTGGGGGATAGGGATAGATGGTAGAGAGTAGGGGAAAGTTTAATTTCAAGGATTGAGTGAGGGGAAGGGGTCCAAAAGGGAAAAGCACAAACCTAGTCTAGGAAAGTGTCAAATTGTGGCAATAAGGTAGGGCTTGTGAAAAAATGATGATTTTGAGGGATAAGAGTGTTGGGAAATGTTTAGGAAGGTATATTAAGGATATGCAAAGGTGTAAGAGCATCAGGATACAATTCTTGCTGATTATTTAACCATGGAAGTCAGGAAACCAAGAAAAATTCCCTCAAAACCCTAGGAGAGGGAAATGAGCCTTCCAAGCACAACTGAGAGACAAATATAGTAAAAAAAAACCACTTGTAAATTATATTTTGGAACCTGAAATTGTTGAAGAAATTTGAATATTACTACTCCTTTAAAATATGAATTTGATGGTGAAATTACCAATTTTCATGATTTTGGCCCTATGACCTAATGATGGCACAACATGGAAGAATGAGTTGAATGATGACCATGATGACTATGGGACTCTTTCAACAATGAATGACCTAACCATGATTATGTCCATTGATGATGGAGGTGAAAGGAGTAGTAATGATCTCATTATCCTAATCAATGACCAAAATTTTTCATGACCTAGTGGAATGATAAAAAAATTCTGAGTGAGACCCCTAAAATGAATATGAAAAGAGTGATTTTGATCACTGATGACAGAATGAAAATTATGACACTAACAAGATCCATAAGGTTTGAGTCAGAACCCTACAAATTCTTGAGATTGGTGATCATAGGAGTATTTATGGGCTTAGATTCCATAATTTTGAATTTTTGCAACATTTTGATGATGTACTTTCCTTGCCCCAAATATATTTCCCCTAGTTTCTGCCATACTTCGAGACCCAGGTAGTAAGTGCATTAGTCCTAGATCCTTCATCTCAAATTCAACTTCGAACATCTTCTTGCACTCTTGAATTCTTATGCTCCACGCCAGTGATGAATAGATCATCCACATATAGTATAATAATGACAGACTCATTATTCACAACATTGATGTAGATATTAGGATCAATAGTACCCTTCAAGAACCCATTTCTTAGGAGATATGCATCCATTCTCATGTGAGCATGCCCTGGGATCTTGATTCAAGCCACATAGGGCTTTCTTGAGTCTACAAACATGAGAGTCCCTGTTATTCACTTCAAAACCTTTGGGTTGTTCGATGTATACTTCATCACCAATGGTCCCGTTTAGAATGTGGTCTTCACATCCATTTGATGGATATTCCAACCCATTGTAGCAAAGAATGAAACCAAATATCTAATGGTAGTATATCTTGTTGTAGATGCAAAGTTTCTTCATAATCTATTCCTTCCTTTTGAGAGAAGCCGCTTGAAACGAATCTTGCTTTGTACTTGTCTATGGTTCCATCAACAACGTGTTTGATCTTGTAGATATAGTTATATGTGACAGCCGATTTGTCACTAGGTCTAGGAACGATTTCCTAAACCCCATTTTTCATATTGAATTGTTATTCTTCCTGCATCGCCTTCTTCCAAACTTCTTGATGAACATCTTCTTCGAATGTAGATGGTTAAGGTTCAATTAGTTTCGTCATATATATAGCATACCCAGATTATATATTTGGTATTTTACTTACTCTAAAGTTTCCTTTCACAGTTTCATGTCCTTCAGCATCTTCCAAAGTATCTTTCGACCAATTTTTCCTCTTCCTTGTGGTCAGGATGATCACAGGTTGAATAGGCTCACTTGGTCCTGCTTCTTCTTCTTGATTTGTAGTACGGTTTTTGTGGTCTACTTATTCTTCTTCGAATATTGGAGATTCTTCATCATCAGAATCAATGGGGATATCTTTACATTTCTTATAGGCTTTATTTTCATCAAATATGACATCCCTACTTACTTCAATATGCCTTCCTTCCTTAATGTATATTCTATATGATTTTGAGGAGAGACTATATCCAACGAATATTCCTTTGATGCTTTTTGAATCCAACTTCTTTTGCTTTTCCTTTGGAACATGGATTTAGGAAAGGCTTCTAAATATTCAGAGGTGATCCACATTCAACCTATTTCCTTTGAATACTTCTTCGGGAGATATATTCTTAAGACTTCTATGGGGACTTATATTTTGAATATAGACAGATTTCATGGCTACTTATCCCCATAATAATTTTGGTAGAGCTTGATCAAGGAGCATTGTTTTAATGCCTTTTTCAATAGACCTATTCTTCCTTTCAGCAAGTCCATTTTGTTCGATATAGTAGGGAACAATGATCTCCCTCTTAATTTTTGCTTCCTTAAAATATGCAATCAACTCCTTAGAAGTCTATTCCCCACCATTATCATATCTTAGAGTATTTATCTTTCTTTCAGTGATGTTTTCTACTTCAGGTCGAAACTCCTTGAATTTCTCAAATACTTCATCCTTTGTCTCAAGAAGGTAGATCCATTTCCTTTTAGAATGATTATCTATAAATTTCATATAGTAGAGATGACCTCCAAGTGATTTGTCAGACATGGGCCCACACACATCAGAGTGAATAAGGTCTAGTATTTCTTTAGACCTAGACTCATTATTTGGAAATGGATTTCTTGTATGTTTTCCCAAAGAGCATCCCTTTCACACACCTTCATGATATTCCTTCATATTGGGGATGCCATTAACCAATTGATTAAGAATGGGAATAACTTTGTAGTGTAGATGACCATACCTCCTATGCCATAGCTCAATAGGAATAATTTCCATATGAACCAAATCTTGAGGAGCTGGAGTAATGACCCTATACAAGCTTCCTTCATGAACTCTGATAACTCTCATTAGGGGAATTTTGAGGTAAAAAATGGGCCTCCTAAGGAAATAATAGAATAATAGCTAAACCAATAAAATAATATTTATGAATTTGCATTTTAATTTTTGCACCACAATCAATGTAACCATGGTTAAATTCAATTGAAAGGGTGTACCAAAATAAAATTAATAAAAAAAATTGTATTGATGTGACTATAAATAAGAATGAACTTTTCAATAAAATGTCATTATCATTGAACAACTAAGGCATTTGTCCTTTGTACTCAAATAACTTAAAATAAATTATAAATATAAATTCTTAAACTCTTAATTGTATAGTATACTATTAATTAAAATTTATATGTTTTAAATTATATAATAACATGTAATCAATATATTATATGAAAATAATATAATATAATATAATAAATGTAATATATTATTTTATGTGTTTTTTTAATATTACATATTGAATTGATTTGATTTATAACATAAGAAAAAATAATATATAATATAAAAATGAATATAATATATATTCTATAACATTTAGAATATTTGTCATAATATTATGTATAATAATATATAATATTAATATAATTATAATAAAGTTAATTTAGTTGTATTTAAAATTAAAGAAAAAAAGGATTGAAATAGGTTTAATTTATATTTATAAGTATAATATAATATTTATATATATTGAAATTTTAGATTTTTTTTTTGCCCCAAACTATGTTGAACCTAATATACATTTTTTTAACATACAAAACTAATATACCTTTTTTCTTTAATTTTAATATGTTTGTATTATTAGTAATATTATAATAATATTATTCATAGATTTGATTTATCATAATGTTACAAGGTTATTTATTTATTTATTTTTATTATAATATATATGCATAGATATTAACTTATAATTAATTTGAAATTATAATGTTAAATAAAATGAGATGAATATATATTTTAAAAATAAATACATGAAAATATACAAATATAATATTTATTGAAAATGTGTAAAGACAAGATCATGTAAGGATATGCATTGTTTCTTTCAAAAAATATGAAATGACAATAATAATATTTTATTCAAAAAGTTTGAAATGACATTTATTATTAGTACTTTACTTTATGACTTTAAAAGTACTTAGAGCACTAATATCGTTAACTATGAGTTTTTATCGACCATTAAGAATGTAACAAGTACCTTTAACTCAAGCAATGCCACCTCAACCATTGGGGATGATGTCATCCCCTAAAATGTGATTGATTCTCATAAAGTGAATTTTGATTGTACAATTTCCTTAGGAGGCCCATTTTAGACCTCAAAATTCCCTTAATGAGATTTATAAATGCTAGAGTCTTTTCCCCAAACCAATACTTTTCCATCGAATTTTTTTTTTTTAATCTCCTTTATCTTTTAAACAAGAAATAGAAAGCAAATTATTTTTCAAACATGGAACATACAAAATGTTCTTGAGGTGCAACTTCGATCCACTTTCCAATTCCAACGATGTTGATCCTAGGCCTCTAACATCATATCTTTTGTTTTCACCCAATTCCACTGCATGAGAAGATGGCTCCTTTGATAGTGTATGAAGTTGTTCACTTTCCCCTGTCATGTGTCTTGATGCTCCAATATCAATTATCCATGCATTGTCATCATGAAGAGATCCTATAAGAGCAACCATTTTTTTTTGAATTTTGACCATGTTGAATAAGTAGTCACATGAACTTCTTGATCGATCTTACAACATTGTTGATACCCATTCTCACATAGATTATCAAAGAGGGAGAATCCATGTCCAAACCTTTTGAGCCAACCAAGTGATTTTCGACCTTTCTTGACCTTAGCTCTGATACCATATTGAGAAAGAAATGCAAGTAGATTAGTATTTTAATTCTCTTTCTTGATAATTAATTGTGAATTATGTTGGATTATTTTGCTTATTTATTAGATTATCTTTCATCAATCAATTACCAAATTATGTCTGTAAAAATATCACAAGAACACAAGAGATAAGATGTAGGCACCATGCCAAGGAAAAACCCCTCTCTAGGAGAAAACCTAGTAAAAAATCTCTTCCTTTAATAGTATTCTTTGAGACTCTTCACCCTAGACATTGACTAAACCTTCCCTCCAAACCAAGTCAGCCTTTCTAGATCTTCGACCCAATAGCAGCAACAACTTTTCCTCCAAAAACTTCAACTATGCAGCAATTCCGCCAGCAACAACAATAACAAACACAAATATACTTCAATCTCCCAAGTTAGGGAATGAAATGGAGAGATATCACTACAAAAATTTTGATCAGTATTGTTTGATAATATCGATAAAAATTAAGTAGATTTTAATTTGATCCCCATGTATTTTCAATCTTAGAATCTTGGACAAAAGGATTTTCCTTGGCCAGAGCCTGGCAACCATGGGTATTGTAGTTGAATTTGCACCCATGTTCCATCAGATATTGATGGACACCATAATAGGTATTGTCGCAATGACACTTAAAACCTATTAATCCCACGCATTTTTGGTAACTACAACATCACGCAGGTTTACTAGACTCCACATGATGATGAGCATCAGTTTGAATTTTCCCACCAAAACCAAAACCTCTTTCCTTCTCCTTCTTCTTATTCAGCAACATATCCTTCAGCAACATTCTCCAATTTTCTTCTCTCACTCACGGCCATCACTAAGATGTACGACTGTTAGTCCTGGTCTAGTGCATGAAACATGGAGTAGAGAATTATATTTTTCACTCCCTCTTAATCAAAGAGGATCTAATCATTCCTGTTCAAAGAATATTCTCAACCATCCTCTTATCCTAGATAGATTTTATCCAGGCTCCCTCTTAACTTATGGAGTTACGCTACTTCTTTACAATGTCAGAGAATCATTCATGGATTCAATCCATTTCATTAGAGTTATCATCATCCTCATCATGCTTATTACATAAACGAGAATCTTCACCATATTGAATAATGTGTACCTGCACAACTTAGGTATCAAGTACAACCAAATATATAGAACCATGAAGTTAGCCATATCAGAATCACAAAATATTTTCAACTTTATACTTATCAGATACACAAACTTAATTACAAACAAGAGACATACAACTCTTCAATATTTTTCTAGGTACTTTTTCATAAGCCCTAGGCTACATCATAACAAATTTTATTCTATCCAGGGTTTCAATGTTTCTTTCAAAGGTGTAACACACCCTACTACAATATATAGCAAACCCTAGAAATAAGAATATATATATATATATATATATATATATATATATATATACATACAAGATGTTTAACAACTTTTAAAATTCAAGATGAAAAAATATTATTTATGTCATATAGCGATCCCTTAAAATAAGTCAAAATAAAAGAGAAATATCTAATAACTTTGAGAATTCATATTTATTATACTTCCCACTAGGATTTTATACAAATCCTAGATTTCATACAAGAAAATAAATCAAAGTTAATCATAGCTTAGTCATTAATATGACCAGCTTCCACTAGGGTTAGTTGCAAACCTTAGATTTTCAATCAACCATCAATCCCATGAAAACTTAGATTTCAACAATCTTACATAAATATCAATTCATCACATTATCATACATCAAATAGTTTTACTTATACAAAGGTTTAACTCCAAAACCATATAATTTCATTTTCACAACCTCAACAATCATTATATAAATATATCTCTGATTTTTGTATCACACATACTCGAGAATTTAACTACTACTAGGGTTTAGTTGCAAAAACCTATATTTACAAATATCATCATCCTAGAATATCATACAAGTACTTATATTAAGTCCTAAGACTTATGACCGTCAAATAACTAGGTCAACACATGTATCTAGGAGTTCATGTATATGTATTATAACATTAGTATATTAGACATCCATTGGGCCTAGACCAAGCTAGGGTTTCAACCATATCTTCACATACTAAGCAAAGGCATTTCATATCATAGTAAAACCCAACTTCATGACATATCAATAATAAATTTAATTAGACTAAGGTTTTATCAGACATACCAAGGAGAACATTTCTAAGAAATTATAAGGGTCTTTCTTACACATTCCACCCAACCCTAATGAGTTATAGTTTCAATATAGGAACATAACAAACCCAAAATTACCAATATTTTAAAGGTTTGGGATTTTATACCTTATCATTCAACCCTAACAAGTTAGGGTTTTTTTATCATACCAAAATCCCAAATATGAAATCATCAATAAAACTTCAAATAACATTTCACAATATCCATAAGAAATTTAGGGTTTCATACATTCGCATCAACATACCCTCAGGTAGGGCTTTGCATAACCTATCTAGGGTTCTTTTGTGCTATTCAAAAATCCTCGTTATTTTAGAATAGTTGCCTTAGAAAATAATGGGGACCCCTTAAAAAAAAATTATACTAGAACAAATAATACCCTTAAGTGATTAATTAAAATAGGAATAGGAGTTAGAAAAGCTAAGGGACACCTTTTTGTCTAAAGGGCACTTAGGCGTAAAATTTAAAAGAAACATACTTGCAAATGGAAATAGCAAAACCACGTAGACAACATATGACATCTAAATCCACTCCAAATGATTTGAAATGTGATATAAATAAAAATATTTAATAAAGGAAAAGGGCTTCCGACCGAATCATGTTTCATGAAAAGAAAACCGCGGGACCCGCCATTTCCACGTCACCAATAGAAAATTGAAAATAGCATCTCCATCCTACCATCATTCAATCCACCCCCGTTTTCATTTCCCCGATGCGATATATCCCATCACATCGCATTTTTTCTAACAACCACCTCCTTCCACCATCCAGTTTCACCGAAAATGCGATTGCGATATCACATCGCAAAATTTTAACGTTCCTTTTCCCTGCTAATGTTTGAAGCTTCAAAAAAATTTAATATTTTAACTTAAAAAGGAGTTATAGTGCAAAAAATATTTAATCGCAATTGGCAAGACATGGGTTTTTGGCGTTTTAAGAAGTTAACACACAGATAAATTTGTGATGCGAAAATATCTTATTTAAATGCATAAATTTCTATTCAAGCACGTGAACCAACGCTTTCCATTAATGACATAACTTAATGGTCTAACCACTCGAACCTCCAAATATGATTTGATCGCAAAAGAATTAAATGTTTCAGATTACTTCGCATGCCGAGTTTTATTTTCCATTATTTAAATTATTGTTACACTACTCGTATTGTGACAAGATTGCCCCTTTTTACTTGTTGTTATTATTATTTCACAGGAAATTCCAAACAAACAAAGTTCCTAAGAAATTTCTAAGGCCATAAAGAAGTCTGAAATTCCCATGGCTCCCCTAATATTGCGCCTTCTTATAGTGAAGTAACAGAAATGCCACCCCTATTCACAAATACTACATGCGCATCAGAAAGTGGTTCTGCTTCTTGGAAACAACTATACAGGTTATTTGAAGACGAGAATCCCCGCAGAGTTGAAAGAAAAGCTATTGTAGATGCTTATGATACCTCATAAGCTACTATATCTGACATTTCCAACTCTTTTCTACACTGAATTTCTACACGCCCCAATATTCTACCATATATAGATATGGTGAAATGGATTATTTATAACCTCAACATCAGAGATAGAAATTTCCTAACAAGCATAGGTACAATGATAGGTTCATTCAGAGCCAAATATTTGAAGAAAATGTACCACATTCCAGACCCTGAGAAGGTGTATGATAAAGATTTCCTAGTGCAATTTGCAAAGGAGAATAAGTTGCATTCAGATCCCATAAAGAAATGGAGGAGTAACATTAACAAGCATAAACATGATGATAAGGGTATTTCTTCCATTTCTTCGCTTGTTGGACCCTATTGTTATATTTATGCTATGATTTATAGACTTTTTGGACAACCCAATACCACTAAATTCTCCGTTGAATGGGTTCCCCTTATGGATGTTGTCACAAACTCCTATAAAATGGACTGGGGAACCATTTTGTCAAATAATATTACTACCCAAATTCTTGAATACAATTTTTTTTTTCATCTAATATCCTTCCCCTATTTTATATGAGTGCCTACATTATGGATGCAGCGTGTTTTACATCAGATTTTCCAACCATAGGTTGGAAATGGACTATCCAAGGCCCCGCTCCCATTCATATTTATCATAGTATTCTATGGGGATCAAAATATGAAACTTATTTCTACAAGATTTGCCCCGGATTCATGCTCCCACTGTTTGAATTTGTGTTTGATGAAAAGGTGCATGGGTTGTCCAAAGAAGCTCAAGTAGACTTCACATCCATTGGAAAATGGGTTGGGGAAGAGTTGTTCATTTATGTCAGATTTTTTGGAAGCTTAGCCCGACCACATGTCCTACCATTATATGTTCCAGATAAACTTCTTGCAAGAGAAATTTCTTATCAAATAGTGGGTCATGGATTGACCAAAGTTTTGAAAGAAGCAAAGATAGCTTCATGGTCATCCTTTCCTATTTACTGTGGTGTCTATGCATTAGAAAATTTCAAACATGACGAGTTAGAAATTAATCAAATCCAATGTTTGAAATTATTTACAATTTCTAGCAGGCAATATGACTCAGACCAAGTTGCATTCAACTTCACAACTCAAGTGAAAATTAGGCCATTTTCTCATGAAAATGATGATTTTGATCCTTTGTTTGAGTCAGATGATACTTATTCAACAGTGGATAAATTGGTAGCATCATGCCTTAATCCTCATCAATTATAAAATTTCAAGAAATATAGGAATAGAATGTTGGAAGGGATTCCTCTAAATATTTTGGAGGTATCCCAACCTATCTCATAGAAGGAACAACAAACAGAAGAACGGAAGAAATAGAAATAACATGGAAAATAATAGCCCCCTAAGGGTGTTGAAATCCTTAGTAGAACAAAAGAAGATAATTCTACTGGAACTAAAACCAAAGATCCATTGTTTTCAAGTGACTTAGATGAAGTTTGGAAATATTTTGATCAACAACTTAAAGGAGATCAAGAACTAGTGGTGATCATTGATCATCAACAAAAAGTGGAAAAACCTCATGGTAAAAGTCAGAAATTGTTTACTGCTGGGTCAAATGACAAATATGTTGTTGGTAAAAACACTGAGAGGGAGAGGGGGGGGGGGGTGGTGATTCATCCAACATTTTGTAAGAATTAAACATGTGCAGTAAGAAAAAAATCAATCATCACACATAAGCAACACACATGAACACCGGGATTTAAGGTGGAAACCCAATGTGGGAGAAAACCACCATTGCTATCATCTTTGTCTTCAATATTTATTATATATAAAACTACTTACAATATTGTACTGGTGCAGACCCATACCAGTACGCAGGCACCCACCTGCAGAAGGTTGTAACCTTAACTCATTCTCCAACTACTACTAGAAGGGAGCTCCAACCCGCTGATCGTGTTTACCAACCACTACTAGAAGGGAGCTACAACTCCTTGATCTGATCACTAGCTCCTACTAGCAAGAAGCTTTGACTTCCTCACTGAAGGCTCCAAACCTTAGCATCACTGCGGACCATGTTTCATAAATTTTCACAATGGATCCAACAACTTTTAACACGTCATAACTTGCAGATCAACTGAACTAAACATCAGCCCAATTAAAACATAACAACGATATCATTGTAACCAGGACACATAACTAAACACGGACTTCTGCATCAACACACAGAATCAACTGCAACCCTGATCATTCATAAAGAAAATGTATACACTATTTTACTTATGGAAACATGCGTGTATACACACTTTTCTGTGGAGAAACCTGTGTATAGATCATAATATATTAAGTTTAGAATTTTGACTCAGACTCAGAATTGATCCGAGATTTTATGAAATATTTTTTCAATTTTATAGAGCCCTCATATAGTTAGCAACATCAATCATTTTTCAATCAAAAAATAATTGATCTTTAATGACAATCAAATAGCAGCATAATCAATACTCAAACAACTCAGATCTATATGAAGACATCATTAATAGACAAAATAAACACAACAAAACTTATCAGACATTTTCTTCAGCATACTTCAGTAAAACACTGGCTTACATGTGCGCCTTCCAGAATGCATATCTATGTATGTATGCACATATCCCATAACCAACTTGTGTATAGATCTCAAAATGTTACTGAATATATACACGCCTATGTAGAATCGAACCCGCATGGATACATGTCTTCCTTGAGTCGAACCCACGTATAGATCTATAAATAATCTAGGAATACACAACACTGCAGAACTGCAAACTTACTCAGATCATACCTTTCACTACGAAAAACATGCACCAGACCACATATCTAACCAACTCATAAACAAACCATGCAAATACATAGTAATTTTAGGTATAGAGACCCCGATCCATCATTGTATTCATGAGTGCATCATAATATCATATCTATCTATTGATTATCACCCATTCCATGCATATATACTTTAAATTGAAATATTAATTTAATTCAAATACTCATGCACACTTAGCACTATGATCTTCACCTCCTTATATAGTTTGAGCCTTAGCCAATACCATGAGCCAAAACCACACAAGTTTCTATGGTATTCTTGGACGAGATCAAACAATTGTTATTGTGCTTAATATTATGGGCTAATACCATGGTAAATACCCCTAGTATTATAAATTAGTGTGTTAACACATATACTAATTTTCTTCTTCGTACCCACGTGTATACACGACTTTGCCTTTGCTAACTCGTGTATAGTTCTTCAATTATGTACTTTATACATCTTCTGATTTTGATCTGCAAAGCCTCTATCCCATCATTCTGACATCTTGTTTCATCACTTTTTCACCTCTGATCTTATCCAGAAACCATATACCTGGTATTTTACAAGTGGGTTGCCATTAAGGACAATAGATGCATCATAATGCCAACAATCCCCCCCTTTCGACTTGATGGCAACCATGTTGGTGTTTGATCACCACACCATGTAGATACCTATTAGACACATCCACATCAACATTATTCAAATACCAAGTGACTCTCCCCCTTTGACATCAAGGGCAAAGGGCAGACCAATGCTGAAACAAGGTTTCTCAAGAGCTCTGTAGATCTAATCTACACTATACTGACCATGCTCCCCATGAGAAAATGTTTGATCTTCAGATAGATTTTCAATGAAGTACATCACACTGTAACTCAACAAATGATGACCTTTCATATCACCAAGGACTCGCATCAATCATCCAACCACGTGGGGTTACATATTTGACTCAACTACCCCACCAAGTAGGATTACATATTTGACTCAATCTCCCAACCAAGTGGGTTTACATATCTAAAAAAGTCCATACATGACATAATATGACAATATTTACATCATAGGTCTCAACATGAACTTTACATCAAATTATAGATATGAATTTTATATCAAATGACTTTTATAACCAAGACCAAAGATCCTCAATAGAGAGATATCAATGAATCAAAATTCAACAACCATGATACACATAATGACAACAATGCATTATATACTGAAGGCTAATGCGCCCCCTGCACCTATGCTACCTGAACATTTTCAACAACCCATTCATCAAAGCATCTTCATCAAGAAGATAAATATCAAAGAGAAAAATGTATATTAAAACCATATCAGCATATTGTACCCATCAACACCTGATCAATAGAACCAAATCATAACTGTAAGCGACATGAAAAAGTTTGTTCTAGAGGCTGACCCATTGATTTCATGTCAGAGAGATCCATATGCGATTGTCTGAAAAGATACTCGCGTATATACGCGAATATGCTTCAAGCAACCTGCGTACCAATATCCTCCTTCTGAAATTTCATCTGAAAAAGAGATTAGAGAATTTTAACAACATAATGAGGAAGAGAAAACTCCCAGTTTCTGTCTGAGATATTCAAATTATTCTCTGGGAAGAGGTTTAGTAAATATGTCAGCAACTTGTTCTTTGGAGGGAACATACTCCAATTTAACCTTTTGCTCAATCACTTGTTCTCGCAAAAAGTGATACTTAACCAGAAGCACTATTATCCACCATTGAAATACAAAATGTAAATCAAGCTAGTAAAGTAAAGACTTACACTTTGTGGTTCAATGGTGGATAATAGTGCTAGATAACTAGGATATCCCATAAGTGTTAATTTTTTTTTTACCCCAAATTATTTTTCTCCCAAAATCTGAGATTCTGGAAGATTCTTTCAAACATGCCTGGGTGAAGACTTTTATTTATCTAATGTGTCTTCTTATGATGCTTCATTAGTTTCTTCTTCTATATCATTGTGATTTGATGTGGTAAAGAATTCATCATCATCATCATCATCATCATCCTCTTGTATTTTTGTTTCCTTTTTTGGAGTTGGGCATGCTTCATCAATCACAACATAAATACATTCAATAATTTTTTGAAGTCTCTTATTGTAGCATTTGTATCCTTTACTTCTATAAGAGTAACCAACAAGTATTCCTTCATCTTCTCTAGCTTCAAACTTACTGAGTTTTTCATCATTATTTTTTATGAAACTTTTGCTTCTAAAAACTCTAAAATGCTTCACAGTGGGAGGCTTACCATACCAGAGTTCATAAGGAGTTTTATCACTATTCACATGAACATGGGCCTTATTGAAAAAATTTACTATGGTATGTGCATCTTCACCCCAAAATATGTCAAGAGTTCCAAACTCATCAAACATAGCACAAGTCATTTGTTGAAGGGTTCTATTCATTTTTTCTGCCACGCCATTTTGTTGAGGAGTTCCAGCTATAGAAAATTGCCTTTTTATGCCATATTGTTCATAGAAATCAAAGAATTAATCTGATATGTATTCTGCTCCTCAGTTAGATATGAGACATTTGATTTTTAGATCTAATTCATTTTCAGCTAATGCTTTGAAGACCTTAAATTTATCAAATTCTTCATCTTTGTGTTTCAATAAACCGATCCAACACATTCTAGAAAAGTAATCAATGAATAAGATATAGTATTGTTCTCCAGGAGGTGAATTTTTATTTATAGGCCCACACATATTAGTATGTATAATTTCAAGAGGTTTACTTGCTGATCCTTTCAAATTGAACTCTGGTTTGCTTAACGAATTGACATGACTTACATATGGTGTAATTTCTGGTAGGGTGATGTTGGGTAGATCATGAATAGCTTCTTTTTTTTTTCTAAATAAGACTAAGTTCTATTACTGTAAGAAGATATAGTACATACAGAGGTGAGCCTTCTCAGGCCGGATGAGTTTCAGCAAAATAACAAAATAGGCGCTGCCCACAGTGGGAAACCAGCATGCTAGGAGTTTGTTTGCTGCCTCACAGGAGGAAACCAGCATTGTACAAAAAATACTATAAGTGTAACATTTTGGACCATCAGTTAACTGAGACCTATGACAATAACAGTGAGTATATAGGCCCGCTGGCCAGAGATTCTGAATATTCCATCTGGACCAAGACTCTGGCATGAAAAAGACAAAAGAACTGAGAATTCTAAATACCATAATCGTCGGAGGGGGATTCTTCTTCGATACGGCATCCAAATTCATAATCCTCATCGTCCTGGGCGTGATTTGCTGTTGCAGCTCCGTCATTCTGCGCCATGTGGATGCTTGGGCGACCAGAGCTGCTGCCGCCCTGCTTGTCTCCCTCTGCCTCGCTTGAGCCTATCTGCATAACTGAGCGGAGAACACGGTCAGCTTCAGGAGGGCGGAGCTGAGGACCCGAAGAAATTGAAGAAGAGCTGAACTGAGGAAGCTCCTTGAACTTTACTGAAATTGTGGCGACCACCATGGGCTGAGAGGTGAGGCAAGGAAAGTGAAACAGGGCCGTCTCAGGATTAGCAAGGTGGGTAGCTACAGCAGCGCGGGGTTCAGTGGGCGAAGGGTGAAGAGGGGGACCAGGCGGAGGAGAGGGAGGGCGATGGGGCGGCATGGTGCGGCGCCTGTTCGAGGCACGAAGGGAAGCGCGCTGGGGAGAAACAGAAACCAGAGAGCCCGAGATGGAAGGAGACCGGCGCCTAGAGGGAGACCGAGCTCGGGTGCTGCCTCTGCGGCATCTGAGCCGGTGCCTGAGCCTAGGCATGATCAAACGAGGAGAATGCAGCAGTGGCTGAGAGAAGCGCTGCGAATTTTGTAGAGGCGTGCTGGGCGTGAAGTTCAGAGGCGGACCTGCAAGAAGACAGAAAGAGCTCTGAGAGAAATGGGAGCCCGGTGTGAATTCCACGCAGCAGTGGATGCTACATCTTCTTCCCAAGGCAGTCCGTGTGCTGGCTATCGTGGCTTCCTGAGAACAGCCAGAGCCGAGAGTCGCAATGGAGATAAGCATTGTTACAACCCAGAGGTAAGGCGAAATGCAGCTTCGAAGCATCGAGAAGGCGGTTAATCTCCTGCAGGTGGAGGACGGCAAAGAATAATGCGGGAGTCCTTGGCATCCCCACCGGATTGAATGCCAAGTAGGGTGGTGTGCCATGGAGTTAATACAACCAGAGTGTATTGAATGCAGATGGCCGGCGTCCATATGGGTTTGGCACGCGCCGGCCTGCATTACATTGTCAACAACCATCACCCGCATCCGGGTGATCATGAATATCTTTGAGCCTACTTGTTTTTCTTATTTGAGAAAATTTCAGATGCCCCAACCTTTTGTGCCATAACCAATTTTCCACAGCTTTACCTAGATAACATTGTTCTTAGCCACCTTTCAATATATATAGATTACTTGGTGTTCTTGTTCCTTTTATTATGGTTTTTCATGTGTCAAGTTCATGAACCACACATTATTTTGATCGGAAAACTACTTCATTTCCTTGGTCACACATTTGAATAAAACTCAACAAGTTATGCTTTAATCCATCAACATACATAACATTACCATCTTTAACATTTTATTTTAGAAAAATAGATCTTTACCCTTAATGACAGCAGGAGCATCATTTCCAAAAGTGACATTCTTTTCCTTTTCTAACACATTGTATGAAATGAGTTTATCTTTATCCCCTGTCATGTTTTTTGAACATACATTATCAATGTACCATTGGTTTTCTTCTCCTTCTGCAAATAAATCTATGTCGTAACTTTCAAATTATAAGTCATTCTTTTTCCATACCTTAGAATTTATTGATATTTTTTCTTTTGGTTGTAGTTTTCTCCTGCATTTAGATTCTTGATGTCCAAAGTTATTGCAAAATGAACATTCAATTTCATCTTTATGATGAACAAAATTGTTATAAGTATTCTTCTTGTTTCCTGTCTCATTTCTTTGTTTTCTTGCTTCTCTAGTCATGATGATTTTTTATGCAACACATTGAGCAGCTTTGTGACCAAAATTATGACATGAGAAACATTGTCCATTAAGGAAGAATTTTTTGTGATCATAGAACCTTCTAGTGTTGTTTACCTTTTGATTGGTGCTTATGTTATTGTTCATCCTTGAATTAGAGTGAACATGATTTACCTGCGAATTTTCTTTGTTCTTATGCTGAGTGTTGAAACTCTCCTGACTGAATTATGTTGCATTTAGATAGCTTCTGGTTGTGGCTAAGGATTTTTCTATCTGTGATGATTCACCAATGTATCAAAGACCTGTCTTTATAAGAGGAGAGCATTGAACCTTGATAATTTCATCTAAGGTTTCAGATCCTTTAGCAAATCTAAGATTTAGAGTTTTTACTTTCTAAAGTTCCTTTCTTAGGCTTACTATTTCACATTATAACTTCTCATTATGCTTATCTTTCCTTATGAGTTGATTCTTTAGTGTATCTATGGATATTTTGTTTTCTTCCAAGAATATTTTGAGTTGAGTGATTTATTTAAAGAAATCATTTTCTTCTAAAGCATCCATAAAATTATCTTTAGACTCATTAGTGTCATTTTCAAATGCCATGAATAATTTAAGATATTGATCAGATTCTCCTTCTTCACTAGTTGACAAGCTATCACTATCTTCATGAGTATAATAAATTTTCCTATTTTCAAATCACTTCCTATTACCTTTTGCTATATCATTTCCCTTGTCATGATTATTTTTATGAGGAAATTTAGTAGCATAATGACCCACTCTTCCACAAGAAAAAAAATTGAAGGGAAACTTACCTCTAAACCTTCCAGTGCCAAGTTGAAGTTTCTTTACAAAATTTACCTCATCTTCTTCTGATACATACCCTGATTCTTTTGGTTCTTCCTTTTCCTTTCCTTTTTTTGTAAGTTTAAATGTGGTTCTCTGACTTCAGATGGACCTCCTTTTCTCATTTCAAAAGCATTCAGAATCCCATGAAGTTGAACAAGAGTAAGAGCTTGCAGATCCTATTTTTCTTTAATGGAATACACTTTTGAATTGAATTTAGGAGTTAGAGATCTTAATATTTTCTCTACTAAAGTTGTGTCTTTTATGTATTCACCCAAATTTCTCATATTGTTTACGATCTCATCTATATGTAGAAAGAAACTATAAATACTTTCATCATTATGCATTATGAGATTTTCATATTGAATTTTGAGAGTTTGGAGTTTAGCACTTCTTACCTTGGCATCACCTTCATAGCTTAGAATGATTTTGTCCCATTTTTCCTTTGTTGTATCTAACTGCATAAATTTGACAAATTCTGATTCGGTCAGGCTTCCCAATAATGCAGTGACAACTTTTGCATTGGTTTCATACATTTTCTTTGTTTCTAGATCTGTGGGAAGATTGGCTGGATATTGGTAGCCTCCTTCAACAATTTCCCAAACATATGTTCCAAGAGACTGAAGATAGGATCTTGTTCTTGTCTTCCAGAAGATTAAATTGTTTCCGTTGAAGAGTGGTGGTCTAATAGATGGTGTTCCATCTTGATTTCTCATCTTGGTAGATCTTCCTTTAAGTGATCAAGCTTCTTTAGAAGGACCTTCTCCGATACCAATTGTTGGGAAACATATTGAGAGGGGGGTGGGGGGGCGGGGGGGGGGGAGAGGGGGGGAGGGTTGGTGGGGTGAATCAGTATTTAAAAACATCACAATATTTTTCTTTTCTTTACTGAAATCTATACACAATTGTACTTAAGCCAACCAGCATATGTACGCGACTTTCATTCAGGAAACTAGCGTATGACCAGTCAACTTATAATTCAGATAAATCTTTAGAACTTTAATTTAGAACAAAATGCATTAATGATTCATCGGACATTTAGTAAGCAGTAAACATGTGTAGTAAGATTAGAATAAAACATCACACATAAGAAACACACATGAACACCAAGATTTAAGGTGGAAACCCAATGTGGGAGAAAACCACCACTATTGTCGTCTCTATCTTCAATATTTATTATATAGAAAACTTCTTACAATCTTGTGTTGGCGCAGACTCATACCAGTACGTAGATACCCACCTGTAGAAGGTTGCAACCTTCACTCGTTCTCCAACTGCTACTGGAAGGGATCTCCAACCCCCTGATCTAGTTTACCAACCACTACTGGAAGGGAGCTACAACTCCCTGACCTGATCACCAAATCCTATTGGCAGGAAGCTTCAACTTCCTCACTAAAGGCTCCAACCCTCAGCACCACTGCGAACCACGTTTCATAAATTTTCACACTAGTTCCAACAAATTTTAACACATCATAACTTGTATATCAACTGAAGTAAACATCAACGCAATTCAAACATAATAGTGAGATCACTGTAACTAGAATGCAGAACTAAACCCAGATCTTTGCATCAACACATAGAATCAGTTGCAATTGTGATCATTCAAAAGACAAATGTATACGCTATTTTACTTACGGCAACCCGTGTGTATACACGCTTTTCTGTGGAGAAACTTGTGTATATATCTCAATATATTAAGTTTAGAATTCTAACTCTGACTCAGAATTGATCATATATTTTCTGACATATTTTTTCAGTTTTACAGAGCCCTCATACAGTTAGCAACATCAATCATTTTTCAATCAACCAATCACTGATCTTTAATCACAATCAACTAGCAGCATAATCATTACTCAAAAAACCCAGATCTATATGAAGACATCATTGACAGACAATAGAAAACACTATAAAACTGATCAAACATTTTCTTTAGCTTACTTCAATAAAACCATGGCTTGCATACGCACCGTCCAGAAGGCATATCTACATATGTACGCAATTATCTCGTAACCAACTCGTGTATAGATCTCAATATATTACTGAATATATACACAACTATGTAGAATCGAACCTGCATGGATATGTGCCTTCCTCGAGTCAAACCCATGTATAGATCTGTAAATAATTCAGGACTACACGACACTTCAAAACTGCAAACCTACTCAGATCATACCCTTCACTACAAAAAACATGCGTCAGACCACATATTGTAATATCCCAAAAGGGATAATGTAGTAGTACTAGAACAAAATATAAGAACTATGGCAAGGTAAACAATAAATCTAAACACACATCAAAATGCACAGAAATAGCTGAGCCATTTTATTATGTTGGAGGTGAAAAAGAAAGTACAACGGTGCTCAAAATATGAGACACTCAAGCCACAAGGGTGGCCTAGAATGACCTTGCAATGATTTCCCAAGGGGGACTGCGTAACTGTTGATCTGCTAGAAGGTAAACTGTGTTGTCCCTATTGTAATTGTTGGGACTGCAACTGCCTGAAATATAGAAATTCAGATCTAGGAAGAATGAGACCTCTGATGATGCTGAAATTGTAGATCTGGGCTCAATAATGGATTCCCAAGATAACCCAGAAAGGGTTTCTCAGATCTGTAAGTTTAAGAAAACCACCCTCTTAAGGCTTCACATATATGTTGCTGGGAATGCAGATCTGAAGCTAGATATGATGATATGATCGTTGAAGTGGTGCACAATCATATCTATGGAAGAAGGGATAACCCTTTCACTAGATCCTTGGGCTAAAAGCTCAAGATATAGCTCCTCCAATCTCATCCACTGAAAATAGTTGCTGGATGAACAACAACTTTAGAAAAATGTGCTGTCAGAGAGGGAGGCTCAATATCCTATTGTTGGATGTGTCAAATCAAATCCTGAATGATGGAAACAATATATCCAATCTGAGGAGATGATCCCTTATAGGATTCCAACTGAAATATTGGAAACTTATTTCCTCCAATAGATCTATAGGATTGGATTGTGCAATCCTTGAAGGGATTGTTGCTGCATGGAGGTAAAACCCAATGGCCTGAATGTTGGATGTAGATCTGCTGCTACTGAAAGGCTGGATGTGAATAACAAAATGGTAAGATGAATCTTCCACTGGTTTCCTAACTGAATGCTAGAAACAACCTCCTGAAGATGGCACCAATGCCTGATAAGGAATGAAGAACAATCCTCTTTCTAGAGCTACTCAAAGAAAGAGGTGGGATTCCTGCTCGGGAACACCCTGTGCTAAACAACACTGCAAACTCTTCTAAACAGCCCAAGCCTGCATAGAAATGTCCTAAGACAAATCTAGATCTAAACAGATCAAGAAATGAATAATCCAAAATCATGCCTTCCATTGTGCCTTCATCTCCATTATATGCATGAGTCTTCCATATCCTAGGCCCACTCCAAATCTGTGTTGTACATGTGGACATAGTCTCCATGTTTGACTGCGTTGTGGCCTCATGTCCTCTATCAAGTTCACATGGGGTGATAACCCTCTCCATCATATGTGCATTAAATGCACCAATTCCTCCATTATCTTACCATAAGTGCTTCATGATCTTCTTTGAATGCACTATGATCTCAGTTGACCTTATCAAATATCCTCATGATTTTATATTTAAGATCCATGATCTTATTTGACTATTTCATCCTACATAATCTATCTCATAAATGAGACATGATCTCCATTAATGGAGCTGCTCCACTACTACGTGATTTTAGATCTAGATCTAGAATATCCACATACACACATTAAAAGTGGATTTTATTCATCTTTGAGGTTTGTGGGTCCCTCCACCCTTTTATATACTTAATTTATTAAGAAAATCAAGAACTCTAATATTCCAAATATGATGTGAAAATTTGGGAATATTACAGTCGCCCCCCTGACAAAAATGTTGCTTTTCCTCAAGCAACTCCAAAGGTAGATGCAAAGCCATCTATTCCCCTCCAAATGACATCCACATAAGGAAAGCTTCCTCCATTTCTTGCAATGTGTTATGCATGTTTGGTTCCAAATTTGTCTTTAAAAAATATATAGAATGACGTCCAGCTGTATGGTAGATGTCCTCCTTCCATCATGAAGTACCAAGTGACAACCATATGATGTCCAACATCATCATTAATACATAAGATACATAAAATAAAGTGGCTCTTTCCATAAAGGAAAAAATCCATCTCACAATACATCTCTCCATCCCATGCTTTATGAATTTGATTGAGAATTGACATGCTCTCATCCTTAGCCCTGTTGGCCTTGTTGGATCCAAGCATCATTCCAACATTATGCAAAAGAAGAAAAGGAGATATATGGGTAGACAAAGATGTCAAACCATATTCTCCCAATAGTAACCATCGGAGTAATGCCCTTTGATGCCATCCTCCATCTCCTCCATGTAATATGGACAAGCCAAACTCCCCCAAAAGAAACCAAAGCAACAAGAGATCTTGTTGCTTTCTCTCCTCCTCATGTGCATCATGGAGTAAAAACATATTGATAGACATGTGGAATGTCACATTAGCCCAATACAAACAAACACCATCAATACACATCATGAGAGCATCATGCCAAGTTTTACCCAATACAAAACACATAGACACATGATATGTCATGTGGTGGCCAAACTCTCTCAAGGGAAACCAAAATTAACATGCCTTCTTTTGCTGCATTCTATCATTGGTACACAAGGCATGAATAAAAAAAATATGAGCTATTGGTTGGTAACCATACTCACCCAAGAGTAGCTAGTGCAACCATGCCTCCTTCTTCATTTCATAAGTGTTTTTCAAGGCATGGATCAAAGAAATAGGAGCCTTTCGGTAGTGACAAAACTCTCCCAAGAGCAACCAATGTAACCAAGCTTGCTGACCCATGTCATATATTTTCAAGTGGTCATGCAACCCCTTTCTTATCATCCTCACCCACTCATCCCAATGTGGATGATGAATGATGTACTACATAATCATGGTATCCTCCCTTTGTAGAATACCATCCTCCCTAAACTAATGAAGAACTTTGCACTTCATGAAATTTTGAAGTGCACCTCCAATGAGATCTCTCAATTAGATTCTCTTTTCACCAAAGGCCCTCCAAAACCAAAGAGGTTTCGGATTTGTTGTAGGTAGAAGTTTCTCTTTGAGCTGTGAGATTCTCATTGAGAAAGGGTCATCTAGAAAGGAGAAAATATTCCTCATCTCAAGATATCTACCATTTGTCATAATTACCTCCATTGCTTCATGAGTGAAGCTACCTTCAAAATGCTCCAAGAATGATGGGGCCTTTTCATTTTCACATCTACTAAGTGACAACACTGTAGATTTGCATGGTAATACATGTGCTACCTCAAAGCAAGGTAGTATACTGATCTCATAGCCAGTTATTGTACACAGGATCATGTCCATCCCATTTTCTGAAACTCTACACTTCAACTCAAAGGGTTGAATGTAGGTCAACAATGATGAACCGAGATAGTTGTTAACTTCCTCCTTGATTATATCAAGGGTCCTCTGCACTGTGATAGTTTTTTGCTTCAAATCAGCATTTTTTTCTAACCCTTTGTTATGCATGGTCCCTAATGGCATGTCCTCATAAGTTTCAATAAGACCTACTGAAACAATATGTGATGAAAGTTCATGCATACCTTGGATCAACTGATGTGTGGGAACCTCTTGCCAGGACACAAGAGTTCCTCCAACTGGGAAAATAGTGTCTCCAACTGCTTGTAAGAGTGGTGGTTGCTCTTCTCCAAGAGTACCAGTGCTGGAATCTTCCTCCTCTTCCTCATGCATCTCCTGAATCATGCATGGGAATCTATGTGTCAAGAGCTCAAGACTATCTTGAAAAGTTGCAAGTGTCTCTTCTCTAGATGCAAGTACTTCTGCAACTGGTGGTGAATGTAGTGACTTCTTGTCCAGAGTGACAAGATTGACATCCTCCTTTGTTTCCTTAGGAAATGTCTCTTTGTGGCCCATCTCTGTCTTCTTCATATCAAAATTCTTCCTCAACTTGTGAAATAAATCTGAATACTTAGTCACTTTTGCATGCTCCATGTGACTAAAACACTAAACATTTGCTTCACCTAAAATATGAAGTGTTGCAATTTGGAAAGCCTCTTTTTCAGCCACAAGATGTAGCCTGAAAAATGCATCTAACTCTTCCTCCAAGCCTTAACATTGCTTGAGGAAGATCCATCAAATGTAGGCAAATAGAATCTATTGTGCCTCTTTCTTCTATTGTTGCTATAGGATCCTCTTTCTTCTTTGATTTGGAAGAATTCTTAGAGAGTTAGACTCTCTTTGAATGTTGTAGACTATTCTTTGTACTCTTCAAGATATAGACTGAGAGTCTCATGAGTCTCAAGTTCTTTCCTTTCTTCATTTCTACACCTTTCACCTTCTCCAAAGAAAGTGAGCATAGTGGATCTATGAGGAGATCTATGATTCCCCGGTTTTTTCCTTTGCTGATAGGAAGTGCTTGGGTATTCCTCATCAAATATTCTTCTTGGATCTTCTTTATTCCTTTCCTTCTTCATTTGATTGACCTTCTTGGAGAGATCTTGCATGGATCTAAAGGAAAGAGTGGCATAATTATCCCCCCTTCATGATAGATCTCATCTGTCTGCTTCTTCTTTTGATGCAAAAGATGAAGTGTCCACAAGTTGAGCCAAAGATCATGCTCTGATACCACTGTAATATCCCAAAAGGGAGAATGCAGTAATACTGAAACACAATATAAGAACTACAGCAAGGTAAACAATAAATCTAAATACACATAATAATGCACAAAAATAGCTGAGCCATTTTATTATGTTGGAGGTGAAAAAGGAAGTACAACAATGCTCAAAATATGAGACACTCAAGCCACAAGGGTGGCCTAGAATGACCCTGCAATGATTTCCCAAGAGGGACTACATAACTGCTAATCTACTGGAAGGTAAACTGCATTGTCCTTGTTGCAACTGTTGGGACTGCAACTGCCTGAAATATAGAAAGTCAGATCTAGGAAGAATGAGAGCTTCGATGATGCTAAAATTGTAGATCTAGGCTCAATGATGGATTCCCAAGATAATCTTGAAAGGGTTTCTGAGATATTTAAGTCTGAGAAAACCACCCTCTTAAGGCTTCACATATATGTTGTTGGGAATGTAGATCTGAAGCTAGATCTGATGATATGATGGATGCAATGGTGCACAATCAAATTTATGCAAGAAGGGTAACCCTTTCACTAGATCCTTGGGCTAAAAGCTCAAGATCTATCTCCTCCAATATTCTCCACTGAAAATAGCTGCTGGATGAAAAACAGCTTCAGAAAACTGCGCTGTCAAAGAGGGAGGCTCAATAGCCTACTGCTAGATGTGTCAAATCAACTCTTTAATGATGGAAACAATAGATCCAATGTGAGGAGATGATCCCTCACAGGATTTCCAATTGAAATACTAGAAAATTCCTTCCTCCATAGATCTAAAGTACTAGACTATGCAATCCTTGAATGAATTGTTGTTGTATGGAGATAAAACCCAATGGCCTGAATACCAGATGTAGATCTGCTGCTCCTGAAAGGTTGGATGTGAAGAACAAAATGGTAGGATGAATCCTCCACTGGTTTCCTAGCTAAATGTTAGAAACAACCTCATGAAGATGGCACCAATACCTAATAAGGAATGAAGAACAATCCTCTTTCCAGAGCTACTCAAAGAAAGAGGTGGGATTCCCGCTCAAGAACACCATGTGCTAAACAACACTGCAAACAACGCTAAACAGACCAAGCCTACATATAAATGTCCTAAGACAAATCTAGATCTAAACAAATCAAGAAATGAATAATCCAAAATGATGCCTTCCATTGTGCCTTCACCTCCATTATATGCATGAGCCTTCCATAGCCTAGGCCCACTCCAAATCTGCGCTGTACATGTGGACATAGTCTCCATGTTTGACTGCATTGTGGCCTCATGTCCTCCATCAAGTTCACATGGGGTGATAACCCTCTCCATCATATGTGCATTAAATGCACCAATTCCTCCACTATCTTACCACAAGTGCTTCATGATCTTCTTTGAATGCACTATGATCTCAGCTGACCTTATCAAAGGTCCTCATGATTTTATATTTAAGATCCATGATCTTATTTGAATGTTTCATCCTCCATAATCTATCTCATAAATGAGACATGATCTCCATTAATGGAGCTGCTCCACTACTCCATGATTTTAGATCTAGATCTAGAATATTCACATACACACATTAAAAGTGGATTTTATTCATGTTTGAGGTTTGTGGATCCCTCCACCCTTTTATTTACTTAATTTATTAAGAAAATAAAAGACTCTAATATTCCAAATATGATGTGAAAATTTGGGAATATTACACAGATATAAACAACTCATAAACAGATCATGAAAATACATAGTCATTTCGGGTCTAGAGATCCTGATCCATCGTTGTATTCATGAGTGCAGCATAATATCATATATATCTATTGATTATATCCCATTCCATGCAGATATACTTCAGATTGAAGTATTCATTTAATTCACAAACTCATGCACACTTAGCACTATCATCTTCACCTCCTTATATAGTTTTACCCTTAGACAATACCATGAGCCAAAACCACACAAGTGTCAATGGTATTCTGGATGGGATCAAATAATCGTTACTGCACTCAATATTGTGAGTTAATACCATGGTGAAGACCCTTGGTATTATAAAATTAGTGTGTTAGCACATACGTGACTTTGCTTCTTCGTACCTGCGTGTATACATTACTTTTCCTTTACTAACTCGCGTATAGTTATTCAATTATGTACTTTATCCATCTTCTGATTCTGATCCTAATTCTAATTCTAATTATGATTCTGATTCTAATTCTGATCATAATGCCAACATCTGTTAGTATAGAAGAATTTGAATTTATCCTGACCTACCCAACATTAGAAATTGTGTTGAAAATTGAGGAAATACATCCTTTGGATATATTTTAATACCCAAGGCATAATGTTTTCATGAGCATGCAGAGGAAAAGGAGAAGAACAGAACAATCAGAGGCTCTCGTTCCTGGGTTTGTCTCTATGGAAGTAGTTTGGAAGGACCCACAAGTAGATCCATCTCAGGATCTAACATGATTAAATAGGTTTGGAGGTGCATATGCATCTGCCACCATTGACAAAGCCACTGAAGTTCATCAATTAGTCAAAGAGAAGGATAAAATAATCCTTCAATTGGAACAATAATTGCTAGCAGAGAAGCAAAGCATTAATTAGAAATTACAAGCACAAGCATCATAGATCCAACAGAGCTTGAATCAGATAAAGCTACATCACCAATCTGATGTTGGTGCTAAATATGCTCAGATACACCAACTCCAATTCACTGTTGAAAAATTTAAAGATAATCCTAAAGTGGATGAATTTAAAAAGGAGGCTTTAGAACTAAATACTTTGTTAGCCCAGCAACACGTTGTTTTCTGTAAAAAAATGTCTAGCATAATTGAACTGTGTGAAAAGAGTGATTCAATGATGAATTGAGTAACTAACCAGAGGATCGAATTTGATGAAATTGATGATAAAGTATCCAATATGTCACCTGGAAAGATACTGTTGAAGGCCGAAAGTCCAATCTTCCCAGGATTGAAGATTCTAAAAAATAAATCTTATTTACTGATTGGGACATATAGTTAAAGCAGGCTGAAAGGGAAATTTCCAGAGCTAGGGATGTTGCCAACAACAATGTTGAAACAGTCAGCCAAAACCTCATTGATGCTAATGTGATTGATAAATTCCCCCTGGTTCTCTACTTGGTGTAAAATATTTGATAATAAAATGATAGGAAATGTCCAATATGAAGGAAGAAAGCATAAAAAAATTGGATAAGCTGGATTGGGAAAAGTATTGGAAGCACTTGCTCAAGCCACATAGTCAATGGCTAATGTTGCACTGTCTATCCCACACTTCCTCTTACATGATGCCTCCACTATTAAATGTGATCTACGTAGGACATCTGCGTGTCAGGCTAGGCCAAGCTCTTGAGGTTCAACCTATGATTGACATCCTTCAACTCAAAGAATGAATGACAAAAGAGACAGCAATGCAATCCTGAAGCGAGTCATCCCATCAAAATCTGTTTCTGTTTTTATTTCACTTAATTTAAGGAGAGTTGTTTAAACCTCATCAGCTCCTTCTGCATTTTCTATTTTTGTACCTTTTATTTTATTATAAAAACTATTTCATGTCTTTAAATAAAGGGGCCTGAAATTTTGAAAAGAAGACTTTACAGAAGTTGCACTTTTGTACTCTTATAGTTTTTCTTAATATAAAAGGTTGGACCCAAGACTGTTTTTCAAATGAGAATATTTAACATGTATATGGCACTTTTATCTTTCTGTTGATGTTCTATTTCAAATGAGAAATAGTTAAATTTCCTTATGATGTTTTGTTATATGTATATTTTTAACACAATTTAGCATTAATTCACTTATGAACATGTTTGATTGCCATTTTTTTTTATACATATACAATACATGCAATAATAAATGAGATATATACTTAATCAATTGATTTTATTAATTTAATCAAATCAATTATCTTAAAATTGTTTTGTATTTCTCAAAGTGTTTGATAAATCTTCATTTGCATTCAATTAAATATCATGTTTTTAAATCACATATAACAGAAAGATAATTCATCCTGATATATATATATATATATATATATATATATATATATATTCTTTAAACTTGTTGTCACTTTCATTCACCAAGTCACAGTCAGTTAAAATACCACCCATCCACTCAATTATATTTCATTGGGAAACTGGTCCCATAAATCCAGTTGGAGCAACTATCTCAAACAGATAAGGGATGGTTTTTAAGTCTCTGACCAAGTGGTTTTCCCCGACGTTGCAGTGATTTTCGAGGCATCAACATTTTTGGTGCTAGAAGGAGGCCACTGGACTATGAATGACACCAAAGATTAATCCTAAAAATAAAGACCATCAAAAGAGTCAATCCCCTTCCAAATCTCCTACAACTTCAAGTCCATGCTCAAAATCTCCCATCTTTAGATTAGAAGTTGTTCAATATCCTCCCAAATATCCTAGTTCAATTCCCAAAGAACTCTCTCCTGATTATACTCTAGAATCACCTAAAGTACAAACCTTAATTAAGAAATTAGAAGAAATTTATATTTCAGTAGAAAATCTTGTGCTTTCTAAAGCCTCCGAAGGAAGTGTTACTTCAATTTTACAAGGTATTGGTGTATTGACTCGTTCTCAGAGTGAAAAAATCGGAATAACCCCATTTGAGTTTCCTCTTCATCCCATTGCAAGGAGACTCCAACATATGAAGCTAAAACATCTACTAATGACATTCTTTCATCTTCTCCCATACAAAATCCATCATTTATTCCCCCTTCAATTAAATCCTTCCAACTAATTTCCTCATCAACTGATATCTCTTCATCTCAGTCCACAAGCGCTGCTTCGAGCAGTACTAGTTCTGTGGTTACTAATTCTTTAACTACATCCACCTCTAGAACTACCTCTTCTTCTTCAGATCCTTCTTCAGGAAAAACCAATCCTCCAATTCATACAATGGAAAATAGGCCATGGATGAATCCTAAAGCTGTTCAATTACTAGTTCCTCTTCATCCTTTACCTAAGCATCCAGAGAGGTGGTTGCCTAAGTATAATCCTGACGATGGTATCCCTGCTGAAGAACATCTCCATAATTTCATGCTATATATGAATCTAAATGATCTCTCTGAAGAATATTGTGTAGTAAGATTGTTTCCCTATACTTTTCAAGGATCATCTGTATCATGGTACTTTTCATTACCACCAGGAACTATTGCTAGTTGGGACATATTTGAAGAACAAGTTTTGACCAAATTTGGTGATGATCGTACAACAACTACTCTCATCAATGATCTTTAAAATATTAAAGCAAATTCAGGTGAAAATAATAAATATTTCAATTCCATATCTAATAAATTTTTCAATAAAATCCTAACTACATCTAAACCTGGTGCAGATGTACATATTGAATGGCCTATATCCTCTCTTCCTTCTAATATAGCGATTTTTGTAGATAGAGCCAACAAGGCTACTTTGGTAGAAAACATGAAAGAAGCCCTTTTTTAGGAAAGAGAATTCTTGCTTTAGAAAAGAAAACTTCTCAAGAAGATAGAAAATCTAAAAAAAATCACGTTTAAGGATGAGCCCAAAAAGAAAACATCTAAGGATCCTTATTATCTTGAATGATTACAAAAGGTTCTCAAAACCATGTCAAATGACATGGCAGAAATAAAAAAACAAGTAGTTGAATCTTCTTCTAAGAAACATTTCAGATCTTTCAAGAAAACCCAAACGTCGAATCCTCAACCTCGAAATGTAATTTCTAATGTTGAATCAGATCAAGATGAAGATGAGGATGAAATGATATTTTCTATAGATGAATCACAGGATGAAGAGTTGGTTGAATTCCATGGATTATGGGATTTTATTCTTACAACATTCGATAGTGAAGATGAGCATGAGGCACTACCAGTTAGAACTAGAAGTAAAAAACTTATTGATCTCCCTTAGTCTCCTCAAAAATAGAAATCTTCAACCCCTGTTGCTAAAGACAAAGTTGTTAACAAAAATACTCCTCCTGAAACAAGCCAAACTTCTTCTAACTCTCCATCTACATCAAATACCTTAGTGTTTTCAAATACCATCAAGTATAATATAGTGGAAGATATGAAGAAATTTAAAGCAAATATCTCTATGTATGAGGTGAGTAAATTAAAACAACTGCAAAAAATATTACTTAAATAACTGAATGCAGTTCCTACCTCACCTTTACCTACGTCTGTTACTTATAAATCCTCAAAAGGAGAAGGAAAACCTCCCACAGATTCATCAAAAAATATTGATGCCACTGATTCTATTCTAATTGGAGAAAGGTCCAATTCTCACACACCTCCATTCCTTTTGACTTTTGAAGTTTTAATAAAAATTTGCACAATTTCCTCATTAACTCTATGTTAGGATATTTTGACACATAGGAAATAGTTAAGTATAACTTGGTCTAGTGTAGAGTTAGGTAAAGTTTGTTTCTTTACTATGTACATTTGTAACTTATAATCCGACGGTCACGATTTGTATTGATCTGATTGTTCACTCTCTCCTTGGTATTAACGACACTTGATTCGTGGCTTAACACCCAATTGGTCCATGATCTCTATTTAAAGAGCATGGAGGGTCATTTTTCCAGTAACCATTTATGAGAGAAACATATGTAAACTTTCTTTTATATTAATAAATTGCCTAAAGTGGCCGCATTGGCTCAGGCCGTGGATTGTTTCCCTCTTCGAGGGTTTTAACCACATGATATATTGGTGTACTGATTTGTGATCTTTTTATGAGAAATGACCTTTGGTTTTTGATCTAAGGAACTTACCCTGTAAATTCCTACATGGTATCAGAGCTATTTTTAGGGCCGCATCCGTTGTTGATCCAAATCTGAAGCCAATTTGACTGCATACGACTGTTGTTTTATAGATCTACTATTTTTGAAAATTTTCGGGCCTGGAGAACTGCTCTGTGGTGTCTGGAGCATCTGTTACAGTGACGAACCCATTTCGTTTCATGAGAAAATGTTTTTGGTTGCCCAAGTTATGTCATTTTAGATCTGGAGGTATAAAGTATCTGTTTTGCAATTATATTTATTAATCCTTTGTTTATTTCAGTTCCCTCTGTTTATTTTGGTTTATATTTTTTTTATTGTCAGATCTATACCCTCTTCTCTCTGTATTCTTTTTTCTCTACGCTGTGTGTGATCTCGGAAAATTAGAATCTGGAAGACATGAATTTTTTTCGCTACATATGTTCTTGCCCTATGTCTTTGTGCAATCTCGGGAAATCAGAAATAGTGAAAAAGTAGATAGTTGTCGGTAAGGCTAACTGAAAATATAACATTTTGCTGTGAGGTTTCTTTTATTTTACATGAATTTTTTGTTTTTTTTGTAGGGAAAAGCACACACATCGAAGAGCAAAAAAAAAAACCCTTCCTCCTTTCAAACAACTACAGAATCCTTTTACTAGCTCACTTGGTGTAAAGTTAGTTTACGAGAATAGAGGTTTTGGGTTCAAGTCTCTTTCTCAAGCTTATTTTTCTAAAAAAAAAATTTGTTAAAGGGGGGGATTTTTTTTAAGTAGAAGTTCATCATCAAATTTCAACTGTTTCGTAACTATTCGGCATCTACAACACAATTTTTTCAAAAAGGCATAACTTCTTCATCCGGAAGCCGTTTTTCGAGCCCTTTTTTTTAATTGGCCTAAATTTTCGAGATCTTTCCATTGGAGCAGTTAGTTTCAACCTTTTTAGCTTCATTTGTTTTAACAGAAAATGGAAAGTGCATGTCCGGTTATTCTTAACAACACCAATTATTTCCAATGGCTACCCCACATGGTAGATTTACTTAGAAGTAAAGGGCTTTATAGAATAGCCACAGGAAAAGAAACTAAACCTACCGATGGATAAAAAGCCACTAAATGGGAAAATAAACAATATCAAGCACGAGGGTTGATAGGAATGTCTATTGCTCAAGATCTTTGATTTCATATCCTAGAAATTGACACCCCTGATGCGGCCCTGAAAAAGCTAAATATTTTTTTTGGCATTCAAAATGAAATCAAGGTCCACCAGCTTAAAACTGAGTTGCTTACTTTGGACCCCAATAATTTCTCCCCTATTGAAGAGTTTTTGTCCAAATTCAAGACCCTCAAACTTATTTTAGAAGGTTGTAAGGTAAAAAGGGAAGATGGTAGCTTTATATATTCCATTCTTGCTAAGCTTGGCCCTACATACTATGTATTTGTTTCCACCTTAAATTCCACTAGAGAAGCCATCATTTCTCAATGAATAGCCTACAAGAACCCCTCTATTGACGCCTTTTGCGATTCTTTGATAAGAGAACAATTAAAAATCTTACACCTTGGTCTTATTTGATCTGAAATTGTGAGAACAAAGTATTTCTCATACAGAGATTGACTGTAGGGGCATTTACCGGATATTTCACCTTTCAAAGAAAGGATGAATCCGGAGGCTACCTGGCCCTCTTACAGACTCTTCCTAAAGAAATAAAATGTAATCATTGAGATCCGATCAATGAAAGTATTTTTTTATGCAAAGTATTCATTAATCCAACTTTAATGTGTGAATAGGCAAGATTATGTATTCTGCAAATGAAGTATAGTGGTTTGAAGATGAACTAATAAGTTTTTTTCTCTGTTTAAACTTGCTTGGGAAAAGTTTACTTATAAAAATTTACTGTTTAAAGGAGAAGAATATGAAATAATGCAGCAAAAATATACAGTATGACAACAAATAATTGTTTAAGTAGTTCACCCCTCTCTTGGGCTACCTCTGCTGGGTCCAACAGCCTCTAATTAGGCTTTTCCCTTTTTGATTAAATGCTCAAAATGTGAATACAACTGTATAGAAGCCTCAAAGGGAAAAATAAGATGCAAATATAGATACAGAAGGCTGAAATCAGTATAAAACGACTATTCATTCACCTCCATTGGATGAGAATAGTCCAAAACAACAGATCTTTCAATAGGCCCTGGTGGCTCCACGACCAAAAACGCTGGTAAATTCACTGATAAAGCACCCTGATGGCTCTGAAAACACTCCCAACAGCTCCAAAATGATCCAATACCTCAGAATCAAAAAACATTTCGTCCCAAAAGGACTTTCCTAGCCAAAGTTATGGCTAACTGAAGTTTGCCTAGATTCCCTCCAGCTAAGTCTGGCTAACTGCCAGATAGCTCCGACAAATCTGGAGGTCGGCGCTAAATTAGAGGAACCGCCAGTATAACCGCCAGTGGGAGGGGGCTAAAATATAGGTCCACGTGACCATACCCTTCGAAAAACATTGGAGAACGTTGAGTTATAAGCGCTGAAACATTATTATAAAACCATATGTATTAAATATGCTTCGCTCCGAGCACTGGGCCCGCATGACCAAGACCCCGCACAAAACGCGCCCAAACATTTAAATTAAAATCTGCGCCAATGGTTTGACAAACCAACTGTTGTAGCCCATTGGTCGGGCCGTTGGGTTATGTCCGCCCCAACCCGGGGTCGAACCACACCGCGTGCAACAAAAGTTTTAAATGCCACATTTAAATCACGTGTTTACAAACACACGCATACCTCCACTCCAATGCCACCACGTGCCTTTGAATTTTAAAACATACGTTGGTTCATACCATATCTCCAATTTTTAAACCATTGAACGTATAAAATGAAGTTTGCATTAATATATGGTATGGTTTAACATAATTTTTTTTTTAATAAGGTTTAATTAAAATTTAAAATTAATTAAAACATATAATTAATTAATATAATATATGATTAAATTAAACCATATAAAATATTAAAATTATATAGTTTAATTAATTTATTAAACCTTAATAAAAATAAATAAAATTATTCCAACACATATATTAAAAAATATTTCTTTCAAAATTGAAAGTTATTGGGCGATTTCAAAATGCAATATCTCCTCCATACGGTAACGGATTTGAGTGCCGTTCACGGCTACAGGATCGTTTTGGCGAGATATTTCCAGTCGATCTGGTTCAGACCAATTCTGATCAACTTCATTTTTGAGCATTTTTCTACAAGAGACTTGATCTCCTGATCATTATTAATATGGGAAACTCTTCTAAGAAATCCTTAACAGCCCAACAACTACCATATAAAAATAATCCTAAGAAGAAGCACCCTAAAAAGAATGGTCCTAAACCAAACAAGGGTATTAAGCCATTTCAGCTGCAAACTGAAAGAGAAACTCAACAAAATGATAAGGAAAATAAAAACAAAGGGAATAAGACAGATATACATTGCAAATTTTGTAATTATGATGGCCATATAGAGTCCAAATGTTTTAAGAAGATGGAAGCCTTAGAAGCACAACATCATCTTAGAGAAATATTCACCTTCATCTTCAGGAATGGCACTTTCTACATGTGGTTGTCAAGCATCAAGATATGGTTATGCATTAAATGTATCTTCTTCTTCTCATTCTCATGAGTGGCTCATTGATTCTGGAGCCTCTTACCACATGGAAAAAAATAAAGGCATGTTTTCTTCTCTAAATGATTGTAACACCAAAAATATTTATGTTGGTGATGATAGATCTCTTAGTGTTGTAGGGTCTGGAACCATTCATCTAGATAATGGTCAATTTAATGATGTATTATGTGTTCCTACCTTGTCTTGCAACCGTCTATCTGTTTATCAGATAACTCATTCAAGTGAAGGGAAAAGAATAGAATTATCAACTCATGATGTTGTAATTAAGGACCTCAAAGATCCTAGAAATATTTTAGCTACTAGCATTGTTGATGATTCCACAAGGTTGTGTAAGTTTGACAAATTTGGGTCATCATGTCTTCCCTCCGTTTTTGTTGCTCACAATGACGAAGTGAGAAAACTTTGGCATGAGCGATTTGGTCACTTAACTATCGCTCTCTTCAAACACTATGTAAAGAAAATATGGTGACATGTCTTCCTATGGTATCTTGCTGAGATGGTGTTTGTTCTGGATGTGTACTCGGAAAACATCATTGGTATAGTTTTGACAAATGTGCCTCTTGGCACGCTTCAGCACCCATTAGGGGAATTTTGAGGTCTAAAATGGGCCTCCTAAGAAAAATGTACAACCAAAATAAACTTTATAAGAACCAATAGGATTCAAGATGATGATGTCAACCATGGGGGATGATTCACCATTTTTTAAGTAAAAGGGTAAAAATATTAAAAAATAATAAAATAATAAAACTACTTTTTCAATTCGTATTTTCAACTTATCTCCAAAAGTTTTTACTCAAATTTCGAGTGGGAGCACTCATTGGATGCCAAAATTTAATTCCTCATCCAAGGAGCACCCACGTTGCATACTTTTGATGGAGCCTGCTACACGAAAAATGATAAATACATGAAAAAACGTGATTGCAATCACGTTTTTCATGTGTTTTTCATTTTTCGTGTAGCAGGATCCATCGAAAGTATGCAACATGGGTACTCCTTGGATAAGGAATTAAATTTTGCATCCAATGAGTACTCCCACTCAAAATTTGAGTAAAAAATTTGGGAGATAAGTTGAAAATACGTGTTGAAAACGTAGTTTTTCCTTTCTTCCCTCTAAAATTTGATGATGTAATCAAATCTTATTTTATTATTTCCAATATTATTTGATAATTTTCTTAGGAGGCCCATTTTAGACCTCAAAATTCCCCTAATGTTTGCAGCTTGTGCACAGTGATTTATGTGGTCCACTTCTTGTTTCTTTCTTTGGTTTCAAGTAATTCTTAACTTTCATTGATGATTTTTCCAGATGCACTTGGGTATACTTTTTAAAACTCAAGAGTGGCGTTTTTAACATGTTCTTGACCTTTAAGGCCTTTTTTGAGAAACAATCTGGACATCCAATTCTTAAGTTAAGATCAGAAAATGGAGGAGAATATGTTAACAACAAATTTATCAACTTTTGCACTAAGCATGGCATTCAATTGCAACATATTGTTCCATATACTCCACAAAAAAATGGTGTAGCTGAAAGGAAGAATCACACCTTAAAAGAAATGGCTAATTGTATGCTTCAATCTAAAGGACTTGGTCTCAATTTTTGGGCAGAAGCAATTAGCTGTGCAAATTACATAGTAAATCTCACTCCTACTAAGGTTTTAAGGAATATAACTCCAGAAGAAGCCTGGAGCTCAATGAAACTAGACGTTAGTCACTTTTGTGTTTTTGGAAGTGATGCTTGGGCCCATATTCCATATGCAAAACATAAAGCCTTAGAACCTAAAAGTGAAAAATGAATTTTTTTGGATATTTTGAAGATGTCAAAGGATACAGACTTCTTCATCCAAAATCCAAAAATGTAATCATTAGAAGAGATGTAAAATTTGATGAAAATATATCGGCTCATGAGCCTAGCTCGGTGGGTGTGCCACCTTTGGCTTGCGAGCTGGATTCGACATATGTGCCACCTCTCTGTATCTCTTATATTTTTAACAACATTCCTTCTAGTTCGGGTGACGAAAGCGACGATGAAAATCCTCCTCCACCTCTCGAAGATGTTCCTTTAGCTCCATAGATTCCAAGATGGGTCTTCTCTACTCGAGATGCAGTAAGTTCTCTTGCAGGTGACCCTGCAGATCGATGTCGTACCCGTTCTTAGTTCAAACGAGCCTCTTCCTTATTGGCTCAAGTTCTAGAAACTCCTGATCCAGACACCTTTGAAGAAGCTTCAGGTCATCCAGATTGGGATGAATATATCAATGAAGAATATCATTCCTTATTGGAAAACAATACTTGGGATCTTGTTCCTCTTCCAAAGGGAAGAAAACTTGTCAGATGCAAATGGGTTTACAGAACAAAGATTGGACCAGATGGAAAAGTGGATAAACATAAAGCTCGTCTTGTTGCTAAAGGATTTTCACAAGTTGAAGGCATTGAATATACTAAAACCTTCTCCTCTGTTACCAAAATGAATTATATCTGCCTTGTTCTTTCCCTTGTTGCCTCCTTTAAATGGGAAGTCCGTCAGATGGATGTTAAATTTGCCTTCTTACATGGGGATTTACATGAAGAAATCTACACGGAAAAACCCCCTGGCTTTATCCAAAATGACTCTAGCCTTGTTTATCACTTTAGGAAGTCACTCTATGGTCTCAAACAAGCTCCTCGGGCTTGGTGTGCCAAAATGGATAGCTTTCTCTTAGATAATGGATTTTCTAGGTGTCATTCTGATAATACTGTCTACACCAAGAAAGTGGGTAATTCCTTCATCATCCTTGATCTTTATGTTGATGATCTTATCCTTATTGGTAGTGATCCCAACCATATAAACCATGTGAAGTCTAGCCTCAAAAATAAGTTTGAAATGACAGACTTAGGACACTTGCATTATTTCCTTGGTCTTTCAAGTCTTGCAATCCAAAGAAGGTATTACCCTTTCTCATTCCAAGTATGCCTATGACATTCTATGCTACTTTCAAATGGAAGACTATAACCTAGCCCCTTCTCCCTTTTAGTCTGGATTCAAGTTTTCAGTCACTTGTACTACCCCTAAAGTTGATGCTACCTTATACTTCAACTTGTTGGTAAACTTTTGTATCTAACCCATACCTATCCTAACCTTTCCTTTGACGTTGGTCTTGTTGCTTATTTTATGCACCAACCTCATGAAAGTCACTGGAAAGAAACTAAAATAAGACTTCAATATATTTGAGGTACAGTTCAGTTCGGGATTCATTACAATACAAAATCATCTCCATTGTTGATTGGTTTTATTGATTCTGATTGGGTTGGTGTCCCTGATGATCGAAAGTCTACTGTAGGATATGTATTCACTCTTGGTTTAGGACCTATTACATGGTCTTGAAAGAAAAAAAGTGCCATATCTATTTCTTCAGCAGAAGCAAAGTATCGTGGTGCAGATGAAGCCAGCAAGGAATCCATATGGCTTTGTCAGATCCTGTCTGAATTTGGTCTTCATCAGCAACATCAAACTACACTTTGGTGTGATAATTGGAGTGCCATTGAGCTATGTAAAGATCTAGTTCAGCATCAGTGTATGAAACACATTTAGCTCCACATACACTTCATCAAAAATCTCATTCATGATCGTGTCCTTGAAGTGCAGTATTGTCCAACCAATGATCAAGTTTTCGATATCTTTACAAAGGCTCTCACATAAGTGAAGTTTACCAAACCTCGATCCATGCTTGGAGTTCAGGAAAATTATCATTAAGGGGGGATAAGCTCTAATGCCTCCTTCCTTCTCCTATCGTGTCACCTTTGTAAATCCTTCAATCCTATCCCTAGTTATTCTTTAGGGGGGATGTTAGGATATTTCGACACATAGGAAATAGGATCCTTTGGTGTCACCTTTGTAAATCCTTCAATCCTATCCCAACTTGTTCTTAATGGGGGATGTTAGGATATTCCGACACATAGGAAATAGTTAAGTATAACTTGGTCTAGTGTAGAGTTAGGTAAAGTGTGTTTCTTTACTATGTACATTTGTAACTTATAATCTGACGGCCATGATTTGTAGTGATCCAATGGTTCACTTTCTCCTCTTTTATTAACAACACTTGGTCTGCGGCTTAACACTCGATTGGTCCATGATATCTATTTAAAGAGCATGGAGGGTCATTTGTCCGGTAGCCATTTATGAGAGAAACATATGTAAACTTTCTTTCATATTAATAAATTTCCTGAAGTGGCTGCTTTGGCTCGGGCCGTGGACTATTTCCCTCTTCAAGGGTTTTAACCATGTGATATACGAGTGTACTGATTTGTGATATGTTTTTGAGCGGTGACCTTTGGTGTTTGATCTAAGGAACTTACCCTGTAAATTCCTACACTCTGGGGCTTTTTCAAATATTATGCCATATTCTGTTTACTTGAAGTTAAACATTGCTCCTCAAAATTCTTATGTACACATTGTTCGATTAGATAGAACTAAATTCAAAGTTTTAGGAGAAATGAATTATGTCCTTATTGGGATAGTTTCTAATTACAAAAATCAAGAAATTGATATTCTAGTTGCTGATATTCCTAAATTTTATGGTTTGATTCTGATTCGAGATTAGTCAGAAAAGATTCACATTTATTTTTCCACTAATTGGTCTCATATGTGGCTTCCCTACAATGGTAAGCGAAATCAAATTCAATTTGACCGTGAAAAATACATGAAACACCCAATAACTTATTTCAAGGATGAAAATGAACCAATGGCCTTTACCAATAACATCCTTGGAATTTAATTTTTCGAATCGTTTTTGGGAAATTTCAATGCACAATGATCTCCATTTCTTATCAATTCAGCTAATTCTCAAATTGAAAAATTTTCTTAATCAGACTCTTCCAAATGTATAAATATTGTAGAAAAACCTTTTGTTAAAACTTTATTCTGGACATTGTACTTTGATTGATCAAAATCAAGCGATGGTGCAAGAGTTGGTTGCATACTAATAAATCCAGAAAGAGAAAAGAAAATGTTGGCATGTAGGTTAGAATTTGAATGCACAAAAAATACTGCAAAGTATGAGGCACTGGTCCAAGGCTTGTATAGAGCAATAGACCTTGGTGGAAAATACCTTCAAGTATATGGTGAATCTGAAATAGTTATCAAACAGGTAATAAATACTATTCACTATATTTCTGGTCAACTCAGATATTACCAGTCATAGTACAAACTCTTACCTCACATTTCTTAGCATTCAATATCTCACCTATCCCAAGGCTCCAAAACGCAAGTGTTGATCTTCTAGCCAATGTAGCATCCAGAATTATTCCTTCTGAGGATTATAGTCTAGATAGATTTTCTATAGAATTAATTTTTCACCCATCTATTATTGATAATGTCATTAACTGGAGAGTATTTAATGATGATGAAGATGTTCTAACATTTCTCACATCTGAAGGGTCATATGATAATCATTTGATCGATGAGGATGAACAAGAAAGACAGTTGAAACAAAAAAACTGATGAAAATTCCATACCTAAATATTTTGTAAAACCTGAAGATCTTTATGACCTCAAAGACAGATTTAAGAAGGTTACTAAGTCTAAGCTACAAAGTTCAACCTTGAGATTTGAACGAGTAAACCTTGGCACTAATCTCAGACCTTAGAATATCAATCTAGGACTTGGTATCTCCTCTGATGAGATATTAGCCTTCATTCATTTATTGAAGAAATATAAGAATTTTTTCGCATGGAAATGCGAATATTTCTAGACATATAATACCTCCATTATCCAACATACTATTCCAATGACATCCACGGAGAAACCTGTACAACATAAGTTAAGGACAATTCACCCCAATATTGAAATTCAAATCAAATATGAACTGAAAAAACTCCTTAAAGCCAAGATCATCTTTCATGTTAGGAATTCAAAGTGGGTTTAAAACTTAGTCCCTGTTAGGAACAAAAATGGTGACATCTGCATTTTTATATATTTTGGGAATCTTAATAAATCTTGCCTAAAATACAATTTCCCATTACCACCTATGGAACAAATTCTGCAATCAGTTGTTGGATCTGAATTAATGTATTTCCTTGATGGCTCTTCAGGCTACAATCAGATACTATTTCATCCTGAAGATAGTTTAAAGAATACATTTAGGACCAAATGGGGCACTTATGCTTATTAGAAAATGCCTTTCGGTTTAATCAATGCAGGATCAAATTTTCAAAGAGCAATGGATATTTCTTTTGGAGGACTAATAAACAAAATTGTGGCTGTGTACTTAGATGATATAACCAAATACACCAAGAAAATAAGCGACCACTATCATGATCTCAAGAAAATCCTTGAAAGATGCTTAAATTATGGAATTTAATTAAATCCAAAAAAGTCTTATTTTGCTTTAAGTGAAGGAAAATTTTTAGAATTTATTGTATCAAAAGAAGGCATTTGTATTGATCCAGAAATAATAAATGCAATTTCTGAAATCTCTCTACCCCATAACAAGAAATCCATGCAGTCATTTTTAAGATAGATAAATTTTGTTAAGAGATTTGTTCCTAACTTTTCCCAAATTATTTTACCATTGCAAGCCATGGTTAAGAAAAAATCACTCTTTAAATGGGACATAATGAAAGAGAATATTTTGATCTAATCAAACAAGCCATCATAAATGCTCCTTCTCTAACTACCTCAAATTTTTATAATCATTTTATTTTGTACACCTTTGCTTCTGAAACATCCTATGTTGTTGTAATAACACAAGTTGATGATCAAATGATTGAAGCACCCATCTCTTTCTTTAGTTCAAATCTTCAAGGTGTTGAACTAAATTATTCAGAAGTGGAGAAACAAGCTTTTTTTGTGTATAAATATTTAAATAATTTCAGACCTTTTCTCCTAAAGACACATACGAAGGTAATAGTTCCATTCCAAACAGTAAGAAAACTGCTTATCCAAAAGGAACTGGGAGAAATAAAAATATCTTTAAGATTAAAAGCTAATCAATATTAGATATTGATCATGTATTGTTCAGGAAAAACTATGACTCTGTATTATTAAGATGCCTTGAAAATTTTGAAGCACAGAAGGTTTTGCAGGAACTCCATGATGGACCTGCAGGTGGAAATTTTAGAGGAGATACCACCACACACAAAATACTTCATGCATGATATTATTGGCCAACGCTATTTAAAGACGCCCATGCATATGTGAGAAAATGTAAAACATGTCAAAATGTTGTTGGAAGACAAAGAAAACCAGCCTTACCTCTATATTCGGTCAACATTGAACAACCTTTTGAGCAATGGGGACTAGATATCGTCGGTGAGATTGTTATTAATCTTCCAAACATCATAAATACATTCTCACTGGAACAAAATACTTTACTAAGTGTGTGGAATTTGTTCCATTAAAGGTAGATAATTCTTAATCCATCATTGAATTCATCGATCAATTCATCATTATCAGGCTTGGCTTACCTAATGCACTTATGTTTGATAATGCATCTTATTTTTTGGGTAATAGTATAACTGAATTTTATCTAAAGAGAGGTTTTAAGCTTAAATATTATGCTAATTACTATCTCGAAGGAAATGGCTTAGCAAAGTCAACCAATAAAAATCTAATAAGAATCATACAAAGAACTATTTATCATGGCCAAAATAATTGGCATAAGTTTTTAACCTTTGCCCTACGGGCAGATCGAATTACTTAGAAAGCCTCTATCGGCACTTCTCCATTCAATCTAGTTTATGGGAAAGAAGTTGTAATTCCATCAAATTTATCCCTTCCCTCACTAGCCCTAGTTCAATTTATTGATGAAGTACCTTCCTCTTTCTTACAGTTAATAATGTCTCAAATCCTTAAATTAGAAGAAGAAAGGGAAAATGCAAAATTAACACATGCTCGACATCAACATATCGTTAAAAGAATATTTTGATGCAAATCCTATTACCCCAAAATATTTCCAAGTTGGAGTCCTCATTCTTAAGTGGGACAAAGCACATGAGAAAAAAAGTAAGCATACCAAATTCCAAAGAATGTGGCTTGAACCATTTCAAATTACAGAACAAATTGGCCCATCAACCTTCATGTTGCAAGATCTTCAAGGGAGAAAATATTTTCTTCCTGTCAATGGGCTGATTTTGAAAAAAAAAATTTCTTAGAAGAACATTTCTTCTGAATGTATCATACTTATATTTATATTTAATTTTAATTAAAGAATAATGGTTGATTACATACTTTTGGCTTTTTGCAAACCCTATGAATCATTTTATGACTTTTCATTTTGAAGAATAAAAATTCTTAAAGAAATTCTTACAAACTTGAAAAAATGGATGAATATTATACAACTCTGAAATATTTTTTCATTGAAATTGTAAATTCTTGTAAACCTCAAACTTCATAAAGTATTTTTACCCTATTATCAGTTAAAAAAAAAAGGGTTCACTTTTACAAAGTAAAGACTATTTGTTACTAAGCATCTTTAACTCTAAATTTTCATCCAAAACTCTTAAGGAGTCATTGATTATCCCCATCCATTAATTATGTTTTTTCTAGAGTGTAATTAAAAAATATAAAAACTTAAAAAGATAAGAGGTCTCGTCATGAGCCCTCTTACCATGATCATAAGAAAATAATAGACTGACATTAACACTATTGCATATCAAAACGTGGTAATGGATTATGATTATTAAATAACCATAAGACAAGGGGTCTCATCATGAGCCAGCTTGTTCAATCCAATTACAACAAGTGAATGGTATTGTCACTATCTGGTCACCAAGCTAGGACAATGCCTTTTCAAGAAAAATAAAAAGAAGCATTATATAATTGAGAATTTATCTCCAAAAATTGTAATGATAGATGGATGGGATACTAGATAGTTGATGGTTAAAAGGTAACCATGTCGAGGCTATAAAATCCTGCTGGCAGCAGTGGCTCCACTGTGACAAAATGATTATTTCAAAAGGCTAAGTTGCAAAAAGACACGTACTTTATCTTTAAAGCTATTTAATGATTGATATAGAGAAATGAAATTTTTTATCTATGAAAGGTTTTTAAAGGGTTGCAATAAGATGAGTTTTTATAATTCAGAGTAATTTTATTTATCCAAATATTTCGACAATAATTTTCATTTCCTTAATCATTTTTACTTATTTAAAAATATCAAGAATTTCATTTTTCAGAGATAACTGATTCTTCTAGTGAATCACCAGTTGTTGTGCTTTTCAAAAATCCCCATTATTTTAGAAAAATTTCCTTAGAAAATAATGGGGAGTATTTTAAAAAAAATTGACTAGAACAAATAAGACCCTTAAGGATTGATTAAAATAGAAATAGGAGTTAAAAAAGCTAAGGGACACTTTTTTTGTCTAAACGACACTTAAGTGGAACATTCAAAAGAAACATACTTACAAATCACGAAGATAACATATGACATCTAAAGCCACTTCAAATGATTTGCTATGTGATATCATTAAAAATATTTAATAAAGGAAAATGGCTTCTGACCGAATCATGTTTCATGAAAAGAAAACCGCGGGAGCCGTCATTGCCACGTCACCAATCGCAAATCGCATTTCCATCCTACCATCATTCAATGATAATCTACCCTCATTTTCATTTCCCCGATGTGATACATCCCATCGCATCGCACTTTTTCTAAAAACCACTTCCTTCCACCATCCAGTTTCATTGAAATTGTGATAGCGATATCGCATCGCAAAATTTTCACTTTCCTTTTCCCTCGCTAATGTTTGAAGCTTAAAAAAATTTAATATTTTATCTTAAAAAGGAGTTATAGTGCTAAAAATAATTGATCGCAATTGGAAAGACATAAGTACTTCGCATTTTAATAAGTTGACAGACAAATGAATCTACGATGCAAAAATATCTTATTTAAACTCTTAAATGTCTATTCGAGCACGTGAACCCACACTTTCCATTAATGCCATAACTTAATGGTTTAACATCTTGAGCCTCTAAATATGATTTGACCGCAAAAGAATTAAATATTTAAAATTACTTCGTGTGTCGAGTTTTATTTTCCATTATTTCAATTATTGTTACACTACTCTCGTATTGTGACAAGATTGCCCTTTTTTTACTTTTTGTTCTTCTTATTTCGCATGCAAGTCCAAAACAACAGAGTTCCTCAGAAATGTCTAATGCCACAAAGAAGTCCAAAAATGCCATGGCTCCCTCTAATCCTGCTCCTTCTTATAGTGAAGTAACATAAATTCCACCCCTATTCAGAGATACTACATGCACATCAGAAAGTGGTTCTGCTTCTTGGGAAGAAATGTATAGGTTATTTGAAGACGAGAAACCCCGCAGAGTTGAAAGAAATACTACTGCAGATGCTTCTGATATCTCAGAAGCTACTATAGTCAATGTCGCCAACTATTTTCTGCACCGAATTGCTACACACCCCAAGATTCTACCATATACAGATATGGTGAAATGGATTATTGATAACCTCAACATCGGAGATAGAAATTTCCTAACAAGAATAGGTATAATGATAGAGTCGTTTAGAACCAAATATTTGAAGAAAATGTACCACATTCTAGACCCTGAGAAGGTGTATGATAAATATTTCTTAGCACAATTCGCAACGAAGAATAAGTTGCAGTCGGATCCCATAAAGCAATGAAGGATTAACCCTAACAAGAATAAACATGATGATAAGGGTATGTATTCCACTGCTTCGCTTGCTTGACCCTACTATTATATTTATTCTATGATGTCTATACTTTTTGTACAACCCAATACCACTAAATTATCCGTTTAATGGGTTCCCCTTATGGATGTTGTCACAAACTCCTATATCATAGACTGGGGAACCATTTTGTCAAATAATATTGCTACCCAGATTCTTGAATATATAAAAAATCGTTTTGATTCATCTAAAATCCTTCCCCCATTTTATATGAGTGCCTACATTATGGATGTAGTGTGTTTTACATCATATTTTCCAACAATGGGTTGGAAATGGACTATCCAAGGCCCCACTCCCATTCATATTTATCATAGTATTCTATGGGAATCAAAATATGAAACTGATTTCTACAATATTTGCCACATAGTTATGCTCCCACTATTTCAAGTTGTGTTTGATGAAAAGGCCCCTATATTGACAAAATAAGCTCAAGAAAACTCCACATCCATTATAAAATGGTTTGGGGAAGATTTGTACACTTATGTCAGAGTTTTTGAAATCTTAGCCCGATGACATGTCCTACCATTATATGTTCCAGATAAACTTTTCACAAGAGAAATTGCTTATCAGAAAGTGGTTCATGGATTTACCAAATTTTTGAAAGAAGAAAAGAAATATTCATGGTCGTCCTGCCCTATTTAGTGTGGTGTCTATGCATTAGACAATTTCAAACATGTCGGGTTAGAAATTAATCAAATCCAATGTTTGAAATTATTTACAATTTCTAACAAGAAATATGACCCAGACAAAGTTGCATTCAATTTCACAACTCAAGTGAAAATCAGGCCATTTTCCCATGAAAATGATGATTTTGATGATTTGTTTGAGTGATTTTATACTTATTCAACGATGGAGAAATTTGTAGCATCACGCCTTAATCCTCAGCAACTATCAAAGTTCAAGCAATACAGGAATCGAAGGTTGGAAGGGATTCCTCTAAATATTATGGAGGTATCCAAACCTATCTCATAGAAGGAACATAAAATAGAAGAACAAAAGAAACAGAAAGAACAGGGAAAATAATAGCCCCCCAAGGATACTGCAGAAGAACAAAAGCAACATAAAGAACAGGGAAAAGAATAGCCCCCTAAGGATACTGAAGTCCTTAGTGGAACAAAAGAAGATAATTCTACTGGAACTCAAACCAAATATCAATTGTTTTCAAGTGACTTAGATGATGTCTTGAAATATTTTGATCAAAAGCTTAAAGGAGACCAAGAAGTGGTGATCATTTATCATCAATAAATAGTGGAAACACCTCATGGTAAAAGTCAGAACCCGTTTACTGTTGGGTCAACTGACAAATCTGTTAGTATAGAAGAAGTTGAATTTATCCCAGCCTACCCAACATCAGAAATTGTGTTGAAAATTGAGGAAATACCTCCTTTGGATATATTTTACAGCCCAAGGCAT
>CM076584.1:174558619-174673578 GCA_034641835.2 Pinus albicaulis
CAGTTTTCATGTGCATATGCATTTGCTGCTATTGAAAAATCCATTGGAGTCAGCAATTAGTCGAAGAGAAGGATGAAAAAATCCTTCAATTGGAACAAGAATTGTTAGAAGAGAAGCAAAACATTAATCAACAATTACAAGCATAAGTGTCACAACTCCAACAGAGCTTGAATCAAATAAAGCTACAACACCAATTTGATGTTGGTGCTAAGGATTCTCAAATACACCAACTGCAATTCATTGTTGAATAGTTGAAAGATAATCCTAAAGTGGATGAATTTAAAAAGGAGGTTTTAGAACTAAATACTTTGTTAGCCCAGCAACAAGTTGTTTTCTGTCAAAAATTGTCTATCATAATTGAACTGTGTGAAAATATCGATTCGCTGATAAATCGAGTAGATGTCCAGATGATCAGCTTTGATGAAATTTATGATAAAGTATCCCAATACGTCACCTGGAAAGATACAACTGAAGGCCGAAAGGACAATCTTCCTAGTATTTAAGATTCTAAAAAATAAAACTTATTTACTGATTGGTACATGCAAATGAAGCAGACTGAAAGGGAAATTTCTAGAGCTAGGGATGTTGCCAACAACATTATTGAAAGAGTCAGCTAAAACCTCATTGCTCCTAATATGATTGATAAATTCCCCCTCGATTCTCTACTTGTTGTAAAATATTTGATAAGACAATGGTAGGAAATTTCCAAGAGGAAGGAAGAAAGCATAAAAAAATTGGATAAGATGGATTTGGAAAAGTATTGGAAGCACTTAGTAAAGCCACATAGCCAATGACTAATGTTGTGATGCCTAACTGACACTTCCTCTTACATGATGCCTCCACTATCAGATGCGGTCTACATAGGACAAATGTGTCTCAGGCCAGGCCAACCTCCTGAGATTCAGCCTACGTTCAAAATTCTTCAACTCAAAGAATGAATGGAAAAGGAGACGGCAATGCAATCCCGAATGGAGTCATCCCACCAAAATTTGTTTATGTTTTTATTTCACTTAATTTAATGAGATTTCTTTGAACCTCCTCATCTCTTTATGTATTTTCTATTTTTTTACTTTTTATTTTATTATAAAAACCATTTCATGTCTTTAAATAAAGGGGCCTAAAATTTTGAAAAGAAGACTTTACAGAAGTTGCAATTTTATACTCTTAACATTTTTCTTAATAGAAACGGTCGGAGAAGAGATTGTTTTTCAAATGAGAAGAGTTATCATGTGTATGGTACTTTTATCTTTATGTTGATGTTCTATTTCAAATGAGAAATAGTTAAATTTTGTTATGATGTTTTGTTATATGTATCTTTTTAACACAATCCAGCATTAATTCACTTATGAACATGTTTTATTGCTATTTTTTTATACTTATACAATACATGCAATAATAGATGCTATATATACTTAATCAATTGATTGATTAACTATTTAATCAAATCAATTATCTTAAAATTGTTTTTCATTTCTCTAAGTGTTTGATAAATCTTCATTTGTATTTACTTAAAGATCATATTTTTAAATCGCATATAAAAGAAATATAATTCATCCTGGGATAGAGATAGGTATATATATTTTTCTTTAAACTTGTTGTCACTCTCTTTCACTAAGTCACAGTCAGTTAAAATACCACTCATCCACTAAATTATATTTCATTGGGAAACTAGTCCCATAAATCCAGTTGGAGCCGCTATCTCAAACAGATAAGGGACAATTTTTACGTCCCAAACCGGGTGGTTTTCCCCGATCTTTTTGTAGCGATTTTTGAGGCATCAAAAGGTTCTAGAAAATAAGTTAAGAATATGAGTGGGGTGAGTATATTTATCAAATGATGAATCACCAAAAATAAGAATTTGTATGATTCACTATAGCTGGACACAATAATGTTAGTAATAGATTGTCAAATGAATGAACATCTATCATAAAGAAGTCAATGTATTTAAGTGTACCTTTGTTTCTTGAAAAACATTCTCTTGAGAGCTTTCTACTTCTTGAGAATATAGTAATTTTTTTCCTAATCAAGACCATAGAGGGAGAAAGGTGATCAGTATTAATATAATGAAAACTTAAATAAGTACATGAAACCAATAACTAAAAAGAAATGAGATAATTATCTTGAGAATTTGTTGAGGGCTCCCTCCAAAGATTTGAGGGATACCTAAAACTTATAAAAAAAGAAAATGTATTTTCCAAAAATATGTTAAAGACCTATAAATTATAAAATATAAAAAATATAAAAGTAAGATATCTAAGGCTACAAGCAAAGGACTTAGTAGTGTAACTCCCTAATGTCAAATTCTTTAGACTTTCGTTTCTTTGGGTATCCTTCTTCAGTAATGTTGGCTTCATACTTTATCTCTTATTTTTTCTCAGATTGTCAGGACAGTCATTGCTATAGTGACCCTTCTTATGGCATTGGTAACATTCTACCTTAGACATGTCAACTTTCTTCCTTGGTCCTTTCGATTTCTTTACTGTATGTTGAGCAATGTAGGAATTTGATACTCCTTCAAAATTGGTAGGTAATGAGATCCTTAATTCTTCCTCACTGCATGTAATCCATATTTCTTCAAAGGTAGGAGCTTCCTTCCAACTATTAATTCGTGCAACAAATGCACCCCAAGTAGGCGGCAATCCTAATAGGGCAGTGACCACAATTTCTTTTCCTAGAACAATTTCATCAATGGGAAAAATTTCATCCCTGATTCTTGCTATCTTCACAAAGAAGGAGGCCACTATGTCTTTTTAGTCATATTTGTAGTTCTTAGCTCATTCTTCAAAATAAATACTTGACCAATGTTCTTAATAGTGAATAACTTCGACAAGGATTCATACATTTCCTGAGCATGGTTGATGTTGGCTATGAATGGGGCAAGGTTTTCCTTTATTCCTTCTACCATTAGAGTCATGGCTACTAATTCTAGTTCTTTGTATTCATTAGAGAAAATTTGAGGTTTAAAATAGGCCTCCTAAGAAAAATGTACAACCAAAATAAAATTTATAAGAACCAATATGATTCAAGATGATGATGTCAACCATGGGGGGTGATTCACCATTTTTGGAGTAAAAAAAGTAAAAAGATTAAAAAATAATAAAATAATAAAACTACTTTTTCAACTCATATTTTCAACTTGTCTCGCTAAGGTTTTTACTCAAATTTTGAGCAGGAGTACTCGTTGGATGCAAAATTTAATTCCTCATCTAAGGAATACCTATATTGCATACTTTCGATGGATCCTACTACACAAAAAATGAGGAATACATGAAAAACATGATTACAATCACGTTTTCATGTATTACTCATTTTTCGTGTAGCAAGGTCCATAAAAAGTATGCAACATGGGTACTCCTTTGATGAAGAATCAAATTCTGAATCCAACGAGTGTTGTTGCTTGAAATTTGAGTAAACCTATAAGGAGATAGTTGAAAATTTAGTTTTTTCTTCTTTCCCTCTAAAATTTGATGATGTAATGTAATCTTATTTTATTATTTCCACTATTATTTTATAATTTCCTTAGGAGGCCCATTTTATACCTCAAAATTCCCCTAATGTCACTTTGTCGCCATCACTGGAATCCTTTGTAGGCTTCTTTACTTTTCCTTTGACCAAGTCCAATACCTTATTCTTTTCAAGGATGAATTAAATTATCTTCGTCTAGGACCTATAGTTTGAGGATCCTTCAAGTTTTTTTTATACATTGATTTTGTTAGATATATTCCTAGAATGTAGTATATTCCTACTCTGATATTATCCTTTAAATGGTTCCTTGATTAAGTGTTGAAGACTACCTTTTTTTCTTCCTTCTTTCACCAAATTTCTGATACCATGTTAGAAAATTAGAAAGGAATTTTTTTTTTCTTATTCTTGATAATTAATTGTGATGTTTCTTGTTATTATGATTCTTTATATATTTTTTCTTTTAGTTCATCAAGAAATTACCAAAGCAACAACACATAAAACAATAGACACCAAATGTTGGCGCTATGCCAGGGAAAAACCCCCATCGAGGGGGAAACACAGTCAATATAATTCTTCCTTTCAATAGTATTCTTTGAGACTCTTCACCCTAGAAATATACCAGACTTTCCCTCCACACCAAGTCAGCCTCCTAGATCTTTGACCCTTTTCTAGCAACTTCGACTAGGCAGCAACTTCCAACATCAGACGACTTCAGGCAGCATCAAAACTTGGAAGAATTCGATCTCCCAATCAAGGGCACAAAATAGAGAGAGAGAGAGAGAGAGAGAGGCACCAAAATTTCGTTTGTCTTCTTCTCCTTAGACTTCCCCAAACTTGTACATATTTTGGCTTCCCGGCAACAAACTTCAAACTTTTCACAACTACAAGAGATATCGAACTTGTTGTGAGAGAGTGTGCTCCAAATGAATTCGATTTCCTTGTATATAGAGGCTCCAGGTGAGGTTGAATAAGTGTCTCTTAGACTGACATGATCCCCTTTACGACAACTTGGTGTGGGGGTCATATAATTCATATTTTACTCAATATTAAACCTTTTTACATGATTCAAAATCCCAAGAAGGGTCTCCTTAAATGTACAATGACTCTATTAACTCAAAATAAATCCTAGAAGTCCTATTTGGGGACTTTGACCTAAAACATGGTGACCCAAGCATGAAACCCATGCTTTTATAAGTCATAATAATAATAATAATTATTTATTTATTCTTTTTTCAAGTACATTACAAGATGACTCAAGTACATAAAATGAACACCGAACCTAGTTACATTTTCCAACACTCCCTCTTAACTAGGGAGGTATTCATCATATATAAATACAATGAAATATCTCATACTATATGAACAATGAATAACTTTAGGCACTACAATTCCATGGACTAGATTCCTTACCAGGGCAATCTATCCATTGTGGGAATAATGTGGAATCAATATTTCAGCCCCTCTAGGTACCATCAAGCTTACTTGCTAAACACCAATCCAAAGATCTGGGTGTGTATCCAAAAACAAATCTATTTAATTGAAAAAACCTTTCCAAATTTAGGAGCTATACATCAACACATGTCGGCTAGATGTCCTCACAAGAAATGCTTCACTCAAAAATCCTCAACACTCCTTGATCCAACAGATCATGGATGAAAAATATCTCCCAATCTAGCTTATTGGTAACCAAAATACTATCAAATCTTGTATAGGCACAACCCTAATCAATAATATGCTTTCACATGTATATAAAAAAATACAAACCTTAGGAGTCTTTCACAAAACTTGGTGTTCCTTCTCAACTTTTCATAGTAGGACTCTCAACCGAATATTTGATAGAAGTTTCATTTCATCATATCATTTCCTTCTCCTACTTCTCATGCAGCAACATATCCTTCAGCAGCATTCTCCAATTTTCTTCTCTCACTCATGGCCTTCACTAATACTTACAGTTTTTAGTCCGGGCCTAGTGCATTACACATGGAGTAGAGAATTATATTTGTCACTCCCTCTTAATCAGAGAGGATCTAATCATTCTTGTTCGAAGAATATTCTCAACCATCCTCTTATCCTAGGGAGATTTCATCTAGGCTCCCTCTTAATTTAGGGAGTTCTACTACTTGTTTACGACATTGGACATGTTTTCATGGCTTCCATCCATTTCATTATAGTTATCATCATCCTCATCATGCTTATTACATCAACAACCATCTTCACCATTTTAAAGATTATGTACCTTCACAACTTAGGTATCAAGTAAAACCAAATATATATAACCATGAAGTTAACCATATCAAAATCACGGAAGCATTTCAACTTTATACTTATCAAATACCCAAACTTAATTAAAAACAACATACATACCCTCTTCAACATTTTGCTAGGGACTTTGTCAGAAACCCTAGGTTGTATCATAACAACTTTCATTCTATATAGGGTTTCAATGTTTCTTTCAAAGGTGTAACAAACCCTATTATAATATATAGAAAACCCTAGAAACAAGAATATAGATCTACAAGATATTTAACAACTTTCAGATTTCAAGATGACAAAAGATTATTTTTGTCATATAGTGATCCCTAAAAATAAGTCAAAAGAAAAGAGAAATATCTAATAAATTTCAGAAGTCATATATATTATACTTCCCACTAGGATTTTATACAAATCCTAGATTTCACACAAGAGAATAAATCAAAATTAATCACTACTTAGTCATTAATATGGCCAGCTTCCACTAAGGTTAGTTGTAAACCCTAGATTTTCAATCAACCATAAAATCCAATCAAAACTCATATTTCAAAAATCTTACATAAATCTCAAATCATCACATTATCATATATCAAATATTTTACTTCTACTAAGGTTTAACTCCAAAACCCTAGAATTTCATTTTCACAACGTCAACAAACATTATATAAATAGATCTCTGATTTTTATATCACACATACTCGAGAATTTAACTACTACTAGGGTTTAGCTTCAAAACCCTAGATTTCCAGATATCATCATCCTAGAATCTCACACAAGGACTTATATTAAATCCTAAGACAATCATTATATAAATATATCTTTTATTTTTATATCACACATACTCGAGAATTTAACTACTACTAGAGTTTAGCTTCAAAACCCTGAATTTCCAGATATCATCATCCTAGAATCTCACACAAGGACTTATATTAAATCCTAAGACTGATTACCATCAAATAACTAGGTCAACACATGTATCTATGAGTTCATTGATATGTATGATAACATTAATATATTAGACATCCACTGGGCCTAGACCAAGCTAGGGTTTCAACCATATCTTCACATATTAAGCAAAGACATTTCATATCATAGTAAAACACAACTTCACAACATTTAAATAAAAAAATTGGTTAGACTAGGGTTTGAACAGGCATACCAAGGAGAAAATTTCTAAGACATAAATTTGTTTAGACTAGGGTTTGAATAGACATAACAAGGAGAACATTTCTAAGACATTATAAGGGCATTTCTTATACATTCCACCAAACCATAATGAGTTAGAGTCTTAATATAGGAACACAAAAATCCAAAATAACAAATATTTCAAATGTTCACGATTTTAGACCTTATCATTCAACCCTAACAAGTTAGGTTTTCTTGATCATACAAAAATACCAAATATAACATCATCAATAAAGCTTCAAATATAATTTCACAATATACCTCAGCAGTTTAGGGTTTCAGACATTCACATCAACATACCCTTAGGTTAGGATTTTCCAGAACCTACCTAGGGTTCTAAAAAATATAGTTAAGAATATGAGGGGGGTGAGTATATTTATCAAGTGATGAATCACCCAAAATAAGAATCAGTATGATTCACTATAGTTGGACACAAAATTTTTAGTAATATATTGTCAAATGAATAAACATTTATCATAATAAAGTCAATGTATTAACGCATACCTTTGTTTCTTAGAAAACCTTCTCTTGAGAGGTCCTCCTTCATACTTCTTGAGAATATAACATATGTTTTTCCAATCAAGACCATAGAGGGAGAAAGGTTATTAGTATTAAGATAATCAAAACTTAAATAAGTACATGAAATCAATAACTAAAAATAAATGAGATACTTATCTTAAGGACTTGTTGAGGGCTCCCTCCAAAGCTTCTAGGGATACCTAAAAATTATAAAACAAGAAAATATATTTTCCAAAAATATGTGAAAGACCTATAAATTCTAAAATATCAAAAATATAAAAGTAAGATATCTAAGGCTACAAGAAAAGGACATAGTAGTGTAAGTCCTAATGTCAAATTATTCAAACATGACTTTCTTTGGGTCTCCTTCTTTAGCAATGTTGGCTTGATCTCTTTCTCTCTTCTTGTTTCTCGAATTTTTGGGACAATCACTCCTATAGTGACCCTTCTTATGCCATTGATAACATTATACCTTATACAAGTCACCTTTCTTCCTTGGTCCTTTCGATTTCTTTCCTTTACGTTGAGAAATGTAGGCATTTGATACTCCTTTAAAATTGGAAGCTAATGAGATTCTTAATTCTTCCTAACTGTAGGAAGTTGATAGTTCTTCAAAGGTGGGAGCCTCCTTCCAACTGTTAAGTCTTGCAACAAATGCACCCCAATTAGGTGGAAATCCTAATAGGGTAGTGACCATGAGTTCTTTTTTTGGAAAATTTTCATCAATGGCCAAAAGTTCATCCCTAATTCTTGCTATCTTCACAAAGAAGGAGGCCAATGTGTCTTCATTAGTCATATTTGTAGTTCTTAGCCTATTTTTCAAAGTAGCTACTTGACCAATGTTATTAATAGTGAATAAGATCGATAAGGATTCATACATTTCTTGAGCATGGTTGATGTTGATTTTGGACAAGGTTGTACTTTATTCTTTCTACCATTAGAGTCATGACTACTAATTCTAGTTCCCTATATTTCACTTTTTCACCATCACTGTAATCCTCTATAGGCTTCTTTACTTTTCCTTTGACCAAGTTCAGTACCTTATTCTTTTTAAGGATGAGTTCAATTCTCTTCTTCCAGTACCTGTAGTTTGAGGATCATTCAAGTTTTTTTTCTCCCTTGATTGTGTTAGGCATATTCCTAGAATGTAGTAGATTCCTAACCTGAGATGATCCTTTAAATGGTTCCTTGATTAAGTTTTGAATACTACCCTTTTTTCTTCATTATTTCACCACAACTCTGATACCATGTTAGAAAATTAGAAAGGCAGAAATATTTTCTTATTCTTGATCATTACTTGTGATGTTTCTTGTTATTGTGATTCGTTATATATTCTTTCTTTTAGTTCATACAGCAATTAACAAAGAAGCAACACATAAAATCATAGACACCATATGTAGGAACTATGCCAGGGAAAAACCCCCCTCGAGGGGAAAACACAGTCAATATAGTTTATCCTTTCAGTAGTATTCTTTTAGAATCTTTACCCTAGACATATACCTGACTCTCCCTCCACACCAAGTCAGCATCCCAGATATTCAACCATTTTCTAGCAACTTCCAATAGCAGACGGATTTCGGCAACAACGAAACCTAGAAGACTTCAATATCCAAATCTAGGGCACAAAATTGAGAGAGAGAGGAACCAAAATTTTGTTTTTCTTCTTCTCCTTAAACTTCCCCATACTCACACTTCTTTTGGATTCCCGACAAAAAACGTTGAACTTTTCCCATCAAAAAGAGATATCGAACTTGCTATGAGAGAGTGTGCTCCAAATGAATTCGATTTTCTTGTATTTATAAGCTCCAAGTGAGGTTCAATAGGTGTCTCTTAGGCCGACTTGGTGTGGAGGTCACATAATTCATATTTTAATCATTATTAAACATTTTTACATGATTCGAAAGCCAAAGAAGGGTCTCTTTAAATGTATAATGACTCTATTAACTCAAAACAAATACAAGAAGTCCTCAATGGGGAATTTGACCTAAAGCATGGTGACCCAAGCATGAAACCCATGCTTTAATAAGTCACAAGAATAATAATAATTATTATTTTCTTTATTCCTTTTTCAATTAAATTACAAGATGACTCAAGTACATAAAATTAAGACTGAACCTAGTTACATTTTCCAACGCTTTGACCCCTAGCTTCGACCCTACAACTTAGACCTGCAACTTTTATCTTGTAGTTGTTATAGAAACTAAGACAGATCTTCAACAGATCCCCATTCAAGTAAGACAATATTTCCAAAGGTCAACGAATTCAAATCAGATGATTTTCTCTTCCAACAACTCGATCCTACTAATTTTTTTTCTGCAATTCACTCCTGTAATTTTGACCTTCCTGGAAGTTGTAGAAACCCTAGTTTTCGCACATATGTTAGAGATAGAACCCAAACACAAAATTATATTCTTATTCTTGGATTCTCCTTGTCTTATATACCTTCTCTCTTCCTTTCTTTCTTCTCCCAAGTTCAGATCAAACTTATTCTTGAGAGATTAAACTTGTGTGAATGAGTGTGTCAAATGAGCTTGAAGCTGCATGTATTTATATCCTTTCCAAGGGATTAAATTCCCTCCTTTATATTGACTTGTAGCTACTAGGGCCAACTTGTACTTTCAAGGTTTCTAGGACCTTCTAAACTCAAAATAAATTCCTTTACAAGGTACAACTTGCCTGAAAGGGAATTATAATCATGTTGTTGACTCTCTTGACTCACGACAATGAATCATATGACCTAACAAACCCTATAAAAATGAAGAACATGATTTTAAGTAGAAGACCATCAATAAGAAGCATGACACCCATGTTTTAAAATAATAACTTTTCTTTCTTATTTTGTTTTTTACATAATATATACATATTGAAATGAGTACAATAACAATTATGAAGACTGAAACTAGTTACATTTCCAACAATAATAAGCATAACTAGACTATATTTAGCGTATTGGAATGCAAACAAGTCTTGGAAAGTAGGGCTTTGGAATAGGTGTGGAGAGTTAACTCTCGAAGGTCACTCTCACTAAAACATATAAATTTATTAAGTATTTATAAATTTTAGTGTGATATAGGTTACTAGGTAATATCCTCTAATATAAGTGTTACACACTAAGCTGTGTGGAGGTAAGTGAAGAGAGAAATACCCTCTCTATTATATCTTTGCATTTGTGGGTTGCACATGTTTGGGGGCCTTGATTTGGTCACCAATCTACTATGAATATTAATTATGCATAGTTGCAAGTTTATATTCCATACCCACATGTGCAACTCCAACCAATGACTATCCTCCTTGTGTTGGCAATATGATGCAGAGTGTTGTCCTTGATGGCAACCTACTTGATGAGTTTTTTAATGATGTAAATATGATGTATCTACAAAGTAGTTCAGATGTAATGGAGAAAGGAATTCCTGTAAGGGCCAGAAAAATGATAAATATGATATGTCACAAAGCATACGCAGGTTTGTAAAGGCGAAGTAGCGTATGTACGCGGAAAAGTACGTGCCAAGTCGCGTATGCCAATTTGCGCTCTAATTTTATAAATACAGGGGACATAACCATGGTATACGCCCATAGTATTGAGCACTGGATTATCTATTTGATCCCGTCCAGGAATACCATCGGAAGTGGTGTGGTTTTGACTCATGGTATTGATAAAGGCTAAATCTATATAAGGAGAAGAAGAACATTGTGCAAGGGTGTGCAAGTGTCTGGGTTTTAATGAATACTTCACTCTGAAGTATATCTGCATGGTGGAACTCTGTTCTTAATTGATAGATCTGAATCTATGATGAAACTATGGATATGATGAAGGTTCAAGATCTCTAGATCTAGAAATGATGAATCTCTAGGATGATCTGAAAAGAAATGATGAATACCTGGCGCAAGTCCGATGAAGAAATTGAAGAAATCTGGGTAAGTTTATAGATCTGGTCTGTTCTGCAAAGTTTATCTTTTATAGATCTATACGCAGGTTCGTTTCATAAAAAGCGCGTGTATACATGGGTCCGCTTAAAGAAAAGCGTGTATGGCAGTCAGGGTTTCTAAAAATAAAATGCACTGAAGTATACGCAGGTTCGTCTTTGTGAAAGCGCGTATATACACAGTTTCAGTGAAATAAAAGCGCGTATGGAATCTAGGGTTTTGCTGAAGTATGTGGAATGAAATGTCTGATATTTTTTGCTGTTTTACTGCTATCTGTCAATGATGTATTCATACAGATCTGGGTTGTTTAAATGTTGATTGTGCTACTGATTATTTTGATTAAAGATCAAGTTGTTGGTTGATTGGTTGATGATTCAATGACTAAATTGATGAAGGAAGAATGACTGTATAAACAGTTCTGTATGGTTGATAGATTGTCTGAATAGAAATCTGATTTCAGATCTAAATATGAGTCTGAACTAATTTTGAAATAAAGCATACACAGAAGAATATGCTAGTTGGTGAAAAGGAAAGCGCGTGCATACGCGGAAATGGTGAAGAAAAGTCACGTATATAAAGTTACTATACACTTAAGCATACACAGGCTGGAGTGAATAAAGGCGCGTATATACACGGGTTACATAAAGGAAAACAGCGTATGGTATTTGAATTAATGAATGTTCAGGGTTGAGCTTACATCTGCATATCTATTCTGAAGTCTGGGTTATCTCTGATATTTTGGTTACAGTGGTCTCACTATTCTGTTTGAAGTATTGGGCAAAGTATGTTTGTTGATAAGTGAAGGGTTGTGTTGAAGTTGTTTGATCCAGTTTGAAAATTGATTAAACGTGGTCTGCAGTGGTGCTGACGGTCGAAGCCTTCAGTGAGGGGGTTGTAGCTCCCTTCCAGTGGTAGCTGGTAAACGAGAGCAGGGGGTAGTAGCTCGCTTCCAGGAGAGGCTGGTAAACGAGAGCAGGGGGTAGTAGCTCCCTTCCAGGAGAGGCTGGTAAATGAGAGAAGGTTGTAGCCTTCTGCAGGTGGGTGCCTGCGTGCTAGTACGAGTCTGCGCCAGCACAATTTTGTAATATGTTTTCTTTATAATAAATATTGAAGACTGAGACGACTGCAGCAGTGGTTTTCTCCCGAATTGGGTTTCCACCTTAAATCCCGGTGTTCATGTGTGTTGCTTATGTGTGATGATTTATTCTGTTCTTACTGCACATGTTTACTGCTTACTAAAAATCTAATGTATGAATGATGCAATGATCTAAGTAAAGAATTATCTGCATAATGAGATCTCTGGTAATACGCGAGTTTCATTGAGGATATCCGCGTGTATACGCCACTTGGGTTCAGTAAAGTAGCGTATGGGTTTTAGAAAAAGTAAAAAGTTTTCATTCTACACTAAATACTAATTCACCCCCCCCCCCCTCTCAGTATTTTTCCCAACAATTGGTATCAGAGCAGGTCCTTCTGAAAAAGCTTAGCCGCTAGAAGGAAGATCCAGCAAGATGAGCAATCAAGAAGGAATAGCATCTATCAGGCCTCTGCTCTTTAACAGAAAAAATTTAATCTTCTGGAAAACAAGGATGAGATCCTATCTTCAGTCTCTGGGAGCAGATGTATGGGCCATTTTTGAAGGAGGATATCAATATCCAGCCGCAGTACCAACAGATCCTATGGAAATGAAGAATTATGAATCAAATGAAAAGGCGGTCAATGCTCTAATAGGAAGTCTAACTGAATCTGAATTTGTCAAATTCATGCAGCTGAATATAGCAAAGGAAATATGGGACAAAATCATTCTAAGTTATGAAGGTGATGCAAAGGTAAAAAGTGCAAAACTCCAAACTCTCAGAATTGAATATGAAAATTTGAAGATGCATAGTGATGAGAGTATTGCCAGTTTATTTTTATGTCTTGATGATGTTGTAAATCGTATGAGAAATCTGGGTGAAACAATAACCGAATCTACTTTGGTTGAGAAAATTTTAAGATCTCTAACAACAAAATTTGAGTCAAAAGTTTCTGCTCTTGAAGAAAAACAGGATCTTCAAAATCTTACTATGGTGCAACTTCATGGCATACTAACTGCTTATGAAATGAGAAGAGGAGGATCATCTGAAGTCAAAGAAGTCATCTTTAGAGCTTCAACAAAATGGAAAGAAGTACAAGAAGCAGAAGGATCAGGATATATCTCAGAAAAAGATGAGGTTGATTTTGTAAAGAAACTTCAACTTGGGACAGGACGGTTCAGAGGTAAGCTTCCTTTCAAATTTTTTGATTGTGGAAGAGTTGGTCATTATGCTGCTAAGTGTCCTTATAAAGAAACACCTGCAAAAGGGAAGGAAGTAGCAAGAAGGAATAAGAATCGGTTTAGCACTAGAAAAAGTTACTATACTCATGAAGACAGTGATGGGTTATCTGATAATGAGGAAGAATGTGAACAAGATCTTAGACTTCTCATGGCATTTGAAAAGGAATCTAGAGAAGAAAAGGATAATTTTGTGGATGCTCTAGAGGACAACAATTTTCTTGAAGAAAACAATCAACTCAAAATACTCTTAGAAGAAAGTAAAATTCTCTTAGAAGAAAGGAAAATAACCATAGAGACTCTGGAAAAGAATATTGAAGAAGTGACGAAAAACAATGAGAAATTAGAATGTGAAGTGGTAGGTCTAAGAAAAGAAGTTGAGAAAGTAAAGTCTCTGAATCTTAAATTTGCTAAAGGATCTGAAACTTTAGAAGAGATTATCAAAGTACAACGTTCTCCTCTTATAAAGACAGGTCTTGGATATATCGGAGAATCCTCTCAGGCTTTAGCACCAAATTGTCTAAAAGCAGCTACAGCTACTTTACAACATTCTGCCACTCAGCAAGGGAATAAAGAGTCTTTATAGGTAAAGCATGATCATCTCAATTCAAAGAACACTAACAGGAATACCTTTCAAAGAAACACCAATCAACAGGTAAATTCAAGTAGAAGATTTCATGATTGCAGAAATTTCTTCTTCAATGGACAATGTTTCTCATGTCACAATTTTGGTCATAAAGTTGTTCAATGTGTTGCATATAAAACCATTATGACAAGAGAAGAAAGAAAGAAAAGGATTGATATTGAAACAAAAGGGAATACCTATAAAAAAATTTCTCCTCTTCTAAATGAAGTTGAATGTGCTTATTGCAATAACTTTGGCCATGAAGAATCTGAATGCAGGAGCAAAGTTCAGCCAAAATAGCATTTTCCTTCAAGCTCCAAAGTATGGAAAAAGAAGGAATTACAGGTTGAAAATTGTGGCATAGCATTATTTGCAGAAGGTGAAGAAAATCAATGGTACATTGATAGTGGGTGCTCAAGACACATGACAGGTGACAAAAACAAACTTCTTGCATATAGTGCTCTAGAAAAGGAAAAGAAGGTTACATTTGGAAATGATACTCCTGCGGTAATTAAGGGAAAAGGGTCTATGTTTCTAAAGGAGAAGGTGAAAGCTAATGATGCCATGTATGTGGATGGACTAAGGCATAACCTGTTAAGTGTAAGTCAAATGTGTGATCAAGGAACTGAAGTTGTCTTTAGTTCAAAAGAATGTGTGGTACGTGATCTTGATACAGGTAAAACAATTATCAAAGGAAAAAGAACTCCAAGCAACCTGTATGTATTGAAGAACTGCAAAGAACAATATTACTTGAGTAAATATTCAGAAAACTGGCTATGGCATAGAAGGTTGGGACATATGAGCTTCTCTCAGATCAACAAATCAAGCAGACTTAAAGCTGTCCGTGATCTTCCCAATATTACTCTACCCGAAAATATCATATGCAAGTCTTGCCAATTTGGTAAACAAACCAGAGTACAGTTTAATGCCAAGGAAGGATCATCAAGAAAGCCTCTTGAACTTATTCATACTGACATATGTGGACCTATGAGGAAAAAGTCACGACGTGGTGAACAATACTATATCTTGTTTATTGATGATTTCTCTAGAATGTGTTGGATTGGGTTGCTTAAACACAAAGATGAAGCATTTGAGAAATTTCAGAGCTTTAAAGCTCTGGTTGAAAATGAATTAGATCTAAAAATCAAGTGCCTTAGATCTGATCGAGGAGGAGAATATACTTCAGATGAATTCCTTGAATTTTGTGAACAACATGGCATAAAAAGACAGTTTACTGTAGCCGGCACTCCACAACAAAATGGCATAGCAGAAAGAATGAATAGAACAGTTCAACAAATGGCTAGAGCTATGCTTGATGATTCCGAAACACCTGACACATTTTGGGGAGAAGCGGCACATACAACGGTAAATATTCTTAACAAGGCACATGTTCGTGTAAATAGTGACAAAACTCCATATGAACTTTGGTATGGTAATCCTCCCACTGTGAAGCATTTTAAAGTTTTTGGAAGAAAATGCTTTATCAAAAATAATGATGAAAAACTTGGCAAGTTTGAACCCAGAGTAGATGAAGGAATACTTCTTGGTTACTCCTTTAGGAGTAGAGCATATAAATGTTACAATAAAAGACTTCGAAAGATTTTTGAATGTATTGATGTTGTTATTGATGAGTCTCCTGCAACCTCAAAAGAAGAAAAACAAACAACAAATGAAGATGATGGTGACATATGTCCTTCTACATCAAATAGCAATGATATAAACAGTGAACCCAATGAAGAACCTGAAGATGATTTATCTGACAAAGCTCCATCCAGATATGTTCAAAAGAATCATCCAGAATCTCAAATTTTGGGAGATAAGGGATCAAGTGTACAAATAAGAAGGACTCTTGTGGGATCTTCTAGCTATCTGGCATTTCTATCCACTATTGAACCACACAATGTCAATCAAGCTAGCAAAGATGAATGTTGGATTCAAGCCATGAATGAAGAGCTTGATCAAATTGAAAAGAATCACACTTTGGAATTAGTACCAAGACCTCATGACAAAAATGTCATTGGAACTAAATGGATATTCAAAAACAAGTTAAATGAGAATGGGGAGGTTATAAGAAATAAAGCTAGACTTGTTTGCAAGGGGTATGCTCAACAAGAAGGTGTAGACTTTGAAGAAACTTTTGATCCTATAGCTAGACTTGAAGCCATAAGTATGTTTCTTGATTTTTCAAGCTTCCAACATATCAAAGTTTATCAAATGGATGTTAAATTTGCGTTTCTCAATGGTGATCTAGAAGAAGAAGTGTATATAGAACAACCAGAAGGCTTCATTTTGGGAAATGGTGAAAAACTTGTTTGTAGACTTAAAAAGGCTCTATATGGTCTCAAACAAGCTCCAAGGGCATGGTATTATCATCTTGACAAATATCTTCATCAACAAGGATTCTAAAAGGGGTCTGCTGATAGCAATTTATACAAAAAAACTGAAAGTGATGAACTATTTATTGTGGTTGTATATGTTGATGATATCATTTTTGGAAGTAATGAAGAATCTATGAGTCAGAAATTTGCTTCTCCTATGCAGCAAGAATTTGAAATGACTTTACTTGGGGAACTAACATTCTTTCTTGGCTTGCAAGTGCATCAAACTACAAATGGCATATTCTTGTCACAAGAAAAATACCTTAAGCAAATTCTGAAGAAGTATGGCATGGAAGAGTGCAAACCTGTAAGTACACCAATGATAACCGGATGCAATCTCAGTTCTCATGATGATTCTCCCACGGTGAATCAACCAGAATACAGATCTATGATTGGAAGTCTACTTTATCTCACTGGGACTAGACTATACATTATGCATGCAGTTGGGATTGTTGGAAAATTCCAAGCTAATCCAAAAGAGTCTCATCTTCAGGCTGTCAAAAGAATATTCAAATATCTACAAGGAACTCAAGACTTTGGATTGTGGTTTCCAAAGAATGTTGATCTCACTCTTCATGCTTACACTGATGCAGATTGGGCTAAAAATGTTGATGATTGGAAAAGCACTAGTGGTAGTGTATTCTATATGGGGCCCTGGTTAGTATCTTGGTTCAGCAAGAAGCAAAACTCTATTGCCTTATCTACAGCAGAAGCAGAATATGTGGCTGCCGCATCATGTTGTACTCAACTTCTTTGGATGATGAAAACCTTACAAGACTTTCAAATCAAGTGTTCACATCCTATCTCCATTATGTGTGATAATAAAAGTGCCATCAGTATCTCAAAGAATCCTATTATGCATTCCAAGACCAAGCACATTCCCATCAAGTATCACTTCCTACGTGAACAAGTGCTTGAACAAAAGGTGAAGTTGGAGTATGTTCCCTCCAAAGAACAAGTTGCTGATATATTTACCAAACCTCTGCCCAGGGAAGCATTCGAATATCTCAGACAGAAGCTGGGATTAGTCTCTACCATGCGAAAGATCAGATCTGCTTAAATCCAAAAGATTAAATTGGATACGCGGGTTTCCTGAAAGACAGTCACTTATATACGCGAGTTTATACAAAGAAAACCGCGTATGGGTGGTTGCTGACAAATTTTTCTAGGACAAGCATTCTTCAGCACAGCTATGGTGCTATTGGGTATCTCTGGTGATGTTTCAGCTCTCATATTTCTATTTCATTCTCTGATATTTGATGAAGATGCCTTGATTTTTCGCTGTTGAAAGTGTTCAGGATGCACAAGCTAAGGGGGAGATGAAGGAGTCAAATGGCTCAAGAACAGGTGTACAGGTTAAGGGGGATCATTAGCTTTGCTGAGAATAATGCATTGTTGGCATTATGATGGTTCTGAAATATGATCTCTCTCTTGAGGTATTTTTGGTATTTGTTACAAAAGGTCATTGTTGTAATTTGATGAAAAGGTCATGATGAGACCTATGATGTAAAATTGTATTTTTCAGTCATGAAAAAAACTCGAGTCACATACGTAAATCCACTTGGTTGGATCTTTGATGTAAGTATGAGTCCTTGGTGATAGGAAAGGTCATAGAGTCATGTACTTCATTCAAAAATATGTTTGAAGATTCGGCATGAACTCAGGGGGAGCATGGTAACTTCAGTGCACATCAGATCTACATCGCTCTTCTTTCTACATGAGAAGAAAAACCTTGTTTTGGTTTTGATCCACCCTTTTCCCTTGATGTCAAAGGGGGAGTGTATCATGGTGTTTTCATAATGATTATATTCAATGTATCTATCTGTTGTGGTGATCAAACACCATCATGGTTGCCATCAAGTCCAAAGGGGGATATTGTTGGCAATATGATGTAGAGTGTTTTCCTTGATGGCAACCTACTTGATGAGTTTGTTAATGATGTAAATCTGATGTATCTATAGAGAAGTTCAGATGTAATGGAGAAAGGAATTCCTATAAGGGCCAGAGAAATGATAAATATGATATGTTACAAAGCATACGCGGGTTTGTAAAGGCGAAGTAGCGTATGTATGCGGAAAAGTACGTGCCAAGTCGCGTATGCCAATTTGCGCTCTAATTTTATAAATCCAAGGGACATAACCATGGTATACGCCCATAGTATTGAGCGCTGGATTATCTATTTGATCCCGTCCAAGAATACCATTGGAAGTGGTGTGATTTTGACTCATGGTATTGATAAAGTCTAAATCTATATAAGGAGAAGAAGATCATTGTGCAAGGGTGTGCAAGTGTTTGGGTTTTAATGAATACTTCACTCTGAAGTATATCTTCACGGTGGAACTCTATTCTTAATTGATAGATCTGAATCTATGATGCACCTATGGATATGATGAAGGTTCAAGATCTCTAGATCTAGAAATGATGAATCTCTAGGATGATTTGAAAAGAAATGATGAAGACCTGGCGCAAGTCTGATGAAGAAATTGAAGAAATCTGGGTAAGTTTATAGATCTGGTCTGTTCTGCAAAGTTTATCTTTTATAGATCTATACGTAGGTTCATTTCATAAAAAGCGCGTGTATACGCGGGTCTGCTTAAAGAAAAGCGTGTATGGCAGTCAGGGTTTCTAAAAATAAAATGCACTGAAGTATACGCAGGTTCGTCTCTGTGAAAGTGAGTATATACGCAGTTTCAATGAAATAAAAGCGCGTGTGGAATCTAGGGTTTTGCTGAAGTATGTGGAATGAAATTTCTGATCTGTTTTGTTGTTTTACTGCTATCTGTCAATGATGTATTCATACAGATCTGGGTTGTTTAAATGTTGATTGTGCTGCTGATTATTTTGATTAAAGATCAAGTTGTTGGTTGATTGGTTGATGATTCAATGACTAAATTTATGAAGGAAGAATGACTGTATAAACAGTTCTGTATGGTTGATATATTTTCTGAACATAAATCTGATTTCAGATCTGAATATGAGTCTGAACTAATTCTGAAAGAAAGCATACACAGAAGAATACGCTAGTTGGTGAAAAGGAAAGTGCGTGCATACGCGGAAATGGTAAAGAAAAGTCACGTATACAAAGTTACTATACACTGAAGCATACACAGGCTGGAGTGAATAAAGGCGCGTATATACGTGGGTTACATAAAGGAAAATAGCGTATGGTATTTGAATTAATGAATGTTCAGGGTTGAGCTTACATCTACATATCTATTCTGAAGTCTGTGTTATCTCTGATATTTTGGTTACAGTGGTCTCACTGTTCTGTTTGAAGTATTGGGCAAAGTATGTTTGTTGATAAGTGAAGGGTTGTGTTGAAGCTGTTTGATCAAGTTTGAAAATTGGTGAAACGTGGTCTGCAGTGGTGCTGAGGGTTGAAGCCTTCAGTGAGGGGGTTGTAGCTCCCTTCCAATGGTAGCTGGTAAACGAGAGCAGGGGGTAGTAGCTCCCTTCCAGGAGAGGCTGGTAAACGAGAGCAGGGGGTAGTAGCTCCCTTCCAGGAGAGGCTGGTAAACGAGAGAAGTTTGTAGCCTTCTTAAGGTGGGTGCCTGCGTGCTGGTACGAGTCTGCGCCAGCACAATGTTGTAAGATGTTTTCTTTATAATAAATATTGAAGACTGAGATGACGGCAGCGGTGGTTTTCTCCCGAATTGGGTTTCCACCTTAAATCCTGGTGTTCATGTGTGATGATTTATTCTGTTCTTACTACATGTTTACTGCTTACTAAACATCTAATGTATGAATGATGCAATGATCTAAGTAAAGGGTATCTGCATAATGAGATCTGCGGTATCACGAGTTTCATTGAGGATATGCGTGTGTGTGACTTGGGTTCGATAAAGAGTAGCATATGTGGTTTTAGAAAAAGTAAAATTTGATCTGCATTAATGCGATTCACCCCCCTCTCAGTATTTTTCCCAACACCTTGGATTTTGATTACGAGTTAGGAACTTAGTTGATTTTCCACGTACCTCCTAGGTTGTAGGGGGGCATACTTATGGTACCTGGTGCATACATTGCACATAGTTATCCTAAAGGGTGCCCCATGAAGTAAGGGTACTTGCACCAGTCAAGGCTATATCAATAGGTCAAGGTAACTACTTCTATTATCCTCACTAGTAGGACTTGGGCCCTGATCATTCTAAGCTTACTTTTACAAGGCCCTCTTATCCACTATTTTATATTTGGTTATCTTATCTTAATCACCTAAAACATAAATATCAAAGGTTTGTTTTTTTCTCTTTAAGACCTTTATATTGGTGTACTTTACGCTCTTTTTATTTAGTTGACCTTAGGTTTCCTATATTTTGTCACTTTTGAGTCTCTTATTTATAATGGATGAACAACCTCTTCAATGGTTTAGAAATACTATTAGTATTTATTTTGAAGGCATGGATCTTTCTCCTAAAGGGATAATTTTTTACCATACCATCTCTCTTCCTAGAATGTGAGTTAAAGAGACTCGACTTGCATTAAATAGTCTTGCAAGGGAAGAAATTATGCATAAGTCGATTACAACCAAATTTCTTAAGGATACCAACCAAGAAGCCCCTTCAAAATAGGATCCTTGTGCTTTTCCTTTCTTTGGAAATTTCGACACCCCATTGATGGCCACCTTGAATATTATTGGATTGAATGTTGGAATACTAGTTTGGTGATGGTCCATGTTGGCCCTCATTTTTTATCTCTTTTTGTTTATGAAAATACACTTTATTTACCATGATATCCATACATACACCATAATATTCACCTTATTTTTCCAAATAAATGCATATACATGTATTTAAATTAATTTTTTCAATTCTTAGAAGTTTTTATAAAAATTAAATTTTAAGTGCATTTTTAGACCAGATTAGAAATTCCCGTAATGGCCTCATGGTTGTCGTTTTTGCAGGACACTTGGGCTCGAGCTGGATACATTTCTAGAAATATTGGGAACTAATATTAATTGTACACATTTTGGTTCAGTCAAACCGAGCTTAAACAGGCCCAGTCAAAAGTGGTCAAACAAGACCTTTTTTTATGGAGATCCCTAGGAAGGTCAAATTTATTATTTAATGGGAATTTACAGATTTTGATGGATTTGATGGATGAGCTTGAACTGATTGGATAGGATAATGATAGACATGGCTATAGGATACATTTTATATGATTTTGTTCCATATTTTATCTATTTAAGCCTAAGACTTTGAAGGTATTCATATGTAGAGATTGTGTAATTTAACTTTGATATTTCCGAGACTTTGGAGAGTTAATTGAAAGACCTGTTCAATTTCATTTGTTGCTGTTATATGGTGAATTATTGACTGAAGTTTTAGTATCTGAAATCACTTCCAGTGTGTGAGGCAAGGTTGGAGGGCCCCCACACCAAGCTAAGTGCACTTTCTAGTTCTTTGAAGTTGTAGTTTCTGAACTAGTTTGTTTTATGCTTAATATGTTAATTAGATATAGTCTGATGTTTTATGAGTGCTGATGAATATAATGCTAATTTTTATTCTGCATATGAAAGGAAATCCCAATGTTTAAGTTAAACATTCTTTCTATCTGATTAAGAGCTAGAGCTAGAATTCATTTTTTCCTGCTTTTTAATGATTTTCTGAATTCCTGTTTTCTAACAATAGTATTAATGATGAATGAATATGTAATGAAGGAAAACCAGGATCTATTTAGTTAAGAGCCTCTTCAGTTATTGTTTCGTGCATTTTAATCTATTACTCATTAGTGGTTTTGGTTTCTAATTCATGAAGTTATTTTTTAAGAGAAGGACAAACAAGTCTCCTAAGTTAGGACCTTCTTTTGCTGCTGATTACATAATTGAATTTAGAAATTATTTAGTTTAAATTTATATTTGTAATATGAATTTCCCATATTATTAATAATTCGTCTTCTAACTTTATCATAGTTTAAACCCATATATCTTGGGGATGCTTCTAAGTCCTACTAGCCCAAAGTAATAATAAATACTTGTGCTTGTTTACCCATTAAACAACCCAACATTTTGGCATTGTTGCTGAGGAAGAATATTTCGAAGTGGTCAATTAGGAAGATAAAAAATTTATATATAAAAACATTAAAAACAACAAAAACATAGTTTTTCTTTTAAGTTATGTTTCTTTATGCCTAGAGATAGAGATCAAAATGGTAGATTCGTGAAACAAAACCCCCCAACGACTCATCCATCCACAGGACTAACAACACCAGTTTCTAGAAGACCTACTATAGAAGAGTTAGAGGAAAAATAGAGATCGGGACAAATATTAACTCTAGTTGAAAGATAGATCTTGTTAGCCTTGGAGGTAAAAAGAAAACAATCACCAAAAGAACCTCCTTCCTTAGGGAAACAAAAAGATACAAGAAACCAATTGTTGAACAACTAGAGAAAATTTTCCTTGAACAAATCAAAGTGGTTGAAGAAAAACCAAATCAACCTCATATTGAAACACTACATATCTCTAAACAAGAAATGATTGTTGAAGGAGAAGGATCAATTAGGCCAATCATGACTCCTGAACAAAGAATTGAATATGAGAGACAACAAAGGGAATGGAAAATGAAAAGAGAGAAAGAAAGGAGATTGGAAGTAGAAAGAAAGGCAGAGGAAGACAGAAGAATAGAAGCACTTAGAAGGATAGAAGAATAAGTAAGAAGAGAAAATCAAAACATAAGAACACATGATAATGAACAAGAAAAAAAAATGATCAGGAAGCTACTTTTGGCTTTCCAATATTAGGTGCAAGAACAATATTAGGAGAAGAAGTAAAAATGATAAACATTTCACCTTCTATATTTCCTAACTTTTATAGAATGTCAACAGAAGATCCTGATGCATTCATGTTAGAGTTTGATATCTTATGTAGAACTTATGGATATACGTATGATACAGACAAGCTTCGACTCTTTCTTGCTACTCTGAAAGTAGCAGCCTTGAAATGGTTTATGGGTTTAGGAGAACATACAATAGCTTCTTGGGATGATATGAAGAATTTTTTTTCTTAAAAATTATTAATCTTACTGCAGGGCTAAAGACTCAGAAGAAGACATTTTTAGAATGACACCACAAGAAGATGAAAGTTTGGAGGAATATTTGGAAAGATTTCTTTACAATTTGCAGAAATCCAAAAAACATTCTCTAAATCCCGATATCATCTGTACAATATTTCTTAAGTGTATTAGAGATGAATATTTAGATATCCTTAATGTGATGGGAAAAGGAGATATCTCCAATTTACCATTTGAATAAATTTTTGAACTTTGTCAGAAATACTCTAGGGGAAGAGCAAAGAGTGGGAAGAGAGATATTGCATCAAGAGCTTCCAAATCTATAGCAAGTGCAGTAATAAGAGAAGAGATAGGCAGTTTACTAGAAAATTTGAAAATAGATCTCTTTATAAGAACTTTGGGAACACAAGTAGATGTCTTAAAAGCCAAAAAAAATAAGGAAGAACAAGATGAAGTCTTAGAAATCTCATGTCCAAAGTGTAGGAAAAAACATCCACTTATGGAATGTCCTTTGTAAGGTATACAAGTGTGTGGACTTTTCACAGAAAACCATGCAACAGAAAATTGTCCTAAATTAAAATAGTTTCAAATGGAAGAATTGCAAGGGGTAGACTCTCTCTATTATATGGCACTAAGGAGACCTTGGAAACCACGGTTACCTCAACAATTCCCTCAGCAAAACCCCTAGAATTTTCAATATCCTCAAAATTCATGGAACACTCCAATGCCATGGTAGGCTTGGCCTCCACAAAAATATCAATATCAACCTGCACAAGGTTGGAGGGGATATGGTTATGGAAACCAGCCACCTCGGCATATGCATCCTCAATTGTACCAATATCAATAACCATACCCTCCACAACCATTTCCTCAATACCAAAAACTCCAGCAACATCAACCAATGCCATTTCCACCCCAAAATCAACTAATTTTAACTCAACCTCAACAGCTTCAGTTGCCTACTAACCAACCACCTCTTAGACCAACACAATTTCTAGCTCAGCTAGTAGCTAATCCAAGTAACAAAGTAGATAGACCAGCATACAATGTGGAAGAGGCAACATATTATCCTACCTATTCTATTCTTCCCATACAAGATGTCCACTTAAGTTCTGGGAAGGTGTTACATACAGATTCTCCTCCAATAATAGAAGAACAAAATGATCAGGGAGAACAAAGTCAACAATATCAACCAAAAAAACAAATTAGAAAGGTAAATCTGTTATGACTCAGATTCCACCATATCCAGAGACATTAGTACAACGGAAAATCCCAAATCTCTCCCTGAATTTGATATTCTAGATGAATTGAAGAACACATATGTAAAAATTCATTTGTTGCGCAGGAAATTAAAGATATTCCAATATATGCAAAGACAATAAAGGAATTATGCATTAAGAAATTTGGCAGAAGAAAAAGAGGTCCACCTACAATCTAGGTAATTGGAAGTTTAGCTAGTCTCATGTATACAAATACAACCATTGAAAAATATGTTGATCCATGGATCCCTATGGTTACCATTTTGATCAAAAACATTTCAGTTCCAAACACTTTAATAGACTTAGGAGCAACTATAAATGTTATGACTATAGATACTATGAAAAATTTGAATCTGAACAACATTAGACCTACTACTATAGTCTTAGAACTTTCAGATAGATCTAAAGTTGTACCAGAAGGTATTTTGGAAGATATCATTGTCTCACTAGATTCATGGGAGTATCCTCTAGACTTCCTGATTTTGCAGCCAGAAACAAATTTAAGAGGGTATCCATTAATTTTGGGCAGACCATGGTTATCCACTATAGATGCTTACATTGGATGTAAGTCAGGAATTATGAGTATTGCACATGGAGATGAAAGAAAACACGTTACATTGTATCCTCCTGCTCAGTCTCCTTCTTTATTATCATGGCTTGATGGAGAAGAACAACAAGAACTTCAATCTGTTCTTAGTATTAATCAAGTCTATAATTTTAGAGAGGAGGAAGAAAATTAGGACTTATTAGATCTTTTCATCTCAGAACCAAACATTTTGGAGCAGCTTAGAATAACACAATATGAAGCTGCAAGTCACCTTTTAAATTAGTGTTTTCAGGAAAACTATACTATATAATCACTACATAATACATTTGAAAGTATTTTTCCTGTTAAATCAATTACCAATTCAAAGAGAAAAATCATTGAGATCAGTCCTGGGAGAAATTTGAATATCGGTAACAACTTACAATCATCACAAGAGTAAGGGGTAATAGCACTGTTACAAAAATACTCAAAATATTTTTCCTGGGATTACATAGACATGCAGGGGATTCATCCAAAAACATGTATCCATCACATTTACACTGATGATCAAATTAAACTTGTAAGGAAACCACAAATAAGGATGAATCCTATGATGAAGGAAATAGTGAAAGAAGAATTGCAGAAACTGTTACAAGTTGGATTTATCTATCCTATTTCTGATAGTCAATGGGTTTCACCCTTATTTTTGGTACCTAAGAAAAATGGAAAGTGGAGAATTTGTCTAGATTAAATAGATCTCAATAAGGCTACATTTAAAGATCATTTTCCTTTACCATTTATTGATCAAGTTCTAGATTCATTAGATGGGAATAAATTATTTTCATTTCTTGATGGATTTAGTGGGTACAATCATATAATTGAAGACCAAAATAAGAAAAAATTTACATTTCCATGGGGAACATATGCATACAATGTCTTACCATTTGGTTTATGTAATGCACCTGCTACTTTTCAGAGAGAATTCCTTGCAATATTTGTTGTTCTAATCCATGAGTGTGTAGAGGTCTACATGGATGATTTCACTGTGTATGGCGGAACATTTGATGATTGTTTACAAAATCTTGAAAAAGTTTTGAAAAGATGCATAGAGACAAATCTATCACTCAGTGATGGAAAATGCTTTATGATGTTAACTAAGGGAATAATGTTGGGACACCATATTACTTCTTCAGGAATTAAGGTGGATCCAACAAAAATTCAGGTCATTGTGAATTTAATACCACCCACAACACAAAAATAAGTAATAATTTTCTTGGGTTATGTAGGCTACTGTAGGAGATTTATTGAAAATTTTAGTAAAATAGATTTTCCTTTATTCAAGTTACTTGCGAAAGATGTGGAATTACAATGGACAAATAACTGTCAAAATGAATTTAAAAAATTAAAAGAAAAAATTTCAATTGCACCCATTCTTCGGGGACCTAATTGGTCATAGCCATTTCATATTTCAACTGATGCATATGACACTGCTATAGGAGCATCACTTGGAAAGAAAGAGAATTAGTTTAATTATGCCATATATTTCATAAGAAAAAATTTAACACCGACAGAATTGAACTATACTGTTATAGAGAAAGAAATGTTAGTTGTAGTACATGCAGTTAATAAATTTAGACATTACATAACAAGTTATCAAGTATTCATCCACATAGATCATTCAGCCATAAAATATTTAATGAACAAAGCAGTTAAAAATGGAAGAATAACTAGATGGTTGTTATTGATGCAAGAATTTAACATCACTGTACAAGATCGACCAGGTAAGGATAACCAAGTTGCAGACTTTCTATCAAGACTTCATTTACTTGGTGATCCAAATCCATTTTCAGGTAATTTTCTAGATGAACATCTATTTTCTATAACTATCAAAACTCCATGGTTTGCAGATATAGCCAACTATTTATCATCTGGCATCCTACCATCTCATTACACAAATAAACATAAATGAAAGATAATTAGAGAAAGTGATAGATACAATTGGGTCAATGGTGACCTATTTTATACTAGTTCTAATCTAATAATAAGAAAATGTGTTAGAGAAGATGAGATTATTGACATTTTGAAAGCATCTCATGGCAAGCCTTGTGGTGGCCATTTTGAAGACATGTGGATGGCATACAAAGTGCTAAAACATGGCTACTACTAGTCAGCCATCTTCAAAGATTCCAAGGCCTATGTGAAGAGATGGGACAGCTACCAAAGAATTGGAAGACCAGTGGCATCATATGCAATTCCATTAAAGCCACAAGTATTGATTGAACCATTTTAGCAGTGGGCTCTAGACTTTGTGGGACCAATCAACCCTCCATCAAATGGAAAGAAGTACATCCTGGTATGTACATATTATCTAACTAAGTGGGTGGAGGTAAAGGTATTAGCACGGGAAATAGAATATACATTTGTATCTTTTCTATTTGAAGAGATATTTCTAAGTTATGGAGTTCTGCAACATATTGTAACTGACCAAGGCACACAATTCACATCAAATCTTGTTTGAGATCTTACGGAGAAGTACAAGATCAAACATAGAAAATCAACTCCGTACCATCCTCAAGCAAATGGAAAAGTGGAATAAAAAAACAAATTCCTAGAGAATATCATGACAAAGATTGTACAAATGAATAGAAATTGAGAGATGCACTATGGGCATATACGATAACATGGAAAAACATAACTAGGTTCAATCCATATCATTTGGTGTATGGAAAAGAAGTCCTATTACCCATAGAATTTCAAATACATACAATCAATTTAGCGGTAGAGTTGGGGATGGAATTATCTGAGGCACAAAAACAAAGAGTTATGGAATTAAATCAACTAGATGAGATACGACAACAAGCAGTAGAGCACACATCTCTTGTGCAAGAAAAAATAATTAAATGGCATGATCGATTCATCAAGAATAAAGTGTTTCAAAAGAGAGATTGGGCACTATTGTTCAACTCCAAGTTTAAATATTACAAGGCAAACTTTACAACTCATTGGCTTGGGCCATATGAGATCGAAGAAATCTTTGACAATGGAGCTGTAAAAATAAAAACAATTAATGAAGCATCTATTTCATTTGTCGTTAATGGACAAAGGCTTAAAGTTTACAATAAGCCTATAAATAAAAATCACTTTATGAGAATAATTTCAACAGATATTGATATAGAACTAATGGGACAACATAGCAATATGCCTTCCATAATTCCAGAAGAATAAGAAGAATAAAAATAATAAATAAATAAATAAAGAGATAAAAATAAATAAAAGAGTTTGGTTGTGAAAATCCGGGAAACTGGCACAATAAAAACTCGAATTCATATTGGAAAACCAACTTGTTTGGACAATATGAATTCTGTTTTTGTTTTTATTTTACTTGAGTATGATTTTTGCAGATATACCCTCAAAGACATTGAGGACAAGTCTTAACATCAACAAGGCAGAATCATGTAATAAAACTATGTAAATAGTTTGAGCAGCTGAATTGAAGAAGGAATCTGAATTACCAGTACAAATAGACCTGATACATCATTGAACATATTATGCAAAAGGGACCTGATACATTACTGAAAATATTGAGCAGAAGGGACCTGATACATCATTGAACATATGCAGAAGGGACCTAAGATATCATTGATAATATTATCCAGAAGGGACCTGTATCATATGATAGAATAAACTTCAAGCATTGTTGAAAATTATGTCAGAAGGGATATGAAATAACAAAATTTCAGAAGGGACCTGAACTACATTAATAGTCAAGACTGAAGAACATGACAGAAGGGACCTGAAATGTCAAAATTAAACCTGTATAAGGGACCTGAATAACATCATTTCGAATCAATAATCAGATGCAAAGTAGAAATAAGTCTCTACATTTATACATATCTTGGAAGAGCCATCATTATAAAAAGACATTTTCGACCATCATTTGACCAAAGGAAATCATGGACATCAAACTATTTGTGGGAATACAAGTACAATAAGTGAAGTATTTCTCTTAAAATTTCATTTTTTTCTAAAAATATTATAGAATTGTTAATGCTAATTTAGTACTGGTTATGCATATTCTACCTATATTTTATCACCTACATTATTATTCGTGTCTATTATTTGACCCATCATATACATATCCACTATCCTGACCATTTAATAAACATTCCATAAACCATATTCCTTATCCATACCACATTAACCCTACTTTGATTAAACATAAAGATCATAAAAAAAAGGCTCAATTATCGAACCCTTGTTGGACATACAAGAAGAAAGCAAAAGGTTAGTTTAATTGTAAAACATTTAATTTTAAAATATGACCATTAAATTGGTCATTTTTTAAATTAAATAAAGGTCAAAACCTAAGTTAAAATCATTTCATAGCGCAATATGAAAATCTCAATATAAAACAAAGGTGAAAACTATATTATTGAGAGCGCAATCATATATATGATTAAAACCTAAGGTAATGAGCGGAGATGCAATTATGAATACAAAAAAAATGCAAATGCAGTGAACTAACCTAAATGGAAATAATGTGATGGAATGGAAATACAATGTATGGTAATGATGCATGTGCAATAGAGTAAACGGAAATATTAAGGGTAATAATGCACATGCAAATGGTTTGAACGGAAATACGATGAGGAATGGTGCATGCTCGATGGGGCATGATGTGTTTTGATGGAGAGATGAATGCGAACATGGTGGTCATCATATTCCATGAACACAAAATGTAAGGTGGATCGTGTAATAAATAAGAGCCGATAACGTGGATAATGGGAGAGTATAGCGTGGAGCCAGCACACCAAGCCAGTCAGAAAAGGTAAGCCATGAAGGCATCAGTTAAGCAGTCTATGGATAAGAACGGTCAAACCAATTCAAAAATGTAGTGTTGCAAATGTTGTGTAAACTGATCAGAGAGAACCTCCGCCATTCTCAGACTTCAGATCACTAAAAAATTGTGCGTTATTCACCATCATAGCCCTTTTGCAGGCTTCGTGAGAGAGTGGAATGTCATGCAAACCATCAGCACGCATCCAAGAAACCCTGTGAAAAACGAATTGACAAAGGAACACAAGGGAGAGTTGTGAAGGAACAAATGAAATTAAACACAACAAAGTGAGAAGAAGATATAGAAATAAGAAGGATGGAGGGATAATGAGAGTTGACTGAGATTTCGAGCCAAGAAATTTGGCAGTTGTGTCAATCAAAGCACGTTGTCAAGGTGCAGAAATCCCATGAAGCACGAGGTAAGAGCAAACCCGTATTTTTCTTGTTAAAAACAACAGTTATTCATATGATAAAATATTGGGATTTTTGTGTGAACTATGAGTTATAAATGAAGTGATTCTACCACATTTTTTAACTTGTCATTACCATACGATGTGTCACTGCCACCATTCACATAGACTCGGCCACCAGTCAACACATATTCTTCATTGGTTTAATGAGTGAATATTTGAGATATTAAGGGAGATTTTTTATTGAGATGGCGTTGTTTAAAGCACAGGAAATCAAGTTAAACTCAAAGAAATCACGAAGATCATTTCCAGAACAGGTAAATTCGAATTTCTTCATGTGTGGTTGCATATACAGTATTTGAATTTGATTTGAATACAAACAAAGAACAGAGTGTTCGATTTGTAACACACAGTGAAGAAATTTCGAACCAAGAAAACATTCGTGGTGAATGTTTGCAATGACATAAATCGAATTATGGGTTAAGAGTCAGTAAAAACATAGTCAAAATGTTTTTGCATAATAGAGAGCAAATTTTTGTGAATTTTCAAGACACAGTGAAGCCATTTTTTATGAGATTTTTGATGAAACAGTGAGCCATTCTCCAAATTTTCTTGCACACAATGAGCTTAGGGAATTTTAGATTGAATGTATAATGATTTTTCCTTAGAAGAGAAGGGATTTTGTGTGAAATTGAAGGTTAAAAAGGAACCGTGGTATAAAAAAAAATTACACAATCAACAAAACACAAAGAATACTACAATTAGAGGTAGAGGATTTTTTTAATTTTATTTTTATGAGACAGAGGATCAAATAAGAAGAGTAGATTAATAAAAACATGATTTGTATGTTTTTATAATCTTTTCTACATCAATTTTTTGTGTTTGTAGAAGCAGTAAGTTCATTTCTTCCAAGAGAACAGAAGATCAGTTTCACTTACTTGTTAAAGGCATCAAAAAGACGTAAGCTTTACTATTGTGTTTGTGTGTTTGGCGCACGAATGTATCAAATCACACTTACTTAAGAGGGGTGGTTTTTCCCTCTTAAGTTCTTGGTCACAGGCAGAAAATAGATGGAGTCAAGCAAGTTATTAGAACATGCTAAAACATAAACACACTAGATAGATAAATAGCATTCATATTCAAACATAAAAACTAAACTACAACAAATAAAACAAAAGCTCTAAATAGAGTCAAACAACTTCAATAATCCAAAAGGCAGCACTTACGTCCCCTCTTATTGATTTCTGGTAGGAATTAAGGATGAAACTTTTACCCACTTGCCAAGGGGCCCTTAAAACTATGGAGTTCCAAGTCCCGATGCAAGGATGTCTTTACTTCTGAGTTGCCTTGGCGCAAAGTCCCCCTCTCCCTACTATGGTGGACTAGAGTTGTTGGATGGCCAACAACTCAGTCTCCTCTATCTCTGCTCTGGATCACACACTGATGGTATTGCTTAAGGAAATTCTGGCCAGCATAACAATGTGTTCTCCCATTTTTCATCTATTTGTGGCCTTTTATAAGAGAATTCAAATCCTCCTTCCCTCTCTTGGTACATTATGGATGGTGACCCAAGACAGGAGGGTGATTCGATTGTGTGCCACATTTATTCCATTGTGTACTCCCTTGAGGTCCTAAGGAGGCTTGGGCGGCTGTCCTTATGCAGCCTCAAGTGTGAGATTAATGTCGTGGAGTGTGCCTTGTGGTCCCAGAAAGTGACTTCTGCCACTCTCAGGGCCGCACGAATTTTTGAGGAAAAGTCGCGCAAAGGCGCGCTTATCAAAGAATTATGCGCGCAAAGGCACATTTCACTAGTTCCTTCAATGCGCAATTTGATTTTCCTATTAGACCTTAGAGAATCTTTAAATACTTTAGATTCTCTTGTTGAGATTCAACAAGATGATGATCTTAGTGAAAATTAAGCACCTTCACTAGGTGGGGCCCGCAGGCTATTTTTAGGTGTATGTCTCTTTTTAGAATGGTGAGAATATTCTAAAATGAGCTAGATGATGATTCTAGATGGTTGAGAAAATTCTACCTTTGGATGAATTTCTATTTTTAGAAGATTGGGCGAAGTCTATTTATAGATCGCTAATCTAAAAATAGATGCATGTCGATTATTATTATCCCTTAATAATAATCAGACTCTAAATATCAACTTATTCTCTTGGATCACTTTATTTCAGTGAACAGATGTGGCACATCAATGGGCTGAAGGAATTACGCAATTCCTAGGGTGGTTAGTGACTCATGAATGGAGGACTTAGTTATAAATGATAGTGGCAAGTTGTGACAAAGTTGGAAGAGTAGTTATGGGAGTTGTTATTTAGTTTAACTCAATTAAGTGAGTTAAACTCAGTTGTGCTAGTTGTATCTATTTCTAACTAAAGATACACTAGTGAGATTTTAGTGAATTAATTATTTAATTAATTCACAACTAGAGACTCACTTGTAACTAAACAAAAACAACAGTTAAAGACTTGCATGTCAGTTTCAGTGGAGACCCAATGGAGAGATAGGTGAAAGGGTGAGATGGAATATCTATTGTGACTATATTGATGCAATCAATGCATCTAACACAAATTGGAGTTTCCAATGCGGATTGCACAGTCAAGGCAAGGAAATATTGAATTCATTTAGGGATCTTCTTCAGCAGGGATTGCGCAGTGGAGGCAAGTTGTCAGGAGGCAAGAAATTAGTGCATAGATATGAAAATTTCTACATGACAGTGTGTAACGATTGTTGATTGTACTGAGAGATTGATGTACTAAGCTTTGTATGAGATTTTTACATGTTCCATTGATATATATAATATATGATACTTGGGGTTTTTAACTTTAAGCTTTCCCGGTAAAACATTCTTGTTATGTACGACTAATTTGCTTCATATTTGTTTTGCAATTCACGATTTAATTTCCACAAAGAATTAAGAGGAAGGATTTTTTATTTAACATAAGATTAATTTTTTAGATGAGGGGAGTCCGGTAATATACATGCATCATGTATAATTTCTACATCTCTAATGTCTCTCTGCCCTGTAAATCCTTCTACCTGACATTAAATAATAGCATATTTGCTTGTTCGATTTTCTAGTGATAACAGCTGCCCCCTAATGTGTGAGGTCTAGGAAGAACTGTATAGCCGAAATGCATTACAGTTTCTTTTCTGTGTACTATGTGGAGAGAGACAGAGAGAGCTATGTGTAGCTCGGAGTTGGAGACACCCTGCAACGGGTCAAAGAGTGACCATGTCTTGTGGGATCCCTGCAAGCAATGGTATAATACAATATATACAAATTTTCTATGATTCGGGCATGTCCCATGCTTGTGATGCTTTGGATAGTTAAACAAATCTACTTGAAAGATAAATATTTTGTTTATGTCACTAGTATGGTAGTGATATGTTGGTTGATGACAACGATTGTTGATGCCCTCTGTTGAGCCCCAAAGATGACCTTTCCTTTCACCAAATTTCACTTCATTTCCTTTGCCCCTTATCAATTATAGGCTTAAAATATCAATAGGATTGATTAAAGTCACTTTAGGAATGCATACAATGACTGAATTGCTATATTTTCATGGTTTTGTTGTTGTAGTAATTTTTGACTAGACTCAGCTATAGAATGCAGCCATTCTGTAGCTAGTCGCCTATTCCGCAGCTATCTTCATGTCCACACAGGTTACATGTGTTACTTAAAGGAAAAATGCATATGGTTGAATTCCACAACACTCCTACACCATTTCTTGCCCTCTACGAAGTCTGAGCATAAATCTAGAGGTGGTTATGCATGTGGAGGAAACCAAAACTAAGAAGCAGATTCCTACCAGGACAAGGACTCTACAGATGTCTTCAGCAAAGTACGAGGCCTCCACAAGATTCCTAGTTTGATTTTAATTGAAAAAGACACTTATCCCTATTTCTTCTCCAGGGCAGTTATGTATTTCTCTTATAAGAATAACTTGGGAAACTGAGAGACAGTTAGCTAGATTGATGTTTTATTGTTAAGTTGTCCAAGACCGTAATACTCTGTTTTTGAAGCGTTTTCCTTTAATGAAAGAAGAGAAAATTTAATACAAGATCTGAAGAAATCTTGAGTATATTTTTGTGCTAATCCGGTGGTAGAGGGCCCCTACTGCCTGAGAAGCTCTATGCATATTGTTTAGATAAGTAACTTTAGCCTTGTTTCATTCCTAATTTAAGTAGTTTTCTGAACTTTATGTTTTATGCTGACTTAAATCGAATGTTACAGCCAGTCTTATTCTTATGAATTGTTCCAAAATATCACTAACACTGAATGAGATATAGCTGTAGTATTTTAGAGATTAGTTGCATTTTTCTGAACTTTATGTTTTATGCTCACTCACATCAAATGTTACAACCAGTCTTGTTCTTATGAATTGTTACAAAATATCACTAACACGGAATGAGATAGAGCTGTAGTATTTTAGAGATTAGTTGCATTTTAGTTCAGTTGTAATAATCTGGAGGTTAATTGCACTCTAGTTCAGTTCTGTTCACTATATTTCAAGTTAATTGATTGCATTCTAGTTCAGTTCTATTCACTGTATTTCAAGTTTTATTAGCCAGTTGTACTCTAGTTCTGTTAAAGTAGACTTAAAGGCCTTCATTATTTACAAACTGCTCTTGTTCTTAATCTCTATTAATGCATTATTATCATAGGAAAAAGAATTGGTAATTTCATTTTGAAGTCTTGACTGTTCTGCAATTTCTCATAATTTTACAAACTGCCTCTTTCCAAAACTATTCCAAAAGATTTCTAATACTTGAATGAGGCTTAATAGTGACATTTTGAGTTGTATAATGGATTGATTTTAGTGTCTTAAGTTAATTTAGAGTAGGGTTCCTTACTATGTTGCAGATAATCTTTTCCAAATGTGTTCCAACAAATCTCTAACCATGGATGAGGTTTTCTCTGTGATATTGTAGGTTGTTGTTTACTTAGAAGAACTTCATTGGATTAAAATCATACTTTTCTCAAGTTGTTCCAATATATTTCTAATGAATGAATTGGATTGAGTTCATGTTATGAGTTATTATCAAGTTTTGCATTCTCTGTTCTTTAGTTCCATACATAGTTTATAATAGATTTTGCTCTGTTTTAGTGTGACCAACAACTGCTCTTTACCAACACTTAGTTCTTTTCCTTTTAACACAAAACCAAAAAACCAAAAACACTAGAAAAACACTAAACACAACGAATTAGGAAACAGATACCTAGGCACATATAGTGCACTTCACTTCAACAGTTTACTAGCCCTGTTTGACAATTTATGACATCAATTTAAGAACACTAAGTTGAGCAGACATTTTGGCGCCGTTGTCAGGGAAGTGTAACTAGGTAGCCTTGTTTCTTACCTCCCAAAAAAAATGATATGCATAGAGAAAGAGACTCAAGGGGTAGATTCATAAGAAGCAGAAGCTTGATTCCTAGAAAACCACTTGTTCCACCAAGACCAAGAGGCAGCACACCTCCAACTCAAACCCACATTCCATCCTTTACTGATCCTAGACTTTCAGAGGACTTAAGATTATATATTCCATTAGAAAGACCTTCCACTTCATCCACTGAACCTGTCTTAGAAGAAGATTCAGGGACCCCTGCTAGGGACATAAAATTTTCAACTTCCACAGAAGAATCAATTATGGCGGAAGAAGGGTGAGGAGGAGTCTTTAATGGAGAACACACACTATTTGGAGGGGGTAGAGGTAGAGGTAGAGGAGAAGGAGGTAGAGGTGCAGAAGGAGAAGGAGGTAGAGGTGAAGAAGGAGGCATAGGAAGAGGTAGAAGGGAAATGAGAAGCTCTTTTGGGTTTCCTATAGTAGATGAAGAAACCAATGCAACTATGAAAAAAATTTCACCCTCTGTCCTTCCAAACTTTTATGGACTCAAAACTGAAGATCCTAAAACCTTTATATTTGAATTTGAAGTCCTATGTAGAACCTATGACTACTTACACGATGCCCAAAAACTTAAACTGTTCCCTTCAACATTGAAAGGAGCAGCATTAAAATGGTTTATGAGTTTGATCAACAGTTCTATTAGGACATGGGAAGACATGAAACAAGCATTTCTAGAGAGGTATTTGGATTAATTTATGCCAATCAACCATAAGGAGGAAGTGTTTAAAATGTTACAAAAAGAGGATGAAAATCTGGAAGATTTCTTGGAGAGATTTAACTACAACATCAAAAGAGAAAAAATGGAAAACTTAGACCAAGATACTTTGAAAGCTCTCTTGTTGAAGACAATTAGGGATGAATGGTTAGATATCCTTAACATGATGAGAAATTTTTGTATTAAGATCCCATTATTGCAAGCTATCAAGGAAATTCCAATCTTAGTAAAGACAATAAAGGAGTTGAGCATGAAGAAAATAGGAAAAAGAATAAGAGAGACAAAGAAAATTCAACTGGCAGGAAAAATAACAAATATCATGATGGGTAAGATTTCTATTCCAAAGTATCTAGACCCAGGAAATACAGTTGTTAAAATACACATCAATGGAACTGAGATCCAAAACACACTTATTGATTTAGGAGCAGCAATCAATATCATGAGTAGACAAATCATGGATAAACTGAAACTTCCTAATCTTATTTTTACACCCACATTATTACAATTATCAGACAGATCTGTGATCAAACTTGATGGGGTAATAGAAGACATTCCAGTGTCCCTAGATTCTTGGGACTATCCTGTGGATTTTATGATCCTAACTCCTAAGAATAATCTAGGAGGGCATCCTATTATATTAGGAAGACCTTGGTTAGCTACAGTTGATGCTTTCATTAGTTGTAGATCTGGTGATATGTACATCTTTGATGGTAGTTAAACCAAGAAATTTACCTTGTATCCTCTAGCAAAGACAATTACAGAATTAGATGATACTCAGTGGATTGAAGATGAAGAAGATATACAACCTCTCTTCACAATTTCAGAAATTAATGAAGATAGCCAGATTCTGAATACCTTAGAAAACTTTGAATCCTTTTCGTAATACAAACATGAAAAATTTCAAGAAGAATCCAACATTGAGTTTTTATCATCAAGACAGATGTCTCTTTATTCCATGGATAAATTTGGTAGCTCTACAATTGAGATATTTCCAGGAAAAACTTTAAACATAAACAAGAACCTAGAGAAATCTCAACAAGAAGAGCTAGTCAATATATTACAGAGACATTCTTTTGCATATGCATGGGAGTACACTGATATGAAAGGGATAAGCCCTAAGACTTGCACTCATCACATCTACATAGAGGAAAATTGTAAACCAATCAGACAACCTCAAAGACGGATGAATTCAAATCTTAGGGAAATTGTTAAAGAAGAATTGCAGAAATTGTTAAATGCCAACTTAATCTATCCCATTTCAGATAGTCAGTGGGTTTCTCCTTTGGTAATTGTACCAAAGAAAAATGGTAAATGGAGGGTATGTATTGACTACCGGGAATTAAACAAATCTACTCTTAAAGATCATTTTCCCCTACCTTTCATAGATCAGGTGTTAGATACATTAGCTGGCAAAAAGTACTTCTCATTTTTAGATGGGTTTAGTGGTTATAACCAAATTCAAGTAGCACTTGAAGATCAAGACAAAACCACATTTACCTATCCCTGGGGTACCTATGCTTACCGAGTATTTCCATTTGGACTATGCAATGCACCTGCAACATTTCAAAGGGTAGTACTAGGAATCTTTTCAGATCTAATACATGATTGTGTAGAGGTATATATGGATGATTTCACAGTTTATGGAAACACATTTGAAGAAGCCTTAGCAAACTTGGAAATTTTTTTAAAGAGATGTAAAGAAGAAAATCTTTCACTAAGTCATGAGAAGTGCTTTATGATGTTTACTGAAGGAATTTTTTTGGGGCATCACATTTCAGGGGATGGGATTAGAGTTGATGAGTCAAAAGTTGAGGTCATCTCTAACTTATCTATTCCAAGTTGTCAAAAAGATGTTAGGAGTTTTCTAGGATTTACAGGATATTATCGAAGGTTTATAGAGAACTTCACCAAGATAGCATCTCCACTTTTCAAATTACTTACCAAGGACTGTGAATTCAAGTGGAATCTTGATTTCCAGTTAGCCTTTGAGACCCTGAAAACAAAAAACTCTGAAGCACCTATTTTAAGGGGACCTAACTGGAAGTTACCTTTTCATATTTCAACAGATGCCTTAGATACAACTTTAGGAGCAGTATTGGGACAAAAAGATCTGATTCTTTATGCCATATATTATACAAGTAAAAATTTCACTCCTTCAGAGTTAAATTATACTGTAACTGAAAAAGAGTTTTTAGCTGTTGTTAATGTCATAAACAAATTCAGACACTATATAACAGGCTATGAAACTTTTGTTCACACAGATCACTCTGCAATTAGATATCTAATGAACAAATCAATTACTAATGGAAGAGTCATAAGATGGTTATTGCTTTTACAAGAATTCAACATTACCATTATAGATAGGCCTGGGAAACAAAATACAGTAGTTGATTTCCTATCTAGACTCCAAAACATCAAAGACAATACTCTAGTTGAAGATCAATTCTTTGACGAATATCTTTTTGCAATTTCTACTCAGACTCCTTGGTTTGCTGACATTGCTAATTATTTAGTTTCAGGGAAATTTCCTTCAATAATGAATGCAAGAGACAAAAGAAAGATCATTTATGACAGTGCAAAATATTCATGGGTTGCTAATGAGTTATACAAGACAGGTCCAGATTTTATCATTAGGATATGTGTTCGGGAAGATGAGATGCCTGAGATTCTCAAGGCATGTCATGATGAACCTTGTGGCGGACACTTTGCTGATAAAAGGACAGCCTATAAGATCCTTCATTTGGGATATTATTGGCCATCCCTTTTCAAAGATGCTAAAGAGTATGTCAAAAGGTGTGACAGTTGCCAAAGGGTAGGGAAACCTTCTCCTTCAGGTGAGATGCCATTGCAGCCTCAGGTACATATTGAACCTTTTGAAAAATGGGCTTTGGATTTTGTAAGACCTATTAGTCCTCCATCAAGACAAAAGAGATATATATTAGTTTGCACTGATTATGTTACCAAATGGGTAGAGGCCAAGCCATTACTTTTTGCTACTGAAGCATCTGTAGTTAATTTTCTTTTTGAGGATATTTTTACTCGTTTTGGTGTCCCAAGGGAAATTGCTACAGATCAAGGAGCTCAATTCACATCAAGGCTAGTGGAACAAATGATGGAGAGGTACAAAATCAGACACAGAAAATCTACTCCCTATCATCCACAAGCAAATGGTCAAGTGGAATCTACCAATAAAGTCATTGAAGGGATCCTAACAAATACTGTTCATTTACATAGAAGGGATTGGGCAGACAGGCTTCCTGAAGCCTTGTGGGCCTATAGAACTCCATGGAGAAGCACAACAGGTCATACTCCCTATGAACTTGTTTCTGGAAAACAAGTTTTTTTCCCATAAAGTTTCAGATTCAAACTTTTAAAATGGAAGTTCAGCTAGGAGTTGATCTAATAGAGACACAAAAGCACAGATTGGAGCAGATTAATGAATTGGATGAGATTATACAAGATGCAGTCCAGAAAACAAGTATAGTCCAGCAGCAAAGGACTATATGGCATGATAAGTACATCAAGGAAAAGAAATTCAAAGAAGGTGATTGGGCCCTCTTGTTTGATTCAAAGTTCAAAGATTTTCAAGGTAAATTCCAAACACATTGGCTTGGGCCATATGAAATTATGAAATTTTTTGACAATGGAGCAATAAAAATTAGGACAATAGATGAAGAGAAGGTCACTTTTCTTGTAAATGGTCATAGATTGAAGCTGTATCATAAGCCACTTTCAAGAGAAGAATTTGTCAAGAGATTCCAGGAAAACAGTGATGTGAAGTTAATGAAGAAGAATTCTTCTTCTTCATCAACTTAATTGAATTTTCTGAATTCAAATGCATGAAAATAAATAAATAAATAAAGTATAAACATGAAAACTAATCACTGATTAGCATGTTTATACAGAAAAGATAAAGTGAAAATCAGAATCCTTCTGACACTTTAGCTTTTCAAATTTGTTCTTTTTCTGCAAGCAGCTATCACAAAATCATAAGTGCAGACCCATTTTCCACTTATGATCCATTTCACTCCATCATGTCTCACTTCATTCATATTTCATTCACTCCATTCATCCATACTTCATTCATTCCATTCCATGGTCCATCTCATTTTCATCTCAGATTTTTAAATTTGATCTCTTTGTGCAATTGAATATTACAAATCATAAGTTGCAAGTCACTTTTTATATTTCACTCCACTTTACATTTATGATCCATTTCATTCCATTACATTTCACTTCACTCATGCTCCATTACACCATATTTCATGATCCATTTTAATTCACTTCATACAACATTTCACTCATACTTCAGAACATTCCATTCCATGTTTCAAAGCTTATACAGGTATATTCTATAGCCAGACATTCTGTAGCCAGCCATACATTCTGCAGCCAGAGATCCTGAAGGAAACTATCCAGTAATCACTTGATCAGCAACAAATTGATCCTGCACACCTATGAAAACAAGAAAAATCAAAGGGATTATGAATACTAAAGAATCAATGATTTTCAAAGGAGGACAAAGCATATTAAAACCACAAGAATTAAAGGAAAGGCAAAGGTAAAGTTGTGAAATTATTATGATGACAGATTATGAAAGTTATAATATAGTTAAGTCATGTATGATTCATAAAGTTATTTTGATTATTCGTGTTGATCATGCCTATTAAACCTATCATAAAAAATTTGGACAAAATCCCATCCATTCCACCATATCAAATCATCATTTAAAACTTAATGGTTAAGTACTGAAGTGACCTATTCGGTCACGTCACTAGCCCGAAGTATTCAGTGATGATTTTGAAATTCTCACGATATTTTTCCGTGGCCTTTTTCCTCCATGATAGCTCTCAAACTCATTAATTTGTGTGAATCACCCTCACCGTATTTCACTCATCCCATAACCACTTCATGTCATCTTTTTGTAGCTAATTCCTGCTGCATAAAAAGAGAAGGTATCTTTGGGGTAAAAAAAACTCTCTAACAGCCATTTTTACCATGGATAGAAGAGCAGTAAATTGAAGGTTGAGAAAAGAAGCCATGGATCTCATCGTAAGTTCTGAACCAGTCAGAACCAAATACTTAGACGGTTACCCACAGATTAGATAAATGCTTCAGCAGGCCAGGTGGTTACATTTTTTGGAAAAATTCAATGGTTTTCATAAGGAGGTAACTAAGAAATTTGCACAGTCCTTCAATGGAGCAGAAGTTGAAATAGGAGATGTCAAATTCACTATTACAGAATCCTTCATTGCAGAAGTAGCAGAATTACCCAGGAAAGGTGAATGATGGTTCAAAAACAAGGAATTTCACAATGAGGCATGGAGGCAAATGCTTAAAACACCAGGTATGGATATTTCAATTTTTAAGAAGGACATTCCTAGCTCAGCACTAAAGAATAAATGGCGGAATATGTTGCTAATTTTGAAAAATTTTATAACTTGTGAGGTAAGGTTTGGTACCCTATATGTTTATCATATTCAGCTAATGATGCATTTCTTAGATGAAGAAATCAATTTACCATTTTTCTTACTTCATAGCCTAAAGAGAATGGCCTCTAATGTTCAAAAGAGGGTTCAATTCTTGGAAACCACTTTGTATCACCATGGCCTAGTTAAAATCCTAATTGAACATCATTTGAGAAATGTGGGAGACAATTGGGATGAGTTCCTAGTGAGGAATCACTTTAAAGAACCCAAGGAATCTCCATCTAAAGGCAAACTTACAAGAAGAAGCAGGAGAGGGAAAATTTCCAAATCTGTTGAAATTAAAACTGGTAAGTCCATACAAGAGGACAGTGAGGATATTATTTCTAAGAAATTGGCTAAAATTAAGAAACAGCTTAAAAAAGAGAAGATAATAAGAAAGTATGCCAAGGAGAGAGGTGAAGGACCATCTAAACTAAGACGAAGCCACAGGCTTAGAGGTATATTGAAGAAAATAGGGGTTAGACAAATAGGAATCATAAACATTGAGGATGAAGAGACACCAACTGCTAGATCACCTGAGTACCAGTACGAAGAGGATCTTGATGAAGGAACTCCAGAGATAGAAACAACACAACAATAAATCTATAATTATGTTGAGACATTAGAAAATAGAGCCTCAGAAAGTAAAGGAAGAACTCCTAGCCCACTAGAATCTACAATTGATGTGATAAGAAGAGACAAATATGAGTTGGAAGTACTCAATAGGCACATAAAGAATGAAAATGAAATTTTAAGGGAGCAGGTTAAGCTGAAAAGTGATATGAATACAACTCTCTCTCAGCAAATGGAAAAATTGTACAAGGCTAGTGAGAAGTTGAAGAAGAAAAACAAAAAGTTGAGCAGGGCACTTATAAATTTGAGATTCAAGTTGGTTAAAAGGAAGCCTAGGAGGCCATTGAACATCAGGCAAAGAAGAAGAAGGAGGTTAGATTTCCTAGCAGAAGTTTCAGAATATATGGACTAATTTCATGAGGACATGCAAAAGCTTTGCAGTGGGGGTATGTTGAGCCCCAAAGATGAACTTTCCTTTCACCAAATTTCACTTCATTTCCTTTGTCCCTTATCAATTATAGGCTTAAAATATCAATAGGATTGATTAAAGTCAGTTTAGGAATGCATACAATGACTGACTTGCTATATTTTCATGGTTTTGTTGTTGTAGTAATTTTTGACTAGACCCAGCTACAAAATGCAGCCATTCTGTAGCTAGTCGCCTATTCCGCAGCTATCTTCATGTCCACACAGGTTACATGTGTCACTTAAAGGAAAAAATCATATGGTTGAATTCCACAACACTCCTACATCATTTCTTGCCCTCTACAAAGTCTGAGCAGAAATCTAGAGGTGGTTATGCACGTGGAGGAAACCAAAACTAAGAAGCAGATTCCTACCAGGACAAGGACTCTACAGATGTCTTCAGCAAAGTACGAGGCCTCCACAAGAGTCCTAGTTTGATTTTAATTGAAAAAGACACTTATCCCTATTTCTTCTCCAGGGAAGTTATGTATTTCTCTTATAAGAATAACTCGGGCAACCGAGAGACAATTAGCTAGATTGATGTTTTATTGTTAAGTTGTCCAAGACCGTAATACTCTGTTTTTGAAGCATTTTCCTTTAATGAAAGAAGAGAAACTTTAATACAAGATATGAAGCAATATTGAGTAGATTTGTGTGCTAATCCGGTGGTGGAGGGCCCCTACTGCCCGAGAAGCTCTGTGCATATTGTTTAGATAAGTAACTTTAGCTTTGTTTCATTCCTAATTTAAGTAGTTTTCTGAACTTTATGTTTTATGCTGACTTAAATCGAATGTTACAGCCAATATTATTCTTATGAATTGTTCCAAAATATCACTAAAATTGAATGAGATATAGCTGTAGTATTTTAGAGATCAGTTGCATTTTTCTGAACTTTATGTTTTATGCTCACTCACATCAAATTTTACAGCCAGTCTTGTTCTGATGAATTGTTCCAAAATATCACTAACACTGAATGAGATAGAGCTGCAGTATTTCAGAGATTATTTGCATTTTAGTTCAGTTGTAATACTCCAGAGGTTAATTGCACTCTAGTTCAGTGTTGTTCACTGTATTTCAAGTTAATTGATTGCATTCTAGTTCAGTTCTATTCACTGTATTTCAAGTTTTATTAGCCAGTTGTACTCTAGTTCTGTTAAAGTAGACTTAAAGGCCTTAATTATTTACAAACTACTCTTGTTCTTAATCTCTATTAATACATTATTATCATAGGAACAAGAATTGGTAATGTCATTTTGAAGTCTTGACTGTTCAGCAATTTCTCATAATTTTACAAACTGCCTCTTTCCAAAACTATTCCAAAAGATTTCTAATCCTTGAATGAGGCTTAATAGTGACATTTTGAGTTGTGGAATGGATTTATTTTAGTTTCTTAAGTTAATTTAGAGTAGGTTTCCTTACTATTTTGCAGATAATCTTTTCCAAATGTGTTCCAACAAATATCTAACCATGGATGAGGTTTTCTCTGTGATATTATAGGTTGTTGTTTACTTAGAAGAACTTCATTGCATTAAACTCATCCTTTTCTCAAGTTGTTCCAATATATTTCTAATGAATGAATTGGATTGAGTTCATGTTATGAGTTATTGTCAAGTTTTGCATTCTCTGTTCTTTAGTGCCATACATAGTTTAGAATAGATTTTGCTCTGTTTTAGTGTGACCAACAACTACTCTTTACCAACACTTAGTTCTTTTTCTTTTAACACAAAACCACAAAATCAAAAACACTAGAAAAACACTAAATACAACGAATTAGGAAACAGATACCTAGGCACATATAGTGCACTTCACTTCAACAGTTTACTAGCCCTGGTTGACAATTTATGACATCAATTTAGGAACACTAAGTTGAGCAGACACCCTCAGGGGCATTTTTTTCTTTGACAATAGGTGGAAAGTGGTACCCATATGCGTAAAATTGGTATGGCATATAAATGCACATTGTACGCATAGGCGCTGGCTGGGACCTTCCCGTGTAAGCATTGTTGAAAGATATGCTTATAAAGGCATGGGTCTTCGACAAATTTGATAAAAGTGCAATGGTTGTAAGGTACGATACCATCTTGACATGAAAGCTTGTGTTGTAGTCGAATGTCAGGAGGATCGATGATGTCTGTGGGAAATGATGTCTCCCACAGTGCCACCCTAGGATGTCCCTTTTGTGGAGAGGGGTTATCCAAGGTACTGCTTCATTTTTGGAAAATAGGTGTTGATGTCGACAAAAAGGAAGCCTCAACTAAACAATAGAGTCAGATGCAAGGGATCAAGATTATGGACGTGATAGGTTTAACATAGGCATTATGGTGAGGGGTAACTGAAAACTAATGATGGGGATTCAATGGCCCAAGGTCAGAGTATAAAAAGGCGCTTGGTGGTAGCCATAACTATTTCTGATAGGGAAATACCTGGAGTCGGTAGAACCTCCAGTGTGGGTATATGAATGTCATGGTGGCTTATGCATGAGGGTGGTATACTCCGACCAAGGGTGACCAGGGATTGCTGCCATGGGAGAAAAAATTAATGGGTGGGTGGGGGACATAGCACACTATTTTTGGTCTTCATACACTTACCAAAAGAATAAAGTAATGGGGTTTGGTTTTTATAAAACATAGAGAAGGGTGCCCCAAAACATGAAAGTTCTCACTCACTAATGATGTGATGAAAATGTTTCGCTAAGGGTGGGGGCTCCATTGGTTGGTCTCATGTGTGAGGTTGATGAAGTAGATGGAAAAATGTCATATATGGGCTATGCTAATGGAGGTATGGTAGACCAAATGTGAGGTACGATAGTGCACTTTCGATCTGCTTGCAAAACCTAGTCGTCCGGGAAAGGGGTTTTATTTCGATATCGTAAAACTTGACCTGATGCATGGTAGGTGAATGGGCAAGAGGTGCTTCCCAGACTAAAGTGGTATGGCCATAGCATCGTTATTTTTGTGACATATGGTCTACTATGGGTGACAGGCGCCATGGAGGGGAGGCTCTACCGACCAACGAGGATGTTTATCATGTGCACGGTGAGGTGATGAAAAACATGGTCAGATGTTTGGAACCTATGGTTAATTTCTGATGGAGAAATGATGTCAGGATATGCAGAGTTTTTCTGGGACTCTATCATGCTGAGGGTAGAATGATACCTGCTCCAGAAATTTCAGTGGATAGAGTGGTGGATGGTTTTCACACTACCTGCAAAAACAAATACCCCAAGTGAAAGCATCTTATTTATTCAAATATTGTTGAAAGAAATGTTTTTAAAAAAAGAATATGAGAGAGCGAATACCTGTCAGCACTGGAATTTTTTCGTAGGTGCGAATGTGTGGTACCTGCTTTAGGCGTTTATGAAGTGTTGATCATAGTGTTACAGATTAATGTTTCCTAGGTGACCTTGGTCTCGATCAAACTATATGCGGTAATCGATGCGCATGGTAACTCAAGAGGAAGAGGCAACCAAGTTCCCATGTTTCTGGTAGGTGTATGGTGGCTTTGGGGGATTTTCCGTGATGGGAGATTGTGTGAGCGCAAGGCTAGATCTTTCATTAGGATGGTCAATTTCCTGTTGGTGGAAATTGTGCTTGGTGCAGAGGTTCCTGAATGTTTCCATTAGCGAGCATGCCTCTCGTTAGTGGTTATGGCCAGTGCAAATGGTGCATGGTACCACCATGCCAAATGAGTAGATGGTGTGGGAATCAACACTACTCTTTGTCCCAGATGTGGATGCTTGGAAATGATCTGTTGTAGGAGACAAGAGCTTCTACTTCCATTTCCAAATTTTTGGCTTGGGTATGTCTAACTCTTTTGGGGAGTGTAAACTTAACGCTTCTCTTACCGCTCTAAGCTTCAGGAGATGCTCGCATTTTATTGTATGATGAAAGTGTGAGAAAATCCAGAAATAAGTGTGCGTGATTTTCTCTTGGTTAGAGAGAATTCTCTGTGGAAGGGAGGAGATTGTGCAAAAATTGTTTGCGAGGTGCTTCAGTTCTTTGCATTTATTGACTTGGTGGCCAATCAAGTCGCATAGTCTGCATGTTATCCTAGGTCGGACCTGGGTCATGCTTGGTTGGTGCGTCATCCCAATTTTCCCATTACGCCAATGTGGGTGTGGGGTAGATGGCCTGGGGGTGATATAACTTCTCTATTGTTTGAGGAGGTCGTTGCATTTATTTTCTAACGTATGTATCATATAAATTAGAGGACATACTCACGAAATATCGGTACAGCGATGTTCATGGTGATTGCCCTGACATACTAGGAAAAACAACCTAGATATGGGTTTCTCGTCCTGCTTACTTGGTGGCGTGACTGGGTACCAGCAGCGTAGTGCTTCTAAGTCAGGGCAAGTGGCGACCACATGATTGGGTGTTTTAAACAGCACACATGTTGGTCTTTTCTGCAGATGCTGGTTGGGGGTAACTAAGGGTTACCTAATTGGTCGCTTTTCAACTGACAAAAAGAGGATGGATCTATTCGTCACATCTTGTTGGGTTGTCGAGTTGTTCTTAGATTTTGAGTTAGAGCCATATTCTCGGGAGAGGTAGACTATGGCTGAGTGTAAACTGGCTAGCGCTAAGAGGAATTGTGGGATGTAGTGACAATGCTCCAACATGTGGTTGTCAGCACATAAAGGACATGCGAATTTGCTCGGAAACCAACATAGTAAACGCGCTCGATAGGATACCATCTGTGGATGAGTTCCAGGGCTGTGTATTCCTCGATGAAGTGACCATGTTCATCGCACAACGTGCATCATATAATAGGATGGGGGAATATGAATGGGAGTCTCTCTGGTGACTGTCGTTCCTCCTGCAGGTATAGAATAGCACGAGGTTCGTCTCCAGATGATTGGGTGGAGGGATCCTCTTCATAGGATTGCCTGATGGCATGTAAGGCATCCCTATATCATAGGATCTCTGGGAAATGATGGGTATAATGTCCATAATTACTGCAGATAGCACATGTGTGATTAGTACGCAATGCTATGCCTTGACTTTTGGTCGCAGGTTCCTTTTTACGGGAACTTTGTGCCGTGATGCCTACCGCAGAGCTAAGGAGCAGTTCTAATTCATCCAGCTCTGGGAAGATGTGGGTAGGGTGTCCTACTACGTCACATATGGCGTAACATGGTGATTCCCATTGTGGGGTGGGATTCTCCGCCTTCTTTCCTATTTTCTTGGCTGTAATCATCGGTTTTGCGGTAGGAGTTACTTGCGCAAGGATGTTTGTGACAGTATCCTTAATGGGTGGGGCCTCCTTGGGACTGAGGGTCACTAACCCTGTAAAGGTGATCTGTATGGCTCCCGACCCAGTAGGGGGGACGAGGTACCAAACTAGTATTGCAGAAGATACGTTTGGTAATACCACAGTGGCCAAGACCTGTTGGGATACGAAATTAGCTGGGGGATAGAGAAAAGGAGTTTAGGAGGCGGTGTAGGCTAGAGAGGCTGTTGTTGGTGTCCGGATATGAACAGAATTCAAACCTTTTTCCACATAAGTTATCAACTCGAGGGAGTTAGTTATTTCAAGACTAATGACAAAGTATATGCAGATACAAGCACATGGTCTGTTGTAGATCACAGGTTTAATCTATAACACAAATACCATTGTAATAGCAATGAAATGAACTGCAGAGATAAAAGGCATCCATAGAAATTAACGCAACTATAACAGCAAATAAAGAATCACACCAAACACAACACTGCAATGAAAAGAAATAAGAACGCACCACCTAATCACAAGAGTGGGCCCAACTCTTGGATCAAGGCTGCAGAACTCAAAGATTACAGGAGAAACAACAAGCTGTTGTACATTCAATTAATTAGAAAAAGATTGATTACAAAGTCTATATGTCCAAGCGTCCCCTGATTCATAGCCCGTAGGCCTCTTTATACAATAGTCCTGAAACCCCCAATTCCTCTCAACGACTCCACTATTACAAAAATACATATTGTTACAACGACAGATGGATTGCCCAGCAAGAAACCGTAAGAAAGCCTAAGATAGTGTTGATATACCCATGGCTGTCATGTTGTAGCAGCAAATAAGGATTGTTACACTAAAAATTTTCACTGTGCCGTTTTATTATCTGTATGGGTTCATCATTACTCATACAATACTCCCTTGGAAGTCTACAAACATTAAGTTCCTAAAACCAAGCCTTGAAATTGAGAGAAAATCTTATAAAAGTCATAAAAATACTTGTACCACACTTTCTCTTAGTATTGCCTACGGTGCCACATCTGTTTGTTCTAGAACATGCGGAACCAGCCGCACTTTTTCTTCATTAAAGGTGTGGATTCTTGTAAAAGGTAAAGTGAAAGAAAAGGTAAAATTTGGAAGCCCAGTCGATTGAATCTAGAAGCTTCTGGAAGCAATTATTCGGTGGAAAGTTTGCTCCTTTCATGTACATTCATCCCTCCATTAAAGGAGCCTACCCCTTGGTATGTGGAACTTAATCCCTTTGAAAGAGGATTCTATCCCCTCTTATTTGGAGCTACAACCTCTTCTCTTTTGCTATAAATTGAGGCCATAATTCAGCCTCAAAGGGAGTTAGGCTTTGAGATTTTTTGAGGAGAATTGCTGGAAAAACTCAGACTCTCTTAATTGATTATCATATGGGAATGATCACACACTCATGTGTATGTTAGTCGAGAGAGTGCAAATGCTTGTCAAAGTAGAGGAAATGCTTGTTCCAGACCTCGGAAGGACCTGTACGACATCAAGGCGAACACAGTTGTAAGGCTCCTTCTTTCATCAAAGATAATACAAGTGGATCCTGTTTTCTCAATGAGTTGTTTATTTAAATGGCTTATTTCTTGAATTCCTTGATAATCAAGATAGGTTTATGGTTTATGAATTAATCTATATTGTGCAGGTGCTTCTGATTCTTTCATGTTTTTTATTGCAGATCCCAAAAGGAAACATATTCAAATCAATAGGAAAGAAGAATACGATTAGCGTTGGACTACAGGCAGGTCCTAAATCCTTCATTATAGATAATTCTAGATCAAATATAATCTAGAGAAAGTAGTTTACATCTCTCTGTTTGTTGCTAGTTATCATAGGATACTAGGGAGATTTGTCTTGTCTGCAAGAACGATTTATCCATCCAACAAAATGGCGACTCCACTAGGGAATGGATCTTGAACTTTGTTTTCTTTTATTTTTGACTTGTGAAATTATTTTTCTGATTTTGATTGATTGATACTGGCTTGGGTAATTTATTCCTGTAGAATCCCTGAAAAGTGCTTTAGAATTTTTTATTTTTCTTTAAGTTTTTTGGTCTCCGCACTTTTTCCTTAGGCACAGTGTGGTCATCTCCGCTGTTTTTCTATATCCATAGTGTGGAACCGCACCTGTTTACACTAAAACCTGCGGACCCTGAGAAAATTTTTGGAAAACTTAAAATTTTCTTTTCTAGGATTGGCTTGCAAGATTCTTAGTATATACCCAGACTTGTATTTTCTGTCAGAAAGCTTTGTGTGAGAGTTTCTTTCAGCTTTTTATGTTTTGAATGATTTTCTACAAGATTTTCATGTTATGAGTGATTTTTGCTTTGTCTTTGTGTCACTCAAAGATCAGAAACCTCTGTATACCTTAGATCACTGTTATTTCATTGTTTTCTTGCTGAGTCTGTGATTTTATAGAAGAAATTGCTTTATGAGAATTAGATCCCATTTTCTCATTTGCAAACCTTTAAAAAAAAATTTCATTAAGTTTTGAATTTCACTTAAAAAACCATAATTGGATGTTTTTGAGTTTTGTTGTTTTTAGCAAAGAATTTCTTAGTTAGATCACAAACTAAGAAAAACATCCTCAAAATATTTAAAGTTTTCATTTCAGATTTAATTCTTAGAATTTTTAGATCTCGAAATTAGTGTTTTTAGTTTTAAGTGTTATTTCTAGAAATTGTAGTTTTCTTTTGGAGAATGTTTGATTGTAGTTTTTGATCTTGAAGAATAAGGGATTTCTTTTGAGAAATTGATCATTTTGAGTTCTCATAAATATTTCTTTTCGTATGTTCTTGTTTTGAAGGAAATAATTGTTTTAAAAGATTGCTTTTCTCAACTCTTTCTTTTAGATAGAATTCATTGAAAGGAAATGAATTGTTTCTCATAATAGATGCATTTTTAGTGTGTTTTGAGTCGGGTCACTACATATCATCAAAGTTTCACTTTTGCACCTATTGTCCTAAGAAACAACCTATTAAAAGAAACGCTTAAATTAAAATCAATCTAGTAATTTTTATATTTCTAGAACTCTTTTCACCAACATAGCTTAGGCTAGTGTCTTGGAGTAGGGAGTAATTAACTCTCCAAGACAGTTAAAACAAACAAGTAGTCGATCTTGCGGTAGGAAAAATCCAATAGTAGCTTGTATGCTCTGGGAAGCTCCTCCTAAAGGAGTCAAGCATGAGATCATATTTGAACCAGTGAGGTGATCAATTCCATCTCATTGGGAACGATAGAAGATGTGCGCGTATTAACAATAGTAAACCTCAGATTAACCATTGTCGAGGAGCCTGGGGTCACTTGTTGGTATACCTTGGATTATTTCAAGGAGCCTTTAAGGGGATTTAGCTTTGTTACTCTGCCCTTGCACGTATATCGGATCATAGACTGTTCCCCCAGGTATATTTGTTCCTGTTGGTGACCTTAGTGGCTATAAAATTTAAGATTTTTTCCTAAGGTGAAGGTGGAGGAAATATCTTATTGTACCTAGAGTAGACGTTGACTAGACTCACTTAGACTCTCCGGAGGGTTATCTTCACTCGAGATGGTTTAAGTGGAGAAACTTGCACCAGTCTGTTTCATTAAGCAGGTTGTCGGGGTAACTATTCCAACCGCCATTTCTACATTAAATACTACGATGTTGGAATTCATCGCCAACTAGTGTTTTTAGTGTGGGAATTTATTATTTGTGTGTGGCTTGATCTCCTAGATTTTATAAGTGTTTGATCATTTGATTATTTCCTTAATGACTTTAGGATTTTTTATTGAAATTTTCTTTGATTGCATGTGATTAATAATTTTTAATCGTGGCTGAATTACCAAGACAATCGCGTAGACTTCAGGGGAAACCCCCTGAGTATACACCAAGCTAACTTGAAGGGCTGAAAGCTCTGGTACCGCATAGTATCAGCAGAATTAGATCAACAAAAATAGGAGAATCATCCATAATTACTCATCCTGATTATCATGAAGTAAATCAATCACAAATAGCAGAATATATTCAAGAGCCAATTTCAATTTTCGAAATCACTGACATTGCTTCTCCAACCAGTGAATTAGCTGAAGAACCTGAAATTTCTGAGCCAGAGGCTGAAGTTGCTATGTTGGAATCATCTTCGGGATTTGTTACTCCGACTTCTAGTGATCCTGATTCACCTAGAGTAAGACATCGCATTACCAAAAATCTTCCTTCTGATCTCATATGTATTGAAGAACTTGTTGGTCCACACAAAGACGTAGTTCTTCCCGAAACCCAAGAAAATTTAAATCTTAGAGAGCGTGAATCAATATTCTACAATCCTTTTAGAACTGATGCTTGGTATTTATCATTGACAGATTTTTTACAAAATGCAGGTCTTACTTATTCACCACCCTGAATTCCTTTTTACCCTACACCGAGAGGTTATCAACCTTCATTAGCTATGTCAGGTGAGTCATCTATGTTTTCCCGAATCTCCAGAAACATTTTTATATGGTGGTTTGTCTGTTCCTCTGGGATACTAGTCACTCTCTGGTACCTTCTCAGGAGCAGCTCCTCAACCAATTGAACAAGTGTTATCATCTGGTACGAATGGAACAAATACTGGTACGTTGAACACAGAACTGATTTTTATGATGTCTGGCAATATTCCAAATCCTCAACCTCAAGGAAGTCAATTACCGCCTGGGGGGCAACCTCAAGGTAGTCAATTACCACTGGGAGGGCAACCTCAGGGTAATTTTTTACCACCTGGAGGTCAAACTATAGGACAATATTTCCTGCCTGGGGAGCAGCCTCAAGGATAATACATACCTCAAGGTCAATATCAACCCCAAGGATAGTACATACCTCAAATTCAATATCAACCCCAAGGACAGTACATACCTCAGGGTCAATATCAACCCCAGATTTCGTACATGCCTCAGAGTCAATATCAACCTTAGGGTCAGTAACCGGCTCAAGGTTTTCAACCTCCTTCAGGTCAACCATTATTACAAGGAGCTCGAAATTTTCCAGTTAATTATCAAACTTACGTTCAACCTGGTTATGGTCCTTCATATGCACAACCTTCTATGGGTCAATATCCTGGAAGTAATATGGTGTGGGATCCATCTCAGGTTCAACAGAATTTGCAACCCAATGTGCAGTTACCTAATCAACCTGGACAGCCCATATGTTCTGGTCCAACCCAGCAACCTGTCCAGCCTACCATTCAAGTCTCTACACCTAGTTCTGTTCAGCAGCCTGGGCCTAGTACACCTAGAACTCCGCCTCAAACTTCAACTACTGCTGCAACTTTTGTTCAACCTACCACACCTATTTCTGGAGTATCTGTAGCTCCTGTTTCTACTACCCCTATATCAGTGCAAATTCCTCAAGTATCTGTGCCACAGTTAGGACCTACAATTCAAACTACGGTCTAGATGCCTACATGTAAGAGTACGATTCTCACTAGTCAACCACAATTTACTTATCAATCGTACCAGGGGCAGTATCAATTTGGACATACTACATAGACTCCAACATATTAGTATCAGCCGTATCCTGGGTATACTTATCAAGTACCTCAACAACCCTAGTTTGGTCCGGTTAATACTAGTTTCACAATTCCCAATGCGCATCCAATTCCAGGATATCCTGGATATCCTCCTCCTGGAACTAGTTTGATCACACAAGGTTATCGAGACCATAGCCGTCAGTTACCATTAATATCAACTTTAGATTTACCTGATTTATCGCACCTTATGAATGATCCCATATTTTTTCTTCCGTACTGGCCACCGATGCCTAATAAGTTTCCCAGTGATATTCCAAAGTTTGAAGGTAAGTCAGGAGAAGATCCATCTAATCATGTTATGATTTATCACCTCTGGTGTGCATCCAATTCACTAATCGATGATTCGATTCGGTTACGTCTTTTTCAGAGAAATCTCATTGGTCTAGCTGCCAAATGGTACATTGAGTTACCATGAGGCTCATTTAATAATTTTAATCCATTAGCTACTGCTTTCTTAACCCATTTTCAGTTACCTGTCAGATACAACAATGGTACAAAATTTTTGACCTCATTAAAACAATCTACGTCTACGTACATATCTGATCACATTCATGAATGGCGACGTAGGAGAAGTTTAGTGAAAGTCTTTATTCCGGATCAAATTTTGGCTGAATGGTTTATCAAATCATTATTTCCCAAAATCACTGAAGATGTGGCCAAAGGAGGCATTGTTACAGAAGAGAAATTCATTGCTCAAGATCAATACCTTGACCTTGTATATACACAGTCAGGTACTCTGTATGACAAAATCCCCAATTTACCAAGACCTGGTCAATTAACTACAACTCCTTCAGGCTCTCATGCCGTTGATGGTGTAATTGGTTCTGTTAGCGCTAGCAAGAGTAAGAAGAAATCTTCCAAGACAACTTCTCCCATTATAACTTTACCCGATTCACCTAAAGGAGATTCTTCCGCTGAAACTTCCGCCGATATTCATGTTTTAGAATCATCTACAGCCAAACCTAAAACTGGTGGTAAGAAGAAAGGTAAGAATAAAAACAAAAAATCATCTTCAAAAGATAAAAATGATAAAACTGAACCAACTGACGAAAAACGAAAACCTCGTTATCCTTGTCTAATCTGTGATGAGGATCATTTTACTAAATAGTGCCCGCATAGAACCGAGGTATCGAAATTCGTTAAGGATTTTCCTATACCTACTATCTTGAAGAATCCCTTTCCTACTCAAGATAGTAACATGATTGGATCTTCCTCGAATACGCTAGAAGATATCTTGATGGTTGTGATGCGATCACAAGATTATGGTAGTAAAAATCCTATTGGTGGTAAAGAAGCAAAAACTTCTAATTCGACATCAAATACATCTCCCTCAGTTTATAATCCACTACAGATCGAGAAACTGAATCCTGACTTAGTAATAAAACCGCCTCCTAAAGGTGTACTTCGTAAATTAGCTTTCAATCCACATGCGAGATCTGCTCAGAACTACAATATTGTTGAAGACTTGGCGATTTCCCCTTCAGCAATGTCGGCTTTAGAAGTACTGCAATCATGTTCAACCCAAAGAAAATTACTATTTTCAGCCATAGTAGCTGTATACCTTCAGGATTCAAACCTAATGGTCTTCGATTTAGAGAATTTTACACCTCTCCTACCCCATCAAATGGCTTTTCAAATTCCGGTAATAGTAAAAAAAAAACGTTGCTTTCGTATTGTTTTTGATGAAGGGGCTTCTATGTGTATCATGTCGTTAAAATGTTGGAAATCACTTGGTTCGCTGACACTTAACCAATCGTTGACTATCCTCAAAGCTTTCGATGGAAGAGGATTCCATCCGTATGGTATTTTACAGGATCTACCTATAGAGGTCGAAGGAAAAACTGTTAATCTAGATGTGGAAGTGGTTGATTCCCCTCTGGATTACAACCTTCTCTTGGGTCGCAGTTGGTCTTATGCCATGACCGATGTTGTATCATCAGTCTTTCGTCTCATCACGTTTCCTCATCAATGAAAGATTTTTAAAATAGATCAGCTCTCATATTATTCGTCTGACCCAGCCACTACTGATAGCATCCAACATGTCGGAAAATCGACTATCCCTTATCAAGATGTTGGAGTAGGTTTGCTTAAAGATTCTGTTTTACTGGGAAATTTTTCCCTGCCTGCTCCCAAAGTACCACCTTCTATTGCTAATATCAATATGATTACATCAAGTACTATTTCCTTTGATGATCCTTGGATAGTACCTTCAGACTCAGAACTAGATTCTTTTGATGGCGTGATGCCTTTGAGTCCTTTTGAATTAGCATATCAGGCAGCACAGTCATTTTTTGATACTCCTTCAACTAAACCTGATCTGGTGAATGTGGTCAATGAGGAATCACTTTCAATATCATGCTCAGCTTCACCCTCTATTATGGATCATGTTCAACAAGTATGCAATACTGATGAGCATATTCATGAATTTTTGTCTACAGAAGAATTACCATGGGAATATCTACATCATCGATCTTCGTTTTTACCTGATCTCAATCATTTTGAAACTGATTTTTCCTCCATTTTTACCGCTGATTATGTCAAAGAACCCTGGAATCCTCTCACAAATTCCAACTCTGAATTGAACTTAGCAAACATTTCTACAAAAATTCCTATTAACATCTCAGTGAAACTAGGAATTGTTGAAAACATTCATATAGGTGCTTCTTGTACGCCAGATGAAATCCAAGCATATAAAGCCCTATTTTAGGAATTCCGTGACATTTTTGCCTGGTCTGATGAATAAATGCCAGGAATCAATCTGTCAATTTTTGTTCATGAAATTGAAACATACTCAGATGGTAAACCTGTCCAACAGAGATTACATCAGATACATCCACGAAAAGCTACCACTATTAAAGAAGAATTTGAGAAATTACTTTGTGCAGGTTTTATTTATCCAATTCCTTTAACGGATTGGGTATCTAATATTGTTCCTGTTAATAAAAAATAAGGGACAATACGAGTATCTATAGATTATAGGGATATAAATCGAGCTTGTCCCAAAGAAAATTATCCAACCCCTTATATCGATCAAATTATTGACGATTGTGCCGAAAGTGAAATGTTTTCATTTATGGATGGATTTTCGGGCTACAATCAAATCAACATACTCCCTGCTGATCAACCCAAAACAAATTTCATTTGTCCATGGGGGACTTTTTCTTACTGCAAATTACCTTTTGGACTTAAAAACGCTGGGGCAACTTTTCAGAGGGAAATGTCTTATGCATTTCATGACATTAAACACATTGTGCAACCCTATCTTGATGATTTACCTGCTCATTCATCGTGCAGGGTAGATCATCTTACTCATCTACGAGCTATCTTTATGAGATGTGGGCATTATAGGATTCGTATGAATCCTCACAAATGTGTCTTTTGTGTTGAATCGTGACGATTGTTTGGATTTGTTGTCTCAAAGGAAGGCATTTGTGTCAACCCATCAAAGGTTGAGGCTATCATCAAATTACCTCCTCCTTCTACTCTTCGCCAACTCCAAAGTTTGCAAGGGAAAGCGAACTTTTTACGTCGATTCATTCCTAACTATGCTAAGTTAACCAAAGGTTTTACCAGGTTGTTAAAGCAGAATATTCCTTTCTTTTGGGACGAGATTGCTAATCGATCTTTTGATGCTCTTAAACACGCGTTGACCCATGCACCATTATTGCATCCTCCCAATTACAACCAGGATTAATTTTTATACCTCGCAACCTCCAATTCTACAATTGGTATGGTCTTAGTTCAAGAAGATGAATTCCACAACGAACATGTGATTTATTATCTCAGTCGCAATCTGCATCCGAGCGAAATCAAGTACTCACATGTGGAGAAATTGGACTTGGTAGCAGTTCAAGTTGTCCAACGATTTCGTCATTACATACTGTTATGCAAAACAACAATGATCTCTGATTGTAACCCTATGATGTATATTTTGACCAAACAACTACTGGGGGAAAAATAGTCCAAATGGATTGTTATCCTGTAGGAGTTTGATTTGGAATTTGAAAAATCCAAATCAAAGAAATCATTAGTCTTCCTTGAAATTATGTGTGACTTCCCAAGTATTGACAAAGAAACTGTGGCAGAACATCCGATCGCTGATGAATATTTGTTTCTTATCAGTACCATCGATCCTTTCTATGGAGATATCATCATTTATCTCCAAACCCAAACTTTTCGGCCTGATCATTCACGGTCACAACAATGAAAAATCCGTTTCCAGTCTCAGCAATATCATATTGTTGGTGACACACTATACCGTCATGGTGTGGACTCTTTTTTTCGAATTTGTCTAACTCTTGACGAAGCTGGAAAGGTTTTAAATGACTGTCACTCTGGAGCATGTGGTGGTCATATGTCTAGGTATGCCACAACCCAAAAGATATTGTGCACTGGCTATTTTTGGCTGTCCTTATTTAAAGATTGTATTTATGCTATCCGAAAATGCCACAATTGTCAAATCTTTGATCGAAAGATGCATGCACCACCTGCTCCCGGTCCTTTTGCAAAATGGGGCATTGACTTCATTACATGTAACCCTCACTCGACCGGGGGGCATGGGTATCTTATTCTCGCAGTAGATTATTTTACCAAATGGGCCGAGGCGATGCCTACATTTGTAGCAGATGGAAAAACTGTAGCTAATTTTGTGTTCAATCATGTGATTGCTCATTTCGGTGTACCCCAAGCGATAATTACTATTCATGGGAGTCATTTTCGAAACATCATGATGACCGAACTGACTAATCAACTTGGCCTGCGCCATGATAGTTCTACATCATATTATCCGCAGGCTAATGGTTTGGTTGAAGCTATCAATAAATTTTTAGTCACCATGATCAAACGAATCATCAGAATTCATAAATCGAATTGGCATACCATGCTTTTTTCGACACTTTGGGCATATCGAACCTTAGTGAAAACATCGACAGGTTTCACCCCTTTTCAACTGGTTTACAGTTTAGAAGCAGTATTACCGATTGAATACGAGATACCATCACTCCAACTAGCCATAAAATTACTACCAGCCACTTCTGAAGAAGAGAAACGTTTTTTGTACTTAGCTCAATTAGATGAGAATCGGCGCATCGCTACATTAGCTACCGAAACTCATGCAAAATGAATGAAATCTTAGCATGATAGAAGTGTTACATCTCGTATTTTCTCAGAAGGAGACCTAGTCTTGGTTTATGATCAAGTTAACAACAAGCTAGGGGCTGGGAAAATTCGAACCCATGTGGCATGGTCCTTATATTGTCAAGCAACAACTTGCAAAAGGGGCCTATGAACTAATTGAATTTGACGGGGTATCTTTAGGCAAACCTAGAAATGGGCTTTATTTGAAGATATTGCGCTTGATTCTTGTGTGGAGATCTTCCCTGTATATTAGTTATTTTCATAAACTAGTGTGTTGTAGATTAGAGAGCGTGCCTAGTTTAAGTGTGCTTTTACCACTATCCCTGCTTATCTGGATTACTCTTGATTTTGCAGATGTCGACGTCCCTTCAAACATACATTGGTTTTTCTGATGGTGCTTGTCGTAGTACACAGAACATTTCTTCCGCAGCTTGGGTTATTTATTCACCCACTGATGATTTAGTATCTATGCATGGGGTAAGCCTCGGTCAAACGACGAACAATATTGCAGAGTATAGCGCAGTTATTGAGTTATTGTCTGAATCCATTTCATTTGGAATTTGAAGTTTGATCGCTAGGTTAGATTCTGAACTCGTTGTATTACAATTGAATAGAGTATATGCAATTAAAAACCCAGTGTTGTTAAGATTATTTTTGAAATTTCGTCTCTTGGAACGAGAATTTGATTATATTGAGTATCAACATATTCTGAGAAATTTAAACACATTAGCTAATGCAGTAGCTTCTAGTGTTATAAACAAAAATTTGCAATAATTAAAGAAGTAAATAAAAATAACATTCGATAACATGTTAAGACAGATAACTGGAAATAGTAGTAATATCATAGCATAAGAGTAGTGTTTTCAAAAAATATTACAGCATCCTCGATCATAGGTTTAAAACGCCTTATGATAAAAAAAAAGTGATACAAAAAATGATACAAATCTACAATATCAATCATCCAATATCCGTGGTGATAATCACGATAAAGCACTACAGCCTGTGCCACCTTTCTCAGAAATCTCCTAAACGGTCCCGGAACCCCAATAACATATCTCTGTAAGTGGAGCGGAATGTCATCTATGGTAGTCTCTAGAATATCTAAAGTCAACCGCTCCAGATGGCTTTCTAGGTCGGTAAGGGCCTCTGTTGTCTGATCTTGTGGTGGTAGTGGTGCTGCAGCTGGCTTCCTCTCAAAAGGACGAAGAGTGGCTGGTTGACGTGGACCCACATCTGCATTTGAAATTTTTTTCATCAGTTTTAGACGATTCAAAAAACAAAATAAAAATTAGAGTTTAGAACATTTCAAAATTATTTTTACCTAACTCATCCCACTGTGTCCCTGGAGTAAGAGACATCTCTCAATCGCCACAGAAATCTATCCCAGCATAAGGGAAATCTTCTGTCATGAAGACTTGATTCTCCAACTAATGGAAATAGGATGGAGTAAAACAAACAACCTCGTTGCCTTCACTGTGACGGGCCATTAATGCAACCCATCGAACCATTTGAGGCTCTTTGACTCTACCATGATCAACTGCAATAAGTTATGGGGCCAGTAAAATAATCCTCTCTAGAGCAAATGTAAACACGATTGCTCCATATCTGAAGTTTTTCAACTTCGCATTTTTTTCTCTAGTCATTTGGCCTTTGACATTGGCCAACACTGCCTCACACCAATTGAAAATGGTGCCTCTAAAGTAGTCAACGGAAGTTTTCATTTGGGATCTTGTAGCGACATGTGGAGTTGCGCTCCCACACAACCTGGTTACCGTAAACGCAACCACTTTAAGCTCAGGACAAATAATGGTTTTTATGTCAATACGTTTATCCTTGGGGTCTGCTTCTTCATTGCAAAATTCTTCTTGAAGGCTAGCGACAGAATGGCCACCTGCCCTAGCCCCAACAAAGAGAGTGGCTCGCCCCTCTTTGATAAATTAGTGAGGAAGTATATATCTTCTAGCTCAATTTTGAGTTGGTGACCTCCAATTATAAAGCATTGTTCCTGTATGTCCCATTTGTTGACTAGCTAGGTAGGCAAATCCACTTGAGCCCTCATACCTTGAATGGCCCAAAATTTGTACAAACCACATTCTCTCAAAACACGTAATGTAGGCGGATGTAACATGGCAGCCTCATCAACTTCTTCATGCTCACAGTCTCTCCACTCAAGCATTGTAAATATCCTGCAATGGACAAATTGAAAGGTCAAAAACAATTTGAATGGGAAATTTTGGTTTAAATTGGGAGATTTGTTCATTTTATTTTTCCTTATGGCACCTCCGCACTTTTCACATAAAAATAGTGCGTGGATCCGCATGTATCTTATGCATAAGGTTCGGGACCACGACAATTTTCCCTTTGTAAAATTGTCGGGGTCCGCAGGTTTCATGTGTATTACCTACGAACCCCCATGAGTGAATTTTTGAACCTATTTTTCTTCTTAAAAATCAATCTAAGCCCTAAATTGAGAAAGTAAACAGACAAAAATGAAAGTAAGGATGATGTGGATTACCTGGAACTGACGGTTTTCAATTCTGATGGGCGAATCTTCCGCAATCTTCTCCGGAACGTTTTTTACCAAAGGCTCTCAATTTTCACTGTGAAATCAAATGGTAAAAATGATTTACAAAAACTATTTTTTATAAGATTTTTTTTGAATAAATAAAATATTATTTTGTTTATTTTTCACTTTGAAAAGTGGTTTTCCAAATTATTTTTATTAATCATAAACAGGTATGTTTAATTTTTGAGTTTTTATGCAGAATACAAGATTTTTTGGGTGAAATGGTCATTTTGACAAATGAGTACATTTTATCACTTTTTCGAACTCGTTAAAACTTACAGAAAAAGCGAAACTACTGAGTACACTTTTATCACTTTTTCAGACTCTTAAAAATTACGAAAAAGCGAAACTTTGGAGTTCTCTTTTAAGCCCTTTTCAAACTCTCTAAAGATGAAAAGATTGCCGAGTACTTGACTATTCGAACTCGTTAAAGGAAATGAACAATCGTCCCTTCAGTATAAGTTTACCCCTTTTTCGGACTGAAATGTACTATTTACGAAAAAGGTATATGTTGACTAATCATGGTCAATAGAGTTCTCTCCTGTATTATTTTATCCTTTTTCGAGCTTGAGAGACTAAATTTACGAAAAAGTACTCCCACGGAGTTTCCTTAAGTTTTTCTTCTGACTCCCTAAAATTGAAAAACACCGAGTTTCTCCTATACTGGACTCGTTAAAATTTAAGAGTAAAGGACCTGTCGATTACAAACAGGAACGAACCACTCCTTCTTAGGGTTCGATTTTAAACTAAGTTGGACTCATCCGAAGGATGAGCTTATATAACAAGCAAATGTTATCCTCCTCAAGCTTGTCAAAAATAAAGAGGTACTTGCCAGAAATGGCAGGGGAAAAGAGAGAAAACGAATCTGTTTGTCACACTTTGTTTAAAAAGAAGTTTGCCACTCTTGAACACGACACTTTTTGTCACACTTCTACCTGGGTTGGGAAAATCAATTGTCTATCAGTTAATCAAACCATATTGAAAATATTCAGTCGGTTTCTGGGTATTAGCTTAGGTCAATTGTCACCAAACCATCTGCAGTGTCGTTATGTGTTCAAGAGGACAGTTCAAATAAACCATTCATTTGCAAACATATGTCTCCATTCGCGTTGACCATCTCTGAGTACATCCTTACAAAATGTTTCTACAAAACTTGATCTAATGGTTTCGTGTCGTGGGCTTTCCTACGATGGATCACTTTCTATCAACGACAACTCATCATCTAGGAATTTGATCTAGAATCCTTCAGTACCTTGGAATCTGCATGCCTTAATGGCAAGTTTCTTGCCTTCAACGACAGGTTGCATCATTAACCTTCGATCGAACGATTCGATGAAATGTTCGACTTCAGATCATTTATTCACATTCCATGGATTGTACTGAGTACTTTGAGAGCCATTTTCATTATTGGTGGTTTCTCTCACACTTGTTAACAGTTCACATCATTGACTGGTAATCAAGTGGTTTCTACCATGTTCGACTTCAACACAATCAATCGCATGGATAGAATCGTACTAGTTCGGGTAGCAGAAATCAAGACCCTGGATCTAGTTTCCACCATCCATGCTGCGAGGAGTTTTATTATTCATTATGCAATAGACTATTCATAAACAGATGGATGCGTCCATACTGTGTCTACATTATTGATGTGATAGTAAAATCATTTCTACATCAGAACAAGTTTTAGTTAGTGTTTGATCTGAGTATGGGAATGCCTACCTCAGCGATGATATATATATATATATATATATATATATATATGTTTTGCATTGAATGCTTTTACAGGATTCCGACTGGGGCGTCCACAAGCTATTCCTCGAAATGATAAAGCACATCACTCTTCGAATGGTCTCAGACTTCGCACTTTAGGGGGCAATCTGTTACACTAAAATTGTCACCATGACGTTTTACTGTCTATATGGGTTCATCATTACTCATACAATACTCCCTTAGAAGTCTACAAACATCAAGTTCCTAAAACCAAGCCTTGAAATTGAGAGAAAAGCTTATAAAAGTCATAAAAATACTCGTACCGCACTTTCTCTTAGTATTACCTGCGGTGCCGCAACTGTTTGTTCTAGAACATGTGGAACCAGCCGCACTTTTTCTTCATTAAAGGTGCGGATTCCTGTAAAAGGTAAAGTGAAGGCGGAAGTAAAATTTGGAAGCCCAGCTGGTTGAATCTGGAAGCTTCTGGAAGCAATTATTCGGTGGAAAGTTCAATCCTTTCATGTACATTCATCCCTCCATTAAAGGAGCCTACCCCTTGGTATGTGGAACTTAATCCCTTTGAAAGAGGATTCTATCCCCTCTTATTTGGAGCTGCAACCTCTTCTCTTTTGCTATAAATTGAGGCCATAGTTCAGCCTCAAAGGGAGTTAGGCTTTGAGATTTTTTGAGGAGAATTGCTGGAAAAACTCATACTCTCTTAATTGATTATCATATGGGAATTATCACACACTCATGTGTATGTTAGTCGAGAGAGTGCAAAGGCTTGTCAAAGTAGAGGAAATGCTTGTTCTGGACCCCGGAAGGACCTGTACGACATCAAGGCGAACACGGTTGTAAGGCTCCTTCTTTCATCAAAGATAATACAAATGGATCTTGTTTTCTCAGTGAGTTATTTATTTAAATGGCTTATTTCTTGAATTCCTTGATCATCAAGATAGGTTTATAGTTTATGAATTAATCCATATTATGCAGGTGCTTCTTATTCTTTCATGTTTTTTATTGTAGATCCAAAAAGGAAACGTATTCAAAGCGATAGGAAAAAAGACTACGATTAGCGTTGGACTACAGGTAAATCCTAAATCCTTCATTATAGATAATTCTAGATCAAATATAATCTAGAGAAAGTAGTTTACATCTATCTGTTTGTTGCTAGTTATCGTAGGATAATAGGGAGATCTGTCTTGTCCGCAAGAACTATTTATCCGTCCAAAAAGGAAGATGTTGGAGATGAGAGGTTGTGCCTTGGCTCACAGCCGCAACGCTCCTGTTGTAGCCAAATCTGAAGAAATATCGGAGTTGATATGTAGAAAGGTAAAACCTCCATGAAAAATACAACATTAATCAAATATCCCATAAAATATAGGAAGAAGGGTTTTACCTCTTGCTTTTAAGATAAATAATGGCATAAAGAGATAGAAAGATAGGGTAAAATGGGAGAGGAAAGTATACAAATCCGGTACCCAACATCTCCCCCCAACTGATCTATCTGCATGTCCTCATGCAGCTCGTCGTCTCCTCAGATCTGGATTGGACTGACTGTGATCGGCATGAAGCTATGTGAGGTCATGTTTTGCAGCCATTTCTGTTCCTTGTAGCTTATATCCTTCTATCAAAACAATTTCTTTCCACCAGTCGGATTCAACGTTATGAGCAGGAGTAGAATGCGCAGTTGGCATCCATAAAAGGGAAATTGAAATATTAATCCCATCCATATAACCCCACAGGTATGAATGCATGCCACATAACGCGGCATTCTCTCTAAGGCACGTGAAAATTTAGGTGCCCCAAATGGTTCTCTTTCCCTGACGGCTGAAGAGGACAACATCCATCTTTTCTGACAACTATCCAGTGCTTCCTTGCGAAATGTCGTAATCTGGCCGACACATAGGTCAGCACACCATTTCTGGGTTTCTGACATGTGTTCTTTACGAACCTCAATCTGTAGAAAGGTATAATCCTTGTTATAAATGTTTGAGGACTGACCATGCTCTCTTCTCACCATTAATGGCTTTCTGGCTTGATTTTCTTCAAATGTATCCCAGGCCTTTCTCCATTTAATCTGATTGATGGTATAGGAGGTGAAAGCCCTTAAGTGGATGTCCCCCATGAATGGAACGGGGTTAAAGGACTGATCATGCTTTAAATAATACCCATGCATGTAGATCTCACACATTAAGTGTTGTCCTATAATATCATGAATTTTTAAAATACGGAGAAATTGAACAGGGTCCTCAATTTCATACCAAATCTCCTTATATATACTTTCAAGATAAAAGAAAATAAATTGTTCATGAAGGAATAAGGCATAGCAATGTGCAGGAGGTCTGCAGGCCATTACCTTCTGTGCTAGGGAGAACATCTTCTCCTTATCTGTCTGTAGCAACTGAACTTGTTCTTCCAACTCTTATATCCAGGCCTTTTGTTTGGCTTGCTTCAGTCGTGCCTTGTATAACTGATCCATGTACCCTGTGACAACTCCAGCAGCCTATTCTCGAACCCTAGCTATTTCTTTCTTGTGGCCGCTCATTGCAGACTACCACTTTTGAATTTCAGCAGCCAATACAAATTCTCGACCTTCAAACAACTCTTCTATTGGGCCGGTCTGGGTAGCTGCAGTGGAGACTTCAATCTTCAGCTTTATTACCCTCCATTTGTAGATTTTTACCTTCCTTTTTAAACGTGAAAATTGCTTCTTCAAATCCCGAACCTCCCTTTTCAGTCTCATGGTTTCACTGAACTGCAGCTGATACCTCTTTTTGAGAGGTAACCTTATTTTCTCACACTGTTCGACCCATTCCTATTTAATGGTGAATTCAAGTTCTGGACCTATGGTAGGTTCAGAAGGTGGTGGAATGCTGCCGACATCCTCTACAGATTCTTTTTTCAATCCCTTCTGGCTGGGCCCCCTATCCATAGGGCCTTCTTCTTCTATATTTCTTCTGGGAACTCCCGCTGTTTGGTTGGAAATTTCATTGATCCCCCTGCGTTCCGATGTTTCTACAGGAACTCTTTCTTCCTTTTGAACCTCTAAGTGTTCCGGTTCAATAGTGTCTGGGCCAATCTTGGCCGTGTCAACAAATTTTAGTACCTGGGGAACAACCAATTCTTCCATTAACCGTTTGGGCGAGCGAAATCCCCTTTCCCCTCTGGGCATTAGGGACTGGAACGGAGAACAGGGAACAAACCCATCATCTTCATTTCTAGTTTGGACTGGGACTTCATGCATTACTACCTCAACCGGAGTCGATGCTAGTTCTTGTGGGGCAACATCGATTCCGTGGCTCAATTCCCTTCTTTCCTCTTACCCTTTTCTTACCATTTCTTCTTCATGGGTCGATACTGGTTCTTGTGGAACAGTATCGACCACCTGGTTCATTCCTTCTTTAGCCTCCTTTTCCTCAAAAATCACCTTTTTTTTCATAGTTGGTACCAATTCTTGAGGTCCTGCGTCGATTTCATAGGCTAACTCCTCCTGTTCTAGCCGAATTGGGGTGGTTATTGTGTAACACCCCCACTTGTATCAACATCCATATCTGTCTGGGCAGGTGATGCTGTTTCTTGTGAAACAACATCACTTGCCATTCCTCTGTCCATAATTCCATTCCTTTGTTCTTCATTGACAAAGATTGATGACTTTATAACAATATCAATTTCCTACACAATTTCCATAATTCCTTCCTCTGTGGGTTCTTCAAGCGAGGCTGGTTCTTGTGTGGCAGCCTTGTCTATGTCACCGACTACTTCCTCCATACTCATCTCTTCTAACTATGGTTCCTCTTGATCAATTTTCATTTCCATTTCCTCGAGTTCCTCTTGGTCAATTTATGTTTCCATTTCCTCGGGTTCCTCTTGATCAATTTCCCCTGAATATTCTTCTTATGCCTGATCAGCTGGAGAGGCTGGTTCTTCTTCTCTAGCAGAAATCATAGCTGCTACTACTTTATCTGAGGATCCACAAAGTTCCACCTAGGAAACCTACAGCCTGCCTATTGCATGCATGACCAATAATCGCACCAATCCATGGTTAGAAAGTATTGCCATCATCCAGCGAGAGAGCAGAGTAGACTGTGCCATATGCTGCAGTTGTTTCAATAGGAAAAATGGCATATTTAGGGCATGCACCTGATATAATGGAAATCGAGTGTGTTAGAATTTTAAAATGATACTTGAATAGAGATGAGGCCCGAACCTTGCAGGTAGTGTATTTTATTACGAAGCCTGCAACTTCATTCCAAGGATACGACACAGTTCTGCACTCATATCCTTTACCCAATTGAACGACAATTTCTCCTGCCTGCAAGAATAATTCGAGAAATTCTTGGAGGGAAAATTTCTAAGAAAACCATTGTTGCCCCTACTGTCTCAGCTCACTAACCTCTGCAATTACCTCCTTTGTGATAGGAACTTCCAGACCTCTAACCCAAGAATAATTCTCCTCTAAATTGAGTGTGAATTCCATTGTGATACCTCCATCAAATCCCTGCAATCTGTCAAAGTAGATATCCCACCCTGCGTCAACAAATACTTTCCAAACCTCTCGATTGCTGCGAACTGAAACTGTGTTTTCAGGCTCATGCCACATAGCCAGCCCACCCATACTATGGAGACTTGTAGCATCACTTCCTATGGTAGCAGATCGTTGGGCAAGGTGGTGGGTACCAAATTCAGAGGAACAACATACTGAAAATGGAAAGATGGCAATGGTGAATACGGTTGGTAACTCTCAAAAACTGAGAAAAATCATGAAAGAATATGGTAAGTGTGGTAAAATAGAAATAATAATTGTTGATACAGGGTGGACGAGACATCTTACGAATCCCAATATGATTTAAATGATGATACCAAATATTGATGGGAATCGTAGGGTGTACCATGAGCGGAATGTCATACTTAAATTATGAGGCAACTATTACACCGTCCTTGACATGACGACACCCCCCCCCCCCCCAACTTAAATTTTTCTTGTCCACGGCATTAAAATCTTCACATGGGATATTTAATCAAATCAGTAAAAGTCACGTGGAGGCATACTTAATGGCCTACCTGGATGATGTGATGGTTGGTAGGATGATAGCGCAGTAATGATGTGGATGGTGTAACAGCATCGGTGTAACAACATCAGTGTAACATCATCCGGTGTAACAGCAGCGAAGTAACAACATCGGAGTAACAACATCTGGTGTAACAGCATCAGAGTAACAGCATCGGTGTAACAACATTGGTGTAACAACATTCGTGTAAAAACATCGGAGTAACAAAATTGGAGTAACAACATCCGGTGTAACAGCATCAGAGTAACAACATCGATGGAACAGCATCTGGTGTAACAGCATCAGAGTAGCAGCAACCGAGTAACAACAACATGAGTAGCAGCAACCGAGTAACAGCAACATGAGTAGCAGCAACCGAGAAGCAGCAACATGAGTAGCAGCAACCGAGTAACAGCAACATGAGTAGTAGCAACCAAGAAGCAGCAACATGAGTAGCATCGACCGAGTAGCAGCAATGCAAGTAACAACATCTGGTGTAGCAGCATTGACCAAGGAGTAACAACATCTAGTAACAACACTTGGTGTAACAGCATCATGAGTAGCAGCATCCGAGTAACAACAACATGAGTAGCAACCACCGAGGAACATCATCATGAGAAGCAGCAACCGAGTAACAACACCATGAGTAGCAGCAACAAGAAAATTCCTTAATTTTCACTCCTTAGTGTAGCTCCTGGATTCACTGTCGGTGGTCGAGGTTGCCATGGATTCTTCTCCCCCATAAAGTATAGCTGGTCCACCGTGATTTCATCGCTTGCTCCTTGGAAAACCGCTTTCATCCTGGGAAAGGAAGGACATGCATTGGTCACGTGAGTATGTTCGTAGATTGCGCAGGCTTCCACCATGTTCAGCGAGAATTCCTTCAAAGGGTGTTTCTTTCTACACTGAGAGCAGAATATGGCCATGGTTTTTTCCAACTCCATCTGCTTATGTTTTTCCTATAGAGTGTCCATTTGGGCTGATAGCATGCTCAGGATATCGGTCCTCAGATACACAGTATATTTCCAATCTCTGCTTTTGTGACCCCTCCACTGGAGGCCTTCGATGACCGAATATCCTGTCCACTTCTTGCAACCCCCTGCGAACATTTGATACAGTAATCACAGATAGTTTCGAAGTTTTCTTTCAAAATATCCCCTTTTCCCACTATATTCAGGAGTTGCAGAGAGTCTTCCCTGAGTGCTCTGAAGAGAATGATCTTTAGGATATCCTTATCCAAGTCACTACGTCCAGACCTCTGAAATATGTATTTAAATCGTTCTACACAGTCCTCCATATTTTCATCCTCCTTCTATGCAAATTTAAATATTTCCTCCTTAATGTCACGGGACTTATAGTAATCTTGGTAATTTTCCAAGAAATATTTTTTCATTTCTTCCCATGAGGTAATCGTGCTTCCCCTAAACCCATGAACCATGTCAGGGTTGTCCCTTTTAAGGTAGCAGGGAATATTTTTTATTTCTGAGCATCAGTCATATAGTCATATCCTCGACAAACAATATCAAATTCGAAGATGAACGTATCAAGGTCTTCAAAAGAGAGCCCATGAAAACTAGGCAAGGCTGTTAAAGGGATCGGTCTCATTCGTGCATCACCTATAACATTTCCAATGGGAAAATCAATAGAAGAACTTACAGGTGCCATAAATATCCTCCAATACTCACTTGGAGTTTCGACTGGTTCAGCAGCCGATATCTGGAGTGATTCAACCAAAGATGGTCGCACCACACTCCCCCAGTCCCTTGGTGAATCAAATTCCTTCAAAATTTCCTTTACCGAATCAGAATCACTGAACTCAGTAACGTAAATTTTTACAGTGCTGCCTTGGTCTCTTGGGGATGAAAACCCATTTTGAGGTTCTTCTTCCCAGTTATAGCTGCTCAATTATTCTGATCCCTTACTTGCCACTTCTTCCACCTCTGCTGTAGAAAGAAACCCTTCTGGTACCATGGATGGCACTGGTTCTTCCACAGACTGCCCTTCGGACTTCGTCTGAACCCTAACCCTAACAGCAGCACAGGATGATCCCTCAAATCTAGATTTTTCAATAATTTCCTGAATATACGTTTTCCTTCCCAGATCCTTCCCTTTCTTTGGGGGTCTTCCTCTGTCCCTCTTGTTTGGATCTTTGTTCATACAAGTTGTGGAGAGGGCTCATCAAAGAAAATCAATCAAATGCTCAAGACCCGAAGTAGGACAGATAACTTCCTCCCCGGGACAAGAGAAAATATTCACAAAAAACGAAACAACAGGAAAAGGAAAGAAAGAAAAAAAAATAAAAATCAAAGTTCAAGACCTGGAGCAGACTAATAACATACCCTCCCCAGGACGAAAAATTGGCCCCTAGAAGAAAACAACAGGGAAAAAAAAACAGAAAAACTAAACTACGCCCAGGACTTAGGGCAAGGTTTTACAAAACACCTTCCCCAAGACGAGGGTTTAATTCTACAAAAAACAAAATAATAAAAGAAACAGGAAAGAAAGAAAGAAAAAATAAAACACAAGGCACTTACGCTCAGGACTTGAAGCTGGGCAATAGATTCCCACATCAAGACAAGAGATTGAATCTAAGATCTATTGCAGATCCTGTTCTTGCACCTGTTAGCCTTCCCCAGCAATGGCGCCAAAATGTTGGTGTCCGGATATGAACAGAATTCAACCCTTTTTCCACATAAATTATCAACCCGAGGGCGTTAGTTATTTCAAGACTAACGACAAAGTATATGTAGATACAAGCACATGGTCCGTTGTAGATCACAGGTTTAATCTATAACACAAATACCACTGTAACAGCAATGAAATGAACTGTAGAGATAAAAGGCATCCACAACAATTAACGCAGCTGTAACAGCAAATAAAGAATCACACCAAACACAACACTGCAAGGAAAAGAAAGAAGAATGCAACACCTAATCACAAGAGTGGGCCCAACTCTTAGATCAGGGCTGCGGAAACTCAAATATTACAGGAGAAACATCAAGTTGTTGTACTTTAAATTAATGATAAAAATATTGATTACAAAGTCTGTATGTCCAAGCGTCCCCCGATTCACAGCCTGTAGGCCTCTTTATACAATAGTCCTGAAACCCTTGATTCCTATCAACGACTCCATTTTTACAAAAATACATATTGTTACAATGACAACCGGATTGTCCAGCAAGAAACCGTAAGAAAGCCTAAGATAGTGATGATATACCCATGGTTGTCACGTTGTAGCGACAAATAAGGAAGACGCTAGATATGAGGGGTTGTGCCTTGACTCGCGGCCGCAACGCTCCTGTTGTAGCCAAATCTGAAGAAATATTGGAGTTAATATGTAGAAAGGTAAAACCTCCATGAAAAATACATCATTAATCAAATATCCCATAAAAGGTAGGAAGAAGGGTTTTTCCTCATGCTTTTAAGATAAATAATGGCACAAAGAGATAGAAATATAGGGTAAAATGGGAGAGGAAAGTATACAAATCAAGTACCCAACAGCTGCCGTTGTCAAGGACTCAGTGTCATTACTTCTCGTCTCCATGTCCTGACTAGATTTAGTGCCTGATGTGGACATCATGCACACCGGGGCTTCTGTGATGCCAGATGGTGGCTATGGGATAATAGGGGGGTCACCTAGGAATGACCCTAGGATGGACGATGGTTTGAACTGGCCAGGGCCATATTCTTGGTACTATGTAAGCGTCTCAGAAGATGTGTCTACGTAGGGTAGAATGACATCGGTATTTGTTAGGGGTCACTTTTCGCTTTGTGTCAACTAGTTGACAATAACGATGTGGTCCTCATGGGGGAACATCATAGTTTGGAAAACGGAGAAGGCAGTGGCTGACATGGCATACATATAACTTCGGCCAAGGAGTATATTGTAGTCTAATTGGGCATCTAATAATTCAATGTCTATAAGTACCATTTTTTTGGCTAAGCAGATCAGAACATTTTGGTAGAGCTCGACGAGGGCTGAAGGGTGCCATCGTATGCTCTAAGCATGATGCCTGATGGCTTTAGTTCAGGAGACCCTAGCTTCTACCAAAAGTTCTTTTACATGATGCATGTGGATGCACCTTCGTCAATGATACATTGGTGAATGGTGATGTTTTGGATCGACACCGATATCTGAAAGGCGATCATTGAAGGAAGCCTAGGGGTGGCTTTATCTAAATCAAAAGCCATGGCGCCTAGGGTGGAAATTAAGGCTTTCTGCTGCTTTGGGCATGATTGTAATACCTCCAAATCTGACATAGTGGTGGTAGATTGAGTTAGATCATCCACAATGCTATAGTTATGGGCTGCTTTGGAGTAGTTTCTTGCCCGCCTAGTTGGCCCTTTAGCTATTTTTGGTAGAGGTTCAATAGGCATATTTGATATAGTCAAAGGTGCTATTGGTGCACTTGTACTAGCCCTTGATGCATTGGTCTCTAGTGGGGTATTGTAATTTTGGTTCCGTGTCTGAAAAAAAAAATATTCGCCAGTCATGTAGATTTCGTGGTTGTTTTTCCCGGAATCGTCAGGAGTTTGTTGTTGCGTGCTAACTTTCCCTTAATGGGGGAAGGGCTCCTGCATGACTAATGTCTGCTGAGAGGATACCCCTTGTCTACAGTTACTCTACAAATTCTTCAGCTCAAGGAGTTCAGGATAGTGGTGAGTGTAATGGTCGTACTCACCACAGATTGAGAAAGAGTGGTTTGTCCGAAGAATTTCCCTCTTGTTCTTCCTTTGGGGGTTTCTTGGCTCCTATTTTTTATCTTGGTTAGCATTTCCTCTAGCCTGAGATAGCGAAGAGCGTTGTTGGTTGTTTCCCACCTATCCAGGATTTCCTTTAGGCTTGTTTTTTCCTTTTTTCTTATCCGTTTTAGGAGGATAATTTGGATTCTCCTAGTTGTATGGTTGGCGCGGTTGGTTTTGGGAAGGTTGCACAAATTTCACTCGTGCATTATTCTGCATAGGCGGGTCTTGTGCTAGAGATTAGGCGTATTACGGTCCCTGATTTTTAAATGGCTGTTGGGGGGGAGCTCTTTTGTCATCATGTCTAGCTTCGTACTAGGTCCCCTGAGCCGAAGGATAGGGTCCTCCATGTTGATGGTGGTACGATGACGCCCTACTGGTCAAATTTTGCGGAGGCATGTGATGACTTTGTTAGTTGGGTTGTGGTATGTTCTGGGTAGAATCATATGCATAACCGGGGTATTGAATGCTGCTAATAAGGTTATTGTGGGTCAGCGACCCAACTAAACAGTCTGCAGAGTTCAACGCACCTGGAAATTTTTTGTAATTTTGCAGGCGTGGGTCGTTCGGCAAGATATTGTAAATATATCCTGACTGCGTATAGATCAGCTCAAGTTTTTGGGCCTTACTAATGGCATCCTCTTCAGATCTAGGCTTTTGTTGTGTTATATCCTTTGAAATCTCTAGGGTGAGATTTTTCAGGAATAGGTCTAACAGAACTCGATCATCGAGTTTGGATTTGCACAAACTACGATGTTGCCACCATTCATGGAGATGGTCCGAGATATTGATGGTGGGGATTTGCCTAAAGTGGGTCAGTAATTCCATTTCGGAATCGTGATGAATGGGTAACTAAAAATAGGTCAGGAACACAGTAGCAAGGGCACTAAAGGTTCTATGTGTAGCAGAAGGCTTCTCCACATACCATCTTGTTGTTATTCCAGTTAGGGTGCATTGATATAGTCTTAGTCGAATAGTATCGTCAACGATACTATTTGACAAACACCACAAGTTGAAAGTCATAACATGATTTCCGGGGTCTTCTACTTGCTTCCCTTCAAATTTTGGAATGTCCGAAGGGAGTTTCGTGGGCATAGGAGGCCATATGGGGTTATGTGAAATGGGGTCGTTTGTCAACTTGGTTAAATCTGGTATATTTAACAAAGCTATAAAAGGTGATTGTGAGTTTTTAGCCATTGCGACTTGTGAAAACACAATGCTCTGGTTAGGAATAGGTTTTGTTTGTGACGTACCCTGTTGTGTGTTCACCTCACTTCCCGAATGGGTAGAACTCCTCTACCTGCTAGGGGTTTTGGGAGGAGTGGTGTGTGGTGACCCTGTGGGGGTGTTAACCAGTATGGCGTTGGGAGATAGACTAGGGTTCCCAACTAAATATGCCCCAATAAAGTATGAACCAATAATTGTGGTAGTGTTCCTTCTTTGACGCCTAAATGGCGAAAAACCTGGAACCTCTCCTGGTAATTAGGGGAGGTCCAAAAGACGTCTAGATCAACGACGTCCTGTTGGGTCCGTTCTTGCATTGCTAGGTATGGTTTTGGAAATATTTGAGAGGATAGAGATTATAATATCAGAAAAAAAATGATCGCATACATAAAACAAAGTGAAAATAAAATAAATTCTCCCTTTAGATTAATCCTATGTGATCCATCAATCAAAAAAATGGATTTTTGTTGTTTGCGTATGATACTCAAATCCTAGAATACCTAATAATTCTCACATGCTCAAATGTAATTGGGCCTTGATAAGATATCTTTCGAATGCTGGCACAACGTCTCGAAAGAACTGGCGATGCCCCCAGTCAACCGAAGAAAATCCACCAAGGTAAGGGTAGAGGATCTAGTGCTTCCTACACTGTCACCTATTAGGAAAGCATGCCCTAATTTTGGCCACTAAGCACCATTGTCCCACATGAGCGTTTGAGTTTTGGGCTTCTTGGTATTTCAGCTACCAGTACTGAGTATTAGACGGGTCAGTTAGCCTCGAATGATACCACACACACTAGGCCTAAGCCTAACCCCCTCTGAATCGGGTCTCTACTACGCTCATGTTTTCTTTGCCGTGTGCGGATAGGTGGATTTAAAATTTCCATAAACAGTCAAATTCTATGTTTCAAGATGAATATTGACCAAGGCGGCTTATTGGATGCCTACCCCCTTGGTCCTAACTTAGACTATAAATTCTTTTGTGGCCCCCGTGGGGAGAATTTCGTGAGTTTTGTTAATTTAGTTTTAGGTGTCTTTACTTTACTTAGGGTTTGGATGTGTGTGAAAAAAAGGTGAACAAGCACATAGTTTGAACGTGTGTATATGCGATGATCCTTTTCAAAATATCCTATTTAAACTATGTTTTGTTGTTCCTTGCTCAAAAGAAAAACATGCACGGATATGGGCCGCTTTCAATTTTTCCTAGTTAATCTATATGATCAACTATAGGGATATGGTGAGTTATCAGTACAAAGTGTTCATATGCTTGCCTAGGATCATTGGAAGGTGCAAATACAACAGAGATTACTTACTCTTCTACTGACATTTCGATCCTAGTCCCGAAATCCTAGTGCAAAAATTGAACTAAACTAATGACTTTTACACTAGAAAAATGAAAGAGCTTTAGCTAAGCATGCGTGGACTTGGGCCACTTAATTTGGCTAATTAACTAGGTGTTTTGGTACCTAAATTTGCAAAACATAAATTATTTCGGAATGCAAGTTGATTTGCCTCCTACTTAAGCTATGTGTTAACTTTGCGAAAATCAACTTGAAATAAAACTAACACCTAAACTACTAAAAGCAGCTAAAAGTGAGTTTTAACAAGTTGCAAGCCATCTCAACCAGTGCTGGTAGATGTATTATGGTCTACCAGTCACCTTACAAGCAAGAAAAAGATGAAAATAGTAGAAAAAATCCTACTTCTGGCTTCTGCGCAGAAAATTCTGAAACAGGCGTGAAAGCTATGCGCGCAAGTCACCTCTGAACACGCGCACTGGGGCGCATCTGTCTGCAAAAAATCCACGCAAGTTCCTGCAAAGTAATTTTTTTGTAGCTCTTCTGCTTTAGCTTATCACGGAGGGTGAATCAGGCAGTGAAGGAGAGAAAGGGGGCAGTTCTAGCCCAACTCCTTAGCAAAGAAAGAGGTATCTACAAAAAAGGCACAACCATATAAACTTGGAAATAAAAGTTAGTGGAGTTGCCAATCCTATGTTAGTGTGTTTGGCACACGAATGTACCAAATCACACTTTCTTAAGAGGGGTGGTTTTTCCCTCTTAAGTTCTTGGTCACAAGCAAAAAATAGATGAAGTCAAGTAAGTTAGTGGAATATGCTAAAATATAAACATACTAGATAAGAAAATAGCATGCATATTCAAACATAAAAACTAAACTACAACAAATAAAACAAAAGCTCTGAATAGAGTCAAACAAATTCAATAATCCAAATGATGGTGCTTACGTCCCCTCTTATTGAGTGCTGGAAGGAATTAAGGATGAAACTTTTACCCACTTGCCAAGGGGCCCTTAGAACTATGGAGTTCCAAGTCCCGATGCAACGATGTCTTTACTTCCGAACTGACTTGGTGCAAACTCCCCCTCTGTCTAATATGGTGGACTGGAGTTGTTGGATGGCCAACAACTGAGTCCCCTCTATCTCTACTCTGAATCATACACTACTGGTATTTCTTGGGGAAATTCTGGCCAGCATAACAATGTTTTCTCCCAATGTTCATCTCTTGGTGGCCTTTTATAGGAGAATTCAAATCCTCCTTCTCTCTCTTGTTACATTGTGGATGGTGACCCAAGAGAGGAGGGTGATTCCATTGTGTGCCACATTTATTCCATTGTGTGCTCCCTTGAGGTCCTAAGTAGGCTTGGGCGGTTTTCCTTAGGCAGCCTCAAGTGTGGTATCAATGTCTTGGAGTGTGCCTTATGGTCCCGGAAAGTGACTTACGCCACTCTCAGGGCCGTGCGGCTTTTTGAGGAAAAGTTGCACAAAGGCGCATTTATCGAAGAATTATGCGCGTAAAGGAAAATTTCACTGGTTCCTTTAGTGCGCAATTTGATTTTCCTATTATACCTTAGAGATTTTTTAAATACTTCAGATTCTCTAATGTCTCTCAGCCCTGTAAATCCTTCTACCTGACATTAAATAATTTCATCCTTTTCTATCTAATTTTCCAATGATAAAAACTATCATGATGTATATATCAACAAAGATATAGTGCATGAATTTTTGTTTTTAAAAAATGAGGATGATGACAGTAGAGGGATATATTAAATGGTTTTCAGAAAACATGGCATCAAGGATTGAACCTAAATACTTTCAGATCGAGCATTGGGGTAAAGACACAGTAGAAAAACTTTACCATTTAGGTTTGATAGGTTTCCTTCAGAAGTTCAAAGGGAATAATGACGACATTATAGGGGAATTCATAAATAACTACAAATAAGATCAAACTATTGTGGGAAGTTTAATCATTCCCTTAACTCTAGAATCAATTTCTCAAGCCATAGAGTTTCCATTATCAGGAGAACATTATCACAAAGGGTTTAATTTTAAGGATATGGGATGGACCTTCTTCCTAGACAAAAACAGAAAGGGATCCTTTGATAGAACTAAGGGGATTCCGAGAGAATGGTTCAATGAGCCTTGGGCTGAGTTAGTACTGATAATCCAAAAATTCTTTGCTTGTGATAGTAGACATAGCATAGTGCACCTATACCACATTAGGTTGCTACAGCACATCAAGGGAGACATAAGAATCAACTTGCCATAATTTTTCTATGTTAATTTGATTAGGACGATAGAAAATGTGTAGTCTGAAACCAAACCTAATGTAATGTCCCTACTTAGCCTTAACTAAGAGGAGACATTAAATTTTGATTTATTTTATGTTTTATGAATAAATGAATAAAGGAGGACATTTAAAACTCCTAATAAATCAATTCCCATGTGAACAAAGACAAATCTAGGCTATGTAAATAATCACTTGCAGGTGTGAAAGAGGGTTGAGCCAAAGATTGGGTCCACCTTGACCAAATAAACTGCGATGTCTAGGTTCAATGCATCTCCAAGAGGGACTGTGCAGTTCTAGAAGGGAGCCTCTAATGTGAAGAAGGGTGACTCATCAAAGTGGTTTAGGGTTTTCAAAGGCTTTCTCATGTTATAAAAGAAGGAGGAGAGCAACATGAAGAGGTTGTTGATGAATTATATTTCTGAAGTATTTGTCTGCTTAGACAAATACCATTCTCTGTTGTTTAGTGGAGGATTGTGATTGGAATTCCTGTTTAGGAGTTTCATCTCTTCCCTTGAGGATCATCGGAGGAGTTCTTTGCTGAAGTTGGCCACTATCTGGTTTGAGACCAAGCTCTATATTTCATGAGCAGCGCTAGCCCATTGAGGGTTTTGCAGCTGCTATCTTTTGTAGCAAGTGGTATTCTACATCTACTTAGATCTAGTGGGTTTTGAGAGGCTTTCTCTATTGGAGAGTGTTCTTCAGCCTCAAAGGAGTTAGCTGATCTATATTTTATATCAGATCTATACTTTTGATTTCATGTATTCAGTCTCCTTCACCCTCTGCGCAGTTTCTGCTTCATACTGCGTTATTTTGAGAGAGGGCTTTGTTATTTCAGTTTGCTATCAGTCTGGAGGAAGATCTCTTGGTGTTAGGCTTTCCTTCCCTTGGTGATCCATGGATTGGGTTGCTGATCCATGTATCTATAGATCTGATATATTTCAGCAATAAAAGTTATCTTCAGCAATTTCTGGGTTTTCTGCAGCACAATATATTGTAATTTAGATCTACAACTTAATATGCAATATTTTGATGTAATTCCAATTGGATCTTGTTCTTAAAGTCTTGTAGCTTCCATATCTGTATTAGATCTGATGTTTCATCCATATATCTGTCCTAGATCTGAAATTTAATGTACAGGAGCTGAACGATTTAAAAAATAACGTTGTCTATGTAGTTCTACAGTTTATTCCTAGTTGCAGCTCTAATTTCTGAAGGGATCTTGCCCTAGTTCTTCTTGTAATCAATTGTAAAGGCAATAAGATCATATGTAAATCTGATTTACTGTTATATTACTGACTTATCAGATCTTTTTCTGACCTCCTCTGAGTTTCAGTCAAATCTGCGCAATTCTAGTAGCTGGGGTTTTCATTTTGCAGCAGCTTCTCTCTTTGGCTGATTTCTAGATAGTCTTGTTTCTGGGAGATCTGTTTAATATGCTTAAAATTATTTGTTTCTACTAAAATTGCATATATATGTCACATACAGCTTGAATGAGGGGATCCCAACCCTGATAATCATTTTCTTTGCTCATATTTTCTTATATAGAGTTCTCATTGAAGGCCTTGTTGAGATTCCTAAATTGGGATTATTCCAAGTTCCATAGGCAGAGTCTATAGTTGGCCAGATAGCCTCTAGTTATCACCCTCTTTTCAGAGGTGACATAACCAGGAAATTCCTCTGTATTCCATCTCTGACATAGAATCTTGAGAATCCCCAAAAAGGGACATTACAGTGGTATCGGAGCTCCACTCTTGGCACAACCTGTGCTAGCATTGGAGCCACATTCATGCTGCATTCTGAAGATGAAGATCCTCTTTCTAAGAGGGAGAGGAGATACCAGAATAGAAGTCATAGAAAGTATGAATATACTACTGTTAACCTTGACAAGGGTCAAGACAAGGGGAAAGCCCCTGAATTGAATGATAAAGATAAGGAGGCAGAAGAGTTTGCAAAAACTCTCTTGGAAGCTATGCAAGATCTATCCAAGGAAATAAAGGAGATGAGGATAGATCGAATGAGGGAGTCCCTTGGAATACTCCATCAATGAGAGAGTTCTGAAATGTCTCATTTTGGGACTGGTCCACCGGTGAGCTTGCCACAAGCTCCACAGATCTTACAACGCTCTACAATGCCTACCTTCTTGCCTGTAGAGAATGAAGGGCTTCAAGAGTCAACCTCTTTGGAAAGTTACTTTGCAGAATATGATTCACAAAGCCAAAGTTTCAAGGATAACTTGATATTTCAAGATTTATACCATCTAAAGGATCGAAGGAGACCATTGCAGCAATATAGAGATGGAGGTTTCCTTCATGGGAGGCATCACACCATGGGCAGGTTCTTCTTGCCTAAGTTTGATGGATCACCCTCTTGTTCAGCTAAAGCATGGGTGGAAAATTTGGACATCTACTTCCAACTAAATAAAGTGCCTGAAGCAGAAGCCATTAAGATTGTTGCGCTGCATTTTGATGGAGAAGCCCACAACTGGTGGTTTCATGGAATTTCTACATTGGGGCACAGCAATGTGTCCACTTATGCTGAGTTCACTAGGAGACTAGTGGAAAGATTTGATCAGAAGGATCAAGAGGCCCCTTTCATAAGCTTGGCAAATATTAAGCAGACAGGATATGCTGAAGCCTATATCTCTGAATTTTTGAGGCTGTCTGTTATGGTTCCTGATATTTCAGTTGCAAGGAGAGTCTATATTTTCATAGATGGCTTGGAAGAACCTTTGCATGGGTTGGTCAAGTCTACCAAATCCACCACTTTGCATGATGCCATTGAAAGAAAAAGACATCTCCAAGATGCCTTTCCAAGGGCAAAGGCAACCCTTCCAAGCAAAGCCACTCACTCTTCTAAAGGGAAAGAAGGGAAAGGAGAGCTCACAGAAAAATCTTCTTGACAATGATCTCCAGAGGGAGTTGAGAAAGAATAAATTATGTTTCACTTGTCAAGAATCATGGGTGCCGGGACATAGATGTGCTACTGGAAGGGCACATTATATTGAATTCTTCTCTGATTGTGAGGAAGAGGAAGGCAATGATGGACCTAGGAGAGGTCACAGCACTGGTGATGATGATGAGGAGGATCCATCATCATCTAGAGAAGAAGAAGGAGCATTTGCTCCAACCAGTGGGACTCTTGCTTCTTTTAGGGGAGTGCCCAAATATTTGACTCTTAGAGTGCAGGGTTCAGTTATGGACCAAAGAGTATCTATTCTTATTGACAGTGGGGCAACCCACAATTTTATTGATGCTCACTTTGTGCAGAGGAGAGGGATCCCTACTGATTATTTTGATGGGTTCTCTGTTCTGGTTCCAGGGGATAGAACTATGTAGTGCATGCAGTATGTTCCCTCACTTTCTGTGACTATGGGGACCTACACTTTGAGGGACCACTTCTTTGTGGTGGACATACCAGACACCAACCTCATCTTGGGTGTCCAGTGGTTGATTACTTTGGGAAAAGTCACCACTGATTGGAGGGCCTTGCAGATGGAGTGGGTGGACTTGAAGAGTGGGAAGCAACAAGTTATTCAAGGCATGCACACCTACCCTTCACTTGATGTCTCTACCCACACAACAAAGATGGATTTGCGCAGTGAGGGCAAGGATCTCGTGGTTCCTTCTCTCATGTTCATGAGATTGATGCAAGGGACATTCCTACATCATGGCAAGCCTCTTGGGATGCCATTAGATCCTGTGGAGAAAGCTTCACTAAGTTATGAAACAATGGAAGAAAGAGTCACTGCGCTGTGGGAGGAAGCAAAGGGGAGGATCAGCCTTCCCACACAAAATTTTGGCATGCATGATGCCAAAGGAACAAGCAGCAACAAGGCAAGCAACACTATAGATACATCTATAGTGTTGTCCTTGTTGAGGAGTGTAGATCCATATTGGAGGTCTCAACTCCTTGTAGAGTACTCCAAATATCTGCACACCGGGATTATCTTAGATGGAATAAAGCAAGGAGGAGGATATATGGTCCATGAAGGGGTCATATATCATCTTGGAAAAGTATTCTTGTCTCAAGCCTCAAAGCTTAAGCAAGAAATACTACAAAGGGCACACAAGGAGTTCCTTTCCAGCTAAATGCAATCAGCAAAAATCTACTCCCTAATCTTGAAGAATTTTGATTGGGAGGGTATGGAGGAGGAGCTACATCAGCATTATGATTGAGAGGAACTAAATCAGCACTTACAAGAGTGCAATAGCTATGTGGATATGGCGCAGCCAAAGGATCCTATGTAGGATATATTTCAGCCATCTCTTTCTTCTCTCAAAAGAGGGGAAAAGCCCATGCCTAACTCTATGAGTATGGGAGGTTTGTATGGTAAGAAATCTGATCTTGTAGAGAAAGTTTATTTTTATGATTTGGCACACCTCTTACCATATGTATGCAGGATATGGCTCCTACAAAGAGCAATGTTTCATGCAGATCTCATGGCAAAGATGGGGCCAATGAAAATTCCAAAGCTAGCCACTCCCTTGAGGTGCAAAGGGAGATTGTGTATCATGATGGGTGCTTCCCAAAGGCATCTAATGAGAGTTTCACTTTCAACCATGTCAAGGTGGCTTATGCAACAAATATGTGGTGGGATTACCACCTATCACTTTCAGATCTACTCAAAACAAGGAGTGTACTGTGCTGGTACCTTATGTGGGATTGTGACCCACCTCCTCATGTGCAAATATCAGTTTGCCTTTATGTGATTTTGCTACCATACATAGATGACATATTGGTTTTTTTTATGGGTATGTATGGGCAAAGAGTCAGTAGTGTACATGTACCACATGGGATGGAACTTTATCCAGTACTTCATGATACATGTTTCAGATGTGACATTGGTTCACCCATGTTTATTTTTGTTGAGTTTTACACTCCTGAAGGGGCAGACTATGAACCTATCATGCTAGCATTGGAGGAGTAGTTTTTGATGTATTGCCTTGGTGAACACTTACTTCATGATGAGAGCTTGATTCTTGATGGTGTCATCAATGGAGAAGGAGAAGAAACACAACACTTACCCTACCAGTTGCTTGAGGACAAGCAAAATTTTGAGGGGGGGGACTGTAATGTCCCTACTTAGCCTTAGCTAAGAGGAGACATTAAATTTTGATTTATTTTATGTTTTATGAATAAATGCATAAAGGAGGACATGTAAAACTCCTAATAAATCAATTCCCATGTGAACAACGACAAATCTGGACTATGTAAATAATCACTTGCAGGTGTGAAAAAGGGTTGAGCCAAAGATTGGGTCCACCTTGACCAAATCAACTGTGATGTCTAGGTTCAATGCATCTCTAAGAGGGACTGCACAGTTCTAGAAGGGAGCCTCTAATTTGAAGAGGGGTGACTCATCAAAGTGGTTTAGGGTTTGCAAAGGCTTTCTCATGTTATAAAAGAAGGAGGAGAGCAAGATGAAGAGGTTGTTAATGAATTATATTTCTAAAGTATTTGTCTGCTTAGACAAATACCATTCTCTGTTGTTTAATGGAGGATTGTGATTGGAATTCCTGTTTAGGAGTTTCATCTCTTCCCTTGAGGATAATCAGAGGAGTTATTTTCTGAAGTTGGTCACTATCTGGTTTGAGACCAAGCTCTATCTTTCATGAGTAGCGCTAGCCCATTGAGGGTTTTTCAGCTGCTATCTTTTGTAGCAAGTGGCATTCTAGATCTGCTTAGATCTAGTGGGTTTTGAGAGGCTTTCTCTATTGGAGAGTGTTCTTTAGCCTCCAAGGAGTTATTTGATCTATATTTTATATAATATCTGTAATTTTCATTCCATGTATTCAGTCTCCTTCACCCTCTGTGCAGTTTCTGCTTCATACTGCGTCATTTTGTGAGAGGGATTTGTTATTTCAGTTTGCTATCAGTCTGGAGGAAGATCTCTTGGTGTTAGGCTTGCCTTCCCTTGGTGATACATGGATTGGGTTGCTGATACATGTCTGTATAGATCTGATCTATTTCAGCAATAAAATTTATCTTCAGCAATTTCTGGGTTTTCTGCAGCGCAATATATTGTAATTCAGATCTACAGCTTAATATGTAATATTTTGATGTAATTCCAATTGGATCTTGTTCTTAAAGTCTTGTAGCTTCTAGATCTGTATTAGATCTGATTTTTCATCCATATATCTTTCCTAGATCTGAAATTTAATGTACAGCAGCTGAACCATTTGAAAAATAACGTTGTCTATGTAGTTCTGCAGTTTATTCCTAGTTGCAGCTCTAATTTTTGAAGGGATCTTTCTCTAGTTCTTCTTGTAATCAGTTGTAAATGCAATAAGATCATATGTAAATCTGATTTACTGTTATATTACTGAAGTTTTAGATCTTTGGCTGACCTCTTCTAAGTTTCAGTCAAATCTATGCAATTCTAGTAGCTGGGGTTTTCATTTTGCAGCAGCTTCTCTCTTTGGCTGATTTCTAGCTAGTCTTGTTTCCGGAAGATCTGTTTAATATACTTAAAATTATTTTTTTCTACTGAAATTTCATATATATGTCACATACATCTTGAATGAGGGGATCCCAGCCTTGATCAGCGTTTTATTTGCTCATATTTTCTTATACATCGTTCTCATTGAAGGCCTTGTTGAGATTCCTAAATTGGGATTATTCTAAGTTCTATAGGCAGAGTCTACAGTTGGCCAAGTAGCCTCTGGTTCTCACCCCCTTTTTAGAGGTGACATAACCAGTAAATTCCTCTGTAGTCCATCTCTGACATAGAATCTTGAGAATCCCCAAAAAGGGACATTACACCTAAGGAGGCACAAATCCATCATCAAAGGCTCATTAAAATCCTTGTTGATTATCAGTTCAGAACTAAGGGTGTGATTTGGAGTGATTTCCTAATTCAGAATCAGTTTTTAGAACAAGCCATAGAAGACAAATTCAAACCAGTGCAGGAAATAAGGAGTATAACGAATTCACCCCTCTATCCAAGAGCAAGATCTAAGAAGCAGCAAGACATGGTCATGATTGAAAAAGAGACATCATTCATGTCCATTCCTAGGAGGCAAAGAAGGAAGAATTCAGCAGACATAAGCAGTAAGGAAAGAGAACCAGAAGTGAAAATAATTGAGACATCTCCCTTGACCAAACAAGCTAATGAAATTCCTGAAAGATTGCAGAAGGAGGTTTATGAAAACCCAGTAGAGAGAGTCCCATATTTTTACAATGATGAGATTGAGGCTACTTCAGTTTCCAAAGACACCAAGGAGGAAGAAAAATACCAAAACCTTAACAGAATCAAAGAATTGACTGATAATCTGGAGATAAGCAGGATATTGGAGAGGCACTTGAAGAGAGAAAATGAAACATACAAGAAAAATAATGAAAAATTGATCAAAGAGAATGAGAGACTGAATGAAGAAGTGGGAAAACTAAAAGCAAAGAATAATCTTCTCACCATGCAAGCATTCATATGGCTTAAGGATAAATTTTTTTGGAAGATCAAATATGAGAAGCAAAAGGTCAAAGCCTCAATCTAAAAAGAGGAAAAATACAAAGGTATAGACTATCTTTTGCAGGAAGCACAACAGGAAGCTTCAGGGACAGGTACATGATCAACATCAGAACTCAGGAGGTCTAAACGAAAGAAGCAATCATGAGGACATGCTTGAACATCAGCGTGGGGGAGATGTTGGCCCTCGTTTTTTTTATCTCTTTTTGTTTATGTAAATACACTTTATTTACCATAATATCCATCCATAAACCATCATATTCACCTTATTTTTCCCAATAAATGAATATACAGGTATTTAAATTAAGTTTTTCAATTCTTATAAGTTTTTATAAAAATTGAATTTTAAGTGCATTTTTGGACCAGATCATAAATTCCCGTAATGGCCTCATGGTTGTCATATTTGCAGGACACTTGGGCTTGAGTTGGATACATTTCCAAAAATATTGGAAACTAATATTAAATTTACACCTGTTGGTTTAGTCAAACCGAGCTTAAACGGGCCCGGTCAAAGGCGGTCAAACAAGACCTATTTTTATGGAGATCCCTAGGAAATAGGTCAAATTTCTTATTTTATGGTATTTTCTAGATTTTGATAGATTTAATGGATGAGATCGACCTGATTGGATAGGGTAAGGATATCCATGGATATAGGAGACATTTTAGATGATTTTGTTCCATATTTTATCTATTTAAGCCTAAGACTTTGAAGGCATTCACATGTAGAAATTGTGTAACTTAACTTTGATATTTCTGATACTTTGGAGAGTTAATTGAAAGACCTATTATATTTCATTTTGTGTTGTTATATGGTGAATTATTGACTGATTTTTTAGTATCTTAAAGAAATTCCAGTGTGTGAGGAAAGGGTGGAGTGTCCCCACACCGAGCTAAGTGCACTTTCTAGTTATTTTAAGTTGTATTTTCTGAACTAGTGTGTTTTATGCTTAATCTGTTAATTAGATATATGCTGATGTTTTATGAGTGTTGATGAATCTAATTCTAATTCCTATTCTTCATATGAAAGGACAATCCAATGTTTAAGTTAAACATTCTTTCTATTTGATTAAGAGCTAGAGCTAGAATTCATCTTTTCCTGCTTTTTAATGATTTTCTGAATTCTTGTTTTCTAACAATAGTATTAATGATGAATGAATTTGTAATGAAGGAAAACCAGGATATCTTTAGTTAAGAGCCTCTTCAGTTATTTTTTCATGCATTTTAATCTATTTCTCATTAGTGGTTTTTGTTTCTAATTCATGAAGTGATTTTGTAAGAGAAGGACAAACAAGTCTCCTAAGTTAGGAGCTTCCTCTGCTACTGATTACAGAATTGAATTTAGAAATTATTTAGTTTAAATTTATATTTGTAATATGCATTTCCCTTATTATTAATAATTCATCTTCTAAATTGATCATAACTGAAACCCATATATCTTGGGGATGCTTCTAAGCTCTACTAGCCCGGATTGATAATAAATACTTGTGTTTGTTTACACATTAAACAACCCAAAAATCCACTCTAAATATTCCTAATTCTCTTGAAGCTTCTAAGATAAGAAATTTATTTCAAGGACATCATATGTATGTTATCCCTTCATATCCTTTGACAATGGAAGTTGAGTCTCATATTTCTTCCCCATCTACTAAAAATCTAGCTACTAATAACCATAAGTCGAAAACGAGTATAACGAGGAGGAATTAAAAGAATGGTAGTTTATTATAATATGATTTGCATTAGAGTGAACAATAGGGTTCTTAGACATGTTGATTGTAGTTGTGTTACCATAGATTATTGGGATTGGTTTATTATATATCACTTGCAAATATTGTAAAGTTTTCTTTATTTATGATAGCTAAGTGAAACAAGAAGTTGTTTCTTTATATTTTTCTTCAACAATAGAGAGAGAAATTGATGTTTGCTTCTGTCTCAACCATGAAACAATATATTCATAAAGAAGGAAAGCACCACCACTGGCAATTTTTCGATCATCTACATCATCTGCCCAATCAACATCAGTAAAAACAATAGTGCAAAATCTTTACCTTTGGGGTAACAAAGTCCATGGTCCATTGTGGCTCTTATATATCTGAGAATCCTCTTGGATGCTAGGAGATTTTCAGACTTCATATGAATTGAAAACTAACAAGGTAGATTATTTGAATCATTAGAAAAAATAATATTATCAACATAAACAACCACCACTAACAATTTACCATCACTAGATTTCACATACAAATTACTATCAATTAAGCCACTTTTAAAACCATGCTTAAGAAAATAACTATCCAACTTGGAGTACCAATCCCTTCGGGTTTGCTTGAGACCATACAAGGAATTTTTAAACCTACAAACATAATCAGGTTTATCTGATAACTTAAAAGCATCACACTACTCACTATACAGTTCTGGAAATTCTCCATTTGAAAAGGCAGATATGACATCCATCTCATATTTCTTAAATTTATTGAAATTTGAAATATCCAAGAACATGTAAATTGCTTCAAATAGTACCCAAGAAAAATACATTCATCATCTCTTGCATCAAACTTACCAATATTTTCATCGTTCCGCTTGATATAACACTTACTCCCAAAAAATTTGAAATTCTTAATTTTAGCAAGCATACCATACAAGAGCTCATATGAAGTTTTATCACTACTTAATCTGAAATGTTCCTTGTTTAAAATTACCACTGTTATGTGAATGGCTTCAACCCAAAATATTTGTGGCATACTTCTTTCTCCCATAATGGCTCTAACCGACTGCTACACAGATTTATTAGCTCTCTCTACTACAATTTATTGTGGATTCTTTGTTATGGTTAAATGTCTTTTGATACCCTATTATTTGCAAAAATTAAACTCTTTTGAGGCATTATTAGTTAACCTTTATTGGAAACTATAGTTACTTCAAATTATATCAATCAATCCCAATACCTATTTTGAAAATATTTTTGAATATTTTGTAATAATGATGTATTCTTATTTAGAATTTTTTAAGCCACTCCTTGAATCTCCTTTGAATTAGGATTTCAGTTATTTTTACACTATGTAAAGTTATGATTCGAAATTATATCAATCAGTCCCAATCCCCATTTTGAAAATATTTTTGAATATTTTGCAATAATAACCTATATTCCTTCTATATAATTTGTAGAGCCACTCCTTGACTCTTATTTGAATTATGTTTGAGTTCATTTTAAATTATATAAATTTATGATTGAAGAGTGATATCAAGAAAAATTTAAGACTATGGTAATGGAGTTGCAAAAACAAGTATATGCATGCATTTTCATTATCATCATTTCAATAACATTAGTATACATTAATTTTATATACTTTTAATAACATTAGTATACCTCCATCTTCTACACTTTTATCATTTTTATGTTATTTTTGATATTATTATATATAAATATTAACAACCAACTTATTATATATTATTATATAAAATTTTGTGAGAAATTTAATTTTAAAAACCAGTACTGTTTGATCATCTCGATAAAAAGAGAGCAACTTTTAATTTAATCCCCATGTCTTGTCAAATAACTAGGTCAAACCATATATCTAGGAGTTCATGCATATGTATGATAAAATTAATATATTAGACATCCACTGACCTAGACCAAGCTAGGGTTTCAACCATATCTCATATCTAAGCAAAGACATTTTATATCATAGTAAAACCCAACTTCACAACATATAAATAACAAATTGGATTAGACTAGGGTTTGAACATAACAAGGAGAAAAATTCTAATACATTATAAGGGTCTTGCTTACAGATTCCAGCAAACCCTACTGAGTTAGAGTTTTAATATAGGAACAAAAAAAACCCAAAATTACCAATATTTCAAAGGCTCGGGATTTTAGACCTTATCATTCAACCCTAACAAGTTAGGTTTTCCTAATCATACCAAAATACCAAATATGACATCATCAATAAAAATTCAAATAGAATTTCACAATATCCCTAAGCAGTTTAGGGTTTCAGACACTCACATCAACATACCCTTAGGTTAGGGTTTTCCATAACCTGCCCAAGGTTCTAAGAAAATAGTTAAGAATATGAGTGGGGTGGGTATATTTATCAAGTGATAAATCACCCAAAATAAGAATCAATATGATTCACTATAGTTGGACACAACAATGTTAGTAAAAGATTGTCAAATGAATGAACATTTATCATAAAGAAGTCAATATATTAAAGCATACCTTTATTTCTTAGCAAGCCTTCTCTTGAGAGGTCCTCCTTCATACTTCTTGAGAATATTACAGATGTTTTCCTAATCAAGACCATAGAGGGAGAAAGGTTATTAGTATTAAGATAATAAAAACTTAAATAAGTACATGAAACCAATAACTAAATATAAATGAGATACTTATCTTGAGGAGTTGTTGAGGGCTCCCTCCAAAGGTTCGAGGGATATCTAAAAACTATAAAACAAGAAAATATATTTTCCAAAAATATTTTAGAGACCTATAAATTCTAAAATATCAAAAATATAAAAGTAAGATATCTAAGGCTACAAGCAAAGGACATAGTAGTGTAAGTCTCTAATGTCATATTATTCAGACATGACTTTCTTTGGGTCTCCTTCTTCAACAATGTTGGCTTGATATCTTTCTCTCTTCCTGTTTCTCGGATTTTCGAGACAATCACTCATGTAGTGACCCTTCTTATGGCATTGATAGCATTCTACCTTAGACAAGGGAAATTTATTCCTTGGTCCTTTCAATTTCTTTCCTTTACATTAATCAATGTAGGAATTTGATACTCCTTCAGAATTGGAAGCTAATTAGATCCTTAATTCTTCCTGGCTACAGGAAGTTGATAGTTCTTCAAAGGTGGGAGCTTCCTTCCAACTGTTAAGTCCTACAACAAATTCACCCCAAGTAGGTGGCAATACTAATAGGGTAGTGACCACGACTTCTTTTTCTGGAAAAATTTCATCAATGGCCAAAATTTTATCCCTGATTCTTGCTATCTTCACAAAGAATGAGGCCATTGTGTCTTCTTTATTCATTTTGTAGTTCTTAGCTCATTATTCAAAGTAGCTACTTGGCCAATGTTATTAATAGTGAATAACTTCAACAAGGGTTCATACATTTCCTAAGCATGGTTGATGTTGATGTTGGACAATGTTGTACATTATTCCTTCTACCATTAGAGTCATGACTACTAATTCTAGTTCCATCTATTTCACTTTGTCACCAACATTGGAATCCTTTGTAGGCTTCTTTACTTTTCCTTTGACCAAGTCTAGTACCTTATTCTTTTTAAGGATGAGGTCAATTCTCTTCTTCCATGACCTACAGCTCGAGGATCCTTCAAGTTTGTTTTCTCCCTTTATTGTGTTAGACATCTTCCTAGAACGTAGTATATTCCTATACTGAGATGATCCTTTAAATGGTTCCTTGATTAAGTGTTGAATACTACCTTTTTTTCTTCCTTCTTTCACCAAAGCTTTGATACCATGTTAGAAAATTAGAAAGGTAGAAATATTTTCTTATTCTTTATAATTACTTGTGATGTTTCTTGTTATTACGATTCTTTATATCTTCTTTCTTTTAGGCTTTCATACAACAATTACCAAAGCAGCAACACATAAAACAATAGACACCATATGTAGGAACTATGCCAGGGAAAAACCCCCCTTGAGGGGAAAACACGGTCAAGATAATTCTTCCTTTCAATAGTATTCTTTGAGACTCTTCACCCTAGACATATACCAAACTCTCCCTCCACTCCAGGTCAACCACCCAGATCTTCAACCCTTTTCCAACAACTTCCAGGAGCAGGCGGCTTCCAGAAACAACAAAACTTGGAATACTTCGACATCCAAATCTAGGGCATGAAATAGAGATAGTGGCACCAAAAAATTGTTTTTCTTCTTCTCCTTCGACTTCCCCAAACTCACACTTCTTTTAGCTTCCTGAAAATAGACTTCAAACTTTTCCCAACGACAAGAGATATCGAACATGCTATGAGAGTGTGCTCCAAATGAATTCAGTTTGCTTGTATTTATAGGCTCTATGAGGTCAAATAGGTGTCTCTTAGGTCGACGTGATCCCCTTTAGGCCGACTTGGTGTGGAGGTAACATAATTCATATTTTACTCATTATTAAACATTTTTACATGATTTGAAAGCCAAATAAGGGTCTATTTAAATGTACAATGACTCTATTAACTCAGAATAAATACAAGAAGTCCTCAATGGGGACTTTGACCTAAAACATGGTGACCCAAGCATGAAACCCATGCTTTAATAAGTCACAAGAATAATAATAATAATAATTTTCTTTATTCATTTTTCAATTAAATTACAAGATGGCTCAAGTACATAAAATGAAGATCGAACCTAGTTACATTTTCCACCACTTCGACCCCTAGCTTCAACCCTACAAATTAGACCTACAACTTTGATCTTGTATATGTTATAGAAACCATAAGACATATCTTCAATAGATCCCCCTTTGAGTAAGACAATATTTCCAAAGGTCAACGAAGTCAAATCAGACCATTTTCTCTTCCATCAACTCGATCATGCAACTTGATCTTCTACAATTCAATCCTGTAATTTTAACTTTCCTAGAAGTTGAAAAAATCCTAGTTTTCGCACATACGTGAGAGATAGAACCCAAAAACAAACTTATCTTCTTATTCTTCGATTCTCCTTGTCTTTTATACCTTCTCTCTTCCTTTCTTTCTTCTGCCAACTTCAGATCAAACCTATTCTTGGGAGATTAAAATTGTCTGAGTGAGTATGTCAAATGAGGTTGAAGCTGCATGTATTTATAGCCTTTCCAAGGGATTAAGCTGCATGTGTCAAATGGGGTTGAAGTTGCATGTATTTATAGCCTTTACAAATCAAACCTATTCTACTTCAGCATGCAGTACACAATTCAAATTAGTAGTTCAAAATCGGAGAAAACAATTTTCTACAAAAAATGACATTTTTCTAGAATAGCGGCGAAAAGTTGCAGTTTCTACTGCTATTGTTGTAGCAGCCTGTTTTTGTTGTAGCAGCTTGTTCCAGAGGAAATTTTGGCACAAATAGTGTAAGAGATTGGAGCAGAAATAAAAAAATTTTAGCTTCTGGGTTTTCTCAACATATGCTAATTTGAATAAGACATGGACAAAATTAAAAAAAAGTGCAATTTTCCAGAACTTCTCAGTGGGTTTTAAAGGTGGAATTTGATTTTTCACCAGTTTGGACAAATTAGGGTAGATTTCATCATTTTTGCACAGAAGTATCTTTTCTTCATCAAAATGGGATTCTAAAGGCATGTGGCGGTAGAAAAGGTTAAAATACACGGTTTCCATTTTGAATCACTCAATTTTGCCTTAAAATGAGTTTGTGGCATATGTTTTTGTTGCAACATTGGGCAACGTGAAAGGTGAAACGGGGCATGAAATAAGAAGCATGAAATCCATGCTTTAAAATAACGACTTTTCTTTCTTATTTTGTTTTTTACATAAGATATACATATTGAAATGAGTACAATAACAATTTTGAAGACCGAAACTAGTTACATTTCCAACAATAATAAGCATAACTAGACTATATTTACTTCTTGGAACACAAAAAAGTCTTGGAAAGTAGGGCCTTGGAATAGGTGTGGAGAGTTAACTCTCAAAGGCCACTCTCACTAAAACATATAATTTTATTAAGTATTTATAAATTTTAGTGTCAAATAGGTTAATAGGGAATATCCTCTAATATAAGTGTTACACACTAAGAGAGATACCCCCTCTCTAGTATATCTTTGCATTTGTGGACTGCACATGTTTGGGGATCCTGATTTGGTCACCAATATACTGTGGATATTCGTTACATATAGTTTCAAGTTTATATGCCCTACCCACATGTGCAACTCTAACCAATGACTATCTTCCTTGGATTTTGATTATAAGTTAGGAACTTATTTTATTTTCTTAGGTACCTCCTAAGTGACTGTAGGGGAGCATACGTATGGTACCTGGGACATACATTGCACCACTACTATAGTTCTCCTAAAGGGTTCCCCATGAAGTGAGGGTACTTGCACCAGTCAAGCTTATATCAAGAGGTCAAGGTAACTGCTTCTATTACCCTCGCTATTAGGACTTGGGCCCTGATCATCCTAAGCTTACTTTTAGAATGCCCTCTTATCCACTATTTTATATTTTGTTATCCTATCTTAATCACCTAAAAAATAAATATAAAAGGGTTGTTTTTTTCTTTAGCTTTAAGATCCTTATATTGGTGTACTCTATGTTCTCTTTATTTACTTGACCTTAGGTTGTCTATATTTTGTCACTTTTGAGTCTCTTATTTAGAATGGATGACCAACCTCTTCAATGGTCTAGAAATAATATTAGCATTTCTTTTGAAAGCATGGATATTTATCCTTAAGGGATAAGCTTTTACCATACCAACTCTCTTCCTAAAAATTGAGTTAAAGAGATTCAACTTGCATTGAATAGTCTTTCAAGGGAAGAAATTATGCATAAGTCAATTACAACCAAATTTCTTGAGGATACCAACCAAGAAACCCCTTCAAAAGGGGATCCTTGTGCTTTTCCTTTCTTTGGAAGTGTTGGCGCCCCATTGATGGCCACCTTGAATATCATTGGATTGAATGTTGGAATACTAGTTTGGTGATGGTCCACTCTAAATATTCCTAATTCTCTTTAAGCTTCTAAGATAAGAAATTTATTTTAAGGACATCATATGGATGTTATCCCTTCATATCCTTTGACAATGGAATTTGAGCCTCATATTTCTTCCCTTTATACTAAAAATATAGCTACTAATAACCGTAAGTATAGAAAGAGTATAAAGAGGAGGAATACGAAGAATAAGAAGAGTGGTACTTGATTATAATATGATTTGTATTGGAGTGACCAATAGGGTTATTACACATGTTGATTGTACTTATGTTACAATAGATTATTCGGATTGGCTAATCATATATCACTTGCAAATATTGTAAATTTTGTTTTATTTATGATAGCTGAGTGAAACAAGAAGTTGTTGCTATATTTTTTTCTTCAATAATAGAGAGATAAAGTGATGTTTGCTTCTTTCTTAACCATGAAACAAGATATTCATCATGAAGGAAAGCACCACCACTGGTGCTTTTTTAATCATCTACATGACCTACCCAATCAACATCAATAAAAATAGTGAAAAATTGTTACCTCTGTGGTACCAAAGTCCATGGTCCATTGTGGCTCTTATATATCTGAAAATCCTCTTGGATGCTAGGAGATGACTCTGTCTAGGGGTTGCTTCAAATCTTCCAAAAATACCAATTGCTAGCATAATGTATTGTTTAGAGGCTATCAAGCATAAAATACTACCAATAATATATCTATAGAGAGTTAGATTCATTTCTGGTGATTAATCAATCTTACTTAGTTTACACCTTTTAAGCATTAGAGTTATTACCAAAGAACATTTCTCCTTGAGATACTCACTTTGTGAGATAAAAATTCCTTATGAAGATTGTGCAATTTTCAAATAAAGGAAATAAAAAATTTATCCAAGCATAAACATCTCAAATTCGGACTTCATATCAACTACAAACTAACAAGTTAGATGATTTGAACCACTAGAAAAAATAATATTATCAACATAGAGAACCACCACTAAAAATTTACCATCTCTAGATTTCACATACAAATCACTATCAGTTATGCCACTTTTAAAACCACACTTAAGAAAATAAGTATCCAAATTGGAGCACCAATCCCTTCGGGCTTGCTTGAGACCATACAAGGAATTTTTAAACCTACAAACATAATCAGTTTTATCTGATAACTAAAAAACATCAGGCTGCTCAATATAGAATTATGGAAATTATCCATTTGAAAAGGTAGATATGACATGCATCTGATATTTATTAAATTTATTGAAATTTGAAAAATCCAAGAACATGTAAATTGCTTCGAATAGTGAAACATGAGCAAAATTTTCATCAAAATCCAAACCTTCAATTTGTGCATAACCATTGAAAATTAACCTTTCTTTGTTTCTCACCACTTCACCAATTTCATTCAATTTTTTCTTGATGATCCACTTTATGCCAATAACATTCTTATCTATTGGAACAAGCTCCCATGTATATTTTTTCTCGATCTAATAAAGCTCTTCATTCATGGCCTTTAGACAATTGTCATCAAAATCCCTTGGTTCCATCATTTATAACAAAGATACATGTGCTTGAGTAGGGGTATTTATTAGCCTTCTTCTTATTTGAACACGTGTATTAAATTCACCAACAATATATTCATTTGTAAATGTCTCATCAAACCTTCTCATCATTGCTAACCAAATCATTGGAGTTGATATTCACTGGCTAATTGTCTTCAAAATCGACGTGCTCATCAATTTTAACATCAATTCAATTGTTATTTTTCTTGTATTCTTATGGTAGTATCTATAAACTTTAATTATTGAGAGTACCTAAAGAAAATACATTCCTCGGCTCTTGCATCAAACTTACCAAGCTTTTCAGCGTTCCTCTTTATATAACGCTTACTCCCAAAAACTTTGAAATTCTTAAATAAATGGCTTCAACCCAAAATCTCTCTAGCATACTTCTTTATCCCATAATGGCTCTAGCTAACTGATGGATTGATTTATTGGATCTCTCTACTACAATTTATTGTAGAGTCTTTGTTATGGTAAAATTTCTTTTGATGCCCTATTCTTTGCAAAAATTAAACTCTTTGGAGGAATGAGTAGTTAACCTTTATTGGAAACTATAGTTACTTCAAATTATATCAATCAATCCCAATAACCATTTTGAAAATATTTTTGAATATTTTGCAATAATGATGTATTCTTCTTTAGAATTTGTTAAGCCACTCCTTGAATCTCCTTTGAATCATGATTTTAGTTCTTTTTACACTATATAAAGTTATGATTAGACATTAAATTAATCAGTCCCAATCCCCATTTTGAAAATATTTTGAATATTTTGCAATAATAACCTATATTCCTTCTATAGAATTTGTAGAGCCACTCCTTGACTCTTCTTTGAATTATGATTTGAGTTCATTTTACATTATGCAAAGTTATTATTGAAGAGTGATATCAAGAAAAATTTAAGACTATGGTAATGGAGTTGCAAAAACAAGTTTATGCATGCATTTTGATTATCATCTTTTCAATAACATTAGCATACATCATTTTTATGTACTTTTAATAACATTAGTATACCTGGATCTTCTACACTTATTATTTTTATATTGTTGTTGATATTATTATATATAAATATTAACAACAATATAAATATAAAACCAATTGACCTAAATCTAATTATTATATTTTTAACATTTATTTTTAGTATTCTAAAAGTAAATTCTCTCAGTAAAAATTTTGTGAGAAATTTAATTTTAAGGATAAGTATTGTTTGATCATATCGATAAAAATAGAGTAGCTTTTAATTTAATCCCCATGTCTTGTCAATATTAGGAGCTTGGACAAAAGGATTTTCCTTGGCCAGAGCTTGGAAACCATGGGTCGAATTCACATCCATGCTCCTCCGGATATCATGACTCAGACCCACCTTAATGTTGGTCTCAGACCTAGCATTTATGGTCTGATCAATATGCGTTTCTTTTTCTTTAATTTTTAGAAGATGGTATTTGTAACACTTTGAACACATGTTCTCCGTTGCGGATGATCCAAAAAATCCACACCCTCTAATGCACACCCGGGGCTATGATTCATCATGACCAACTTCTCTAGAATGCATCTTTTAATTAATCAATTCTTCAACTTAATTTCCTCTACTATATATGAGAGAAAGTCCTTTAACATAACTATCCTCGAATCAATAGGAAATTCTTATCAATCTATTCTTCTATACATTGATCTAACTATAAATAAAAAGATTCCAATTTTTTATATTCATTTTTGGGGTTTTCCTACATGATTAATACATGGATATTAAGCATCAAGGACTTAAACAATGCATTTTGGGTGAAGGGAACCTAACTTACATAACATCTATGCTTACCTACAACCATCTAGAGTTCATCCTTTACATATAGACATCTATGCCTCACCCTTGGTCTATGATTCCTATGGATTTTGGTAATTTTCTAGATTGATAATAGTTAGAAATGGAGAATATTGAATGAATAGTATCATGAATATGTATATATTGAAATGAATGCTAAAGTTAATGGAAATGTAAATAATGGTTGACAATATTTATGACTAAATAACACAAAATACACTCTTACAAAGCTCAGGTACACCAAGAGCTATTGTGCTTTTGGAATCATATTCACAACTATTGTACATTTTATAGGTCCTCAAATGTTACTAATTCTCCTAATTAGGATGTACCATGTGTTAGGGTCCTATAACAATAGGGTTCATAATTTTTGAATTGACTTTGATAGTCTTGTAAATATGTACATACCTTGCTTTCTGCAAGTTGTTTACCCATATTTTGAAAATGAAAAATAATACAAATGAAAAGAGGGTAAAAGTCCTAAAAGAAATATCAAAGGACTTAGAAAATAATAAACCCAAAAAGAAAAAAGAGATAAAAATAAGACCTGAAAGTGAGCAAGTCAAAATTCCACTACTATTTAATTTTACTGCAGAATAATGATTATGTGCAGATTGTCAATAAATGCCATAATCCATAATCAGTTAAACAGTTTAATCTTAACTTTTCATGCTTTGAATTTCATGTTTTAGATAGAGAATAAAGATATGTCAAACAGTATAAACTTGACAAATCAATAGATAAGGTAGAGAATAAATGAGGAGCTCAATATTTTAATGTGAGCCCTCAGATGAAATAAGGTTAGACTTAAATAGTTTTTATGTTTTGAAAGAAAATTGATTTATGGTTGCAAGCCTAAATGCACCCATGAAAATGAAGTAAAAAATGTTAGAAATAATGATGGGTAGGTAGAAAGCAGCTGTGCAAGCATGTAATAAAGAATCATCGGGAAAAAATTACTAATTTCCCTTCCCCCACAATCATTTAGTATTCTAAACCTTCATTTAAAAAGGCTCAAAGCATTTCTCTGACTTCTGTTGGGACCGGACCCAAGGCTCGATCACTGATTGGTTAAAAAAATATTGAATTCCTACACAAAACCCATATTCATCAACGCTTACCCTTCATCCATAATCATGATCCCTTTTCCTAAAGTAAAAACCCATTTTTACTTGGTAAAAGTAAAAACCCTAAATTATTAATTTCATTTCCTTTCAAAATCACTCAAAAACCCATAAAATGCATTTTATCTTAAGTTTAAGTGTGAAAAATCCAAAAGGGACAACTATGCTCTATTTACACTTTACTTAGTGTTAAATTATTATTTTATTTTTTTTCATTACATACATTACCCCTTTTTTCATATTAATTTCCAACTTATATATTAAATCCCTAAGCTATACCCCTCCCATATAGTATTAAATCCTTTGTATTTAAAATAACCCCAAAAACCCACTATTTAATGTTTAAACCAATGTTATTATATCCCATGTGATGAAATAAAAACACACCCTTATTCCCATTGGTTTAAAAACTTATCTATAAACTAATCCCCACTCCCCTATGGTTATTAAACAATTGTCAAACGTTTAAAAACTATATAATAAACATGTACCCATGTATTGGTTAAAACATTGTGAAATGTTTTAATTAATGAATATGACATTATTTCCCCCCCCCTCCCGCCTATCTTATAACCTAAAATTTTGACTTTCATAAATACATATTTATAAAGTTTAAACAAACTATTCCGCATATATGAAAACCTCGGCCCCACTCCAATCCCGATGCATCTTATAAATCAGATCTTGACCATTCGCAATCAAACCCCACGATCCAACGATGGATAAATGATGTCGCAAATAAATTTTCCCGCATTAAACAATTTCATTTCCACGCGAAATGGGCGGTATCGCTTGTTTCTCTCACCTTGACATGGAAATTTCTTATTGGATCACATTCTATCCATTCAAAACCACTTACCACCTAAGTTGTGTGCGATAACCACCATTGGTTTTTCGCCTTTGGAACCCGAAAACTATTGGGAAAAATATTGAGAGGAGGGGGTGAATCAGTATTTAAAGCTTACTGAAATATTTTTCTTTTTCCTTACTAAATTCCATATGCGACTTTAATGAACCCAACTCGCGTATAAATGCAGATATCCTTAAGAAAACTTATGTATTACCAGAGATATAATTATGCATATAATTCTTTACTTAGATCAGTGCATCATTCATTCATCAGATGTTTAGTAAGAAGTAAGCATGTGCAGTAAGAACAGAATAAATCATCACACATAAGCAACACACAGGAACACCAGGATTTAAGGTGGAAACCCAATTCGAGAGAAAACCACCGCTGCTACCGTTTCTGTCTTCAATATTTATTATAAAGAAAACTGCTTACAGTCATGTACTGGCGCAGACTCATACCAACACGCAGGCACCCACCTGCAGAAGGCTGCAACCTTCTCTCATTCTCCAGCTACTATTGGAAGGGAGCTCCAACCCCCAGATCTCGTTTACCAGCCATTCCTGGAAGGGAGATTTAATCCCCTGAACATAACACCAGCTTCTACTGGCAGGAAGTTTCTACTTCCATACTGAAGGCTTCAACCCTCAGACCCACTACAGACCACGTTTCATCAATTTTCATACTGGATCAAACATCATCAACATGACCCTTTATCAACAATCATAAACTTTGCCCAATACTTTAATTAGAACAGTGAAAACACTGTAACCAGAACTTCAGAAATAACCTCGACTTCAGAATAGATATGCAGATACAAACTCAACTTTGAACTATCATTAATTTAGATAGCATACGCTACTTTACTTCACTGAAGCCACGTACATACGTGCTTTCCTGCACACCAACCTTCGTATGCCTCAGTGCATATTGTTTCCATAACTTGGAATATGCTACTTCTCTTTGTTAAAGCTGCGTGTATACGCGCTTTTCTTTATACCAACCCGCATATACTTATGTGTATACTATCCTTCCAAATGTAATCAGACTCAGATTCAGATTTGAGGCTTCCAGTAAGACATTTTCTCAGCAGTGCAGAACCTTTAGATAGCCAGTCAACCTTAATCATGTTTTCTCAATCATTGATTAGATTTTTTCATGATCAACTTAGCAGCATACTCAGTATTCAAACAACCCAGAACTTTAAGAAGACTTCATTGACAGACAGCGGACAAAAAGCAGGAACAGTAGTAACGTCTGCAATAAGCTTCAGCAAACCTTAACTGCCATACGCACTTTTCATGAAGCGAACCAGTGTATATATGCGCTGTTACTAAGACCAAATAGCGTATATATCTGTAAAAGTAAATTTTGCAGAACAGACCAGATCTATAAAACTTACCCAGATTTCTTCATTTTCTTCAGCAGACTTGCGCCAGTTCTTCATCATTTCTTCAGTAGATCATACTAGAGATTCATCATCTTCAGATCTAGAGATATTGAACCATCATTATATCCCTGGGTGCATCATAGATTTAGATATATCAATTAAAATAAGAGTTCATCCATGCAGATATTCCTTATAGAATTTTATTCATTAACAACCCTTACAAATGCACACATTGCACTGTGATCTTCTTCTCATTATATAGATTTAGCTTTTACCAATATCATGAGTCAAAACCACTCAACTGTTGATGGTAATCCTGGACGGAATCAAATAGATAATACAGTGCTCAATACTGTGGGCTAATACCGTGGTAAAACCCCCTGGAATTATAATTTTGGAGCACAAACAAGCATACGTGACTTGGGACGTACTTCTCCACGTGCATACGCGACTTGGCCTTTACAAACCCACGTATACATTGTGAAATATTAAAAATAACCAATCTGTTGCACAAAAATTCTAAGAGACTGCTAAGATTCTTCATATAGATATTTTCTTCATCCTTTGCTAGAGAGTTGCCATCAAGGACAATCAATTTATTATTAGATCACAAGAAACATATTGCCAAAAATCTCCCCCTTTGGAATTTATGGCAACCATAATCATTAGGCATCTGTATTCAACCATCCTTAGAATTTTCCCCTTTTGACATCAAGGGCAAAGGGCAAATCAACATCCCTTGTACAGAAATTACCATGCTCTCCCTGAGTTCATGCTTGAATATTCAGACATATTTTTTTAATGAAGTACATGACTTTTCAATCGAGTATGACCTTTCCTATCACCAATTACTCATACTTGCATCAATGATCCAACTAAGTGGATTTACATATTTGAATCAACTACCCAACCAAGTGGGTGTACAAATTTGAACAAGTCCTTACATGACTGAATATAACAATTTACATCATAGATCTCAACATGACCTTTTCATCAAATGAATTTTTATAAACAAGACCAATGAATCTCAATCATGAGATCAGACCACAGTAAACACTTAGAATGCCAACAATGCATCCTTTCCCATAGGACAAGTGCTCCCCCTTAGCTTGTGCACCCAGAGATACCCAACAACACCGCAACTGTTCTAAAAAATGCTAACACATAAAATTGTGCCAGCAGAAACTCATACGTGGTTTTATGTATATAAACTCGCGTATATACGTGACTGTCCTTTATGAAATCCGTGTATCCAATTTAATCTTCTGAATTTAAGCAGATCTGATCTTCTGAGCAGCAGAGACAACTCCCAGCTTTTGTCTGAGATATTTGAATGCTTCCTTGGGAAGAGTTTTAGTAAATATATCAACAACTTGTTCTTTGGAGGGAACATACTCCAATTTCACCTTTTGTTCAAGCACTTGTTCACGTAAGAAGTGATACTTGATAGGAATGTGCTTGGTCTTGGAATGCATAACAGGATTCTTTGAGATACTGATGGCACTTGTATTATCACACATAATGGATATGGGAGGTGAACATTTGATTTGAATGTATTGTAAAGTCTGCATCATCCAAAGAAGTTGTGTGCAATATGATGCGGTAACCACATATTTTGCCTCTGCTGTAGATAAGGCAATAGACCTTTGCTTCTTGCCGAACCAAGATACTAATCGGGGCCCATATAAAATGCACCACCACTAGTGCTCTTTCGATCATCAACATTTCCAGCCCAATTTTCATCTGTGTAAGCATGAAGAGTGAGATTAGCATTCTTTGGATACCATAGTCCAAAGTCTTGAGTTCCTTGTAGATATTTGAATATTCTTTTTACAGCCTGAAGGTGAGACTCTTTTGGATTAGCTTGGAATCATCCAAAAATCCCAACTACATGCATAATGTTTGGTCTTGTCCTGGTGAGATAAATTAGGCTTCCAATCATGGATCTGTATTTTGGTTGATTCACTGTAATATTCCAAAATTTGCAAGTAGCAAATTGGAATATTAATTTTTTCTTATATCATCTAGGAGGTGAATAAAATGGGTAAAAGGCCCATGAGTAGGAATAAAATCCCTCATAGTGTGAAAGGGATCTATGGAGTAGCTTAATTTTTCACCTTCCAGTGTGAAAAGGGGCAAATGCATGAGGACAAGGTCAAGTTTGACCAAGTCAACAACGTTGCCTGAGAGGGTGTGGCTTGCTTGGGAAGACAACACAGTTTGAGAGGGAGAAATATTCTTTGTGGAAGAAACCCTAATGTGTGGGTTCTAGTGCAAAGAGACATTCACTTGCATAAAAGGAGGAAGAGGCAGCCATAGTGAGACATGTTTGAGTATATGATTTCTTGTCTATTTAGACTATTTGCAGTCTCCGACTGTTCAGCTGAGTTGCAGTGTTGTTTAGCACGAGGGATTCCTGTTTAGGAATTATTCTCCTTCTTGAGAGGCCTCTTGAAGGATTTCACTTCATTTCTCCACATCTTGGCTCAAGGCCAGAGTCCACTTCCATCAGTCATTGTGTTATTTCTGCTGAAGTATAACGTAGTATTGCTGGGTGTTGCATTGGAGGGTTCCACAACACCTTTCCTTGGCTCATATTTCAGAGGAGGGAGCTCCTATTCCTCCAAGAGGTTAGTGAAGGATATTTCAGAGTTGATTGCACACCTTTCGCACTAGTCCAAGCATTTCCTATCTCCTACAATGTATTCCAGCTCCTTGAATGCATTATTTTAGAGAGCATTTGCAGTGGGGGATTGTACCACTAGTTTGGAGGGTGAGATCTTCAGGGATTGGATGAGCCTTTCACCTGAGAGATCCATTGGATGAGATTTAGCCATTATTTGCAGCATCTTCAGCTATCTCTATCCATTTCCAATTTTGAGTTGCAGTTGCTACCCTGCTACTCCAACATTTCTGCAGATTTTCCAATTGTACATGTATTTTAGCCAATCCTTCTTGAGGATTGTTGTATTGTTATTTTCAGGGGTTGAGAGCTTGCTCCCCCTCATTTCTTGAGCTGATATTGCTATATCATTGTATTTTTATTTTATATGTTGCAGTGTCTCCTATAGACTGCGTTGTTATAGCCATGGCTTCCTTCATGTAGCAATATTCTCCATTTATCATGTATATGATCTATTGAGAAAGGAATTGCCTTACTTGAGTGATTGTTTCCTCAAGCATTTGTATACATTATTGCTGCTATAATCTAATATTATGGCTATTTGCATCTTCATGGCTATAGAATAACATTGTTGTTCCATTGTATGCTCATACATTGTTGCAGTCCCTCATCGGACACTTTCTAAGGACAACTAGGTGTGGGAGATCTGTTTAACCCACCTAGAAGGATTTGTTTGGAGCCTCCTCTTGGATTTAGGACTTAGATACATTGATATAAAGGATCCAGGTCTTGGTTTCAAATCCTGTAGCAGCCATTATTGCAAAATGCATTTTCCAGTCATTCCTTGCTAGCAGTTCCAAATTTGGTATATTACAGTGGTATCAGAGCAACTTTCTTGGCTCAGCCTATGAATCTTAGACAAAGTGTTTAGAATATTGAAGAGAATGGGTTTTATCTTATCATATTTCAGATCCATGAAGAACCTCCCCAAGGAGGATAAGAAAATAAAAGAGGAAGGCCCCTGCACTTCCTATTCTCATCATGAAGGAGACGGAGAAATAAGCAGGAAAAAGACTCCATTTTCTGAAGGAGAAAAAGGGGATAAGCTTACAAAGCTTCTTCCTAAATTTTTAAATAATATTCATGAAAATTTTAAGAAGATCGAAAGGGATATGTATGAAGAATATCAAAAAGAGTTTTAACCTAAAGCAAACTCTACATTGACATATGAGGAGTGTGAGCAAGCAACTACACACCCTAATACACAGCGCAGTCACATGCCTAGGATTGCCGGAAGAGAGATGGGAAGAGGAGAAGAGGTTGCTAGGAGGGAAACTCTTAGTGATTTCCTGAAGGATTATGAGTCTCGAACTCAGAAATTTCGAGATCATCTCAAATTTTCAGAGTTTTGCAAGATCAAGGTGAAGGGAAGAGAACAGCAGGATAGATTTCTTCTATCTACCTTTGAAGGTTCACCTATATGTTCAGCCAAATCTTGGGTGGAGGATTTAGAGACCTTCTTGCAGCACCACCACATTCTTGAAGATAAAGCCATCAAAGTTGCAGTGCTGCATTTGAGAGGTAAGGCCTTTGCCTGGTTGATCTTTGAATCCTTTTCTTTGAGGAATGTAAACATTGCATCCTATGCAAGTTTCACTAAGGCATTAGTGAAAATATTTGATAGGAGGATTCATGAGACACACATGGTAGAGCTAAACAAGGGAACTCAAACAAAACCCTTGCATGAGAACGCAATACCATTGTAGAAAACCATGGAAAAGGCTAAAAACTTGCACCATACCTTGCCGGGAGAAAGACTTTCTTCTCACACCTTTGAGCAAGGGAGCATGGAGATCTCTTTTTCAAAAAGGGATCCAATCATTGGAGGGTTTCCCATTTATGTTGCAGAGATTGAGGGCAACAGTGTTGTTTCATCTAGATATTATCTAGAGTCTCATGCAGAGGAAAGAGGATCTCTTGCTCCAAGTAGAGGGATGCTTGCATCTTTGCAAGGGAGTCCCCAGGATCTCATATGTGGAGATCAAGGCACAACACATGCTCTACATGTGCCATTGTGGAGGAGGTGTGGAACCATGGAGACACAAGGAAGAGGTAGGGAGGAGAACCAATATCATGAGATGATATGTACACATCCCTATCCACTTTAGGAGGTTGTTACACCTAGGAGGGAGACTAGATTGCGTAGTGAGAGCATGGACAAAATTGTCCATTCATATATGCAGTCACATTTTGATGATCATGTCTCATTGCATGGAGACATTTTGTCGGGGAGACCACTGGATCGGCAGAGGAGGATGGATGCTTCACATGTTGAGGCACCACTCATGGATTTTAGAAGGGTGGAGACCTTGGGAGAATTGGGTACAGCACTGGGAGTCTTGAGTAGACTCAAAGAGAGAGGGAGCATTCTCTCAACATCATCATTACCCACTTCTATTTTAGATTCTACGCTGTGGCAGGAGCAGCAGGGGAAGGATAGCATCCTTCCAACTTGCATATTTGGCATGGGAGATGTCAAAGAGGAGAATGACCATTTGACATATGTTCTTCATAAGAGATCATCAGAGCTGTCACTATGGAGGATAGATCCATATTGGAACTCCCAGCTGTTGGTGGAGTATTCTAAGGATCTTTTCACTTACTTGATCTTGGATTAAAATTTGCATGAAGAGGGATATTCAGTCAGAGATGGGGTCATCTTCTATCATGATAGGATCTTCTTTCCTAGAGCTTCCAAGCTCAAGGAGAAGTTGCTACAAATATCTCGGGAGGATTTCATTTTCAACCACACTTGTTCTTTGAGAGCATACCACACCATCATGGAGGGGTATTTTTGGAAGGGCTTTGAGGAGGAGATATATCAGCATACGAGGAGATGCATGTATGAGGTGCAGATGGAGGAGATACATAACTCTTTTGGAGAGTTAGCAGAGACACCTCTTTTCTCTTTGAGGGTAAGAGGAGACTCATCTATGATCCACTCCATTTGTATGAGTAGAAAATATGGTAAGGGTATTCATTGTTGTTTACATGATTATTTGTACAATGTATATATGCATCCCTTAACCATACATGTGCAGGATGATGCTCCAAGGAGGAGCATTCTTTTTCTAGACCACATGGTTTAGTTGAGGCCATAAGCATGATTGATGGCCATCCCCTAGGATGACTTGGGGAAGAGATATATTATGGAGGACATACTCATGGTACACCTTGCATCATTCACTTCCTCCATACTTATGAGGAAATTGGAGCAGCAAGCAAGTGGTTGAGAAGCCACACTCCTTATCAGTCTCTATTGCAGTTGAGGGTCAAGCTATGTTGGTTGCATTTGAGGGACCATTGTCCTTCTCATTTGTTACACATGGCAGCAAGCATGATTCTCATTTTTTCTCCCTATGGTTCTATTGTTTCTGTCTTTATGAGGAGCATGATTAGGAGAGAGACACATTGGGTGGATGTGTCCCTTGAGGGAGAATCCTCCTACACTTTTTTCACTACATGTTCTAAGGGGAGAATGGGATATGGTATGGTCACCTTAACAACACATTTGTTTCCTTATGAGGTGAGCCATATGATGGATATGATGCCATATAATGATGACTTCCAACTCATCATATATGGAATGGTTTGGGCCAGCTTGATTTGCAGCATTGGAGGAGAGGTCTTTGGAGATCTAGTCCTTATCTTGCCACTTGAGGGAAATATTATTGCAGCCCAGGATCAACAGACACTCTACAATTATATTAAGTGGAGAGGAGGACAGCGTGGGGTAGGCTATTTTGTCTACCATGTGCAGATTTTCATCCCACCTACTTTGCCAGAGCCAAAGGTGGAGGATAGTTTTTAGGAGTTGCCTAGTTGGGAGGTGACTCATTTTGCATGTCTAATAGCTTGGGGATGGAGGGTCTATATGGGAAGGGTAGTTCCCATTATATTTCAGATCCCATTCCTCAAGGGGACCTCTAGACATCACTTTTCTATCCTCTTGAGTATTTCACCTTTACATGATGATGGCGTGATAGCTGACTTGCATGCTGAGGAGGAGCAATGTGGAGGCTTGATTGATGAGATAGCATCACTTCACTTGGAGGAGATCATCATACATGGATGCTAAAAAGAGAGGAGGAGAAAGAAAGAATTATATCCTTGTACTTGCTTGAGGACAAGCAATCTTTGAGAGGGGAGGATTGTAATATTCCAAAATTTGCAAGCAGCAAATTGGAATATTATTTTTTTCTTATATCATTTAGGAGGTGAATAAAATGGGTAAAAGGCCCATGAGTATGAATACAATCCCTCATAGTGTGAAAGGGGTCTATGGAGTAGCTTAATTTTTCACCTTCCAGTGTGAAAACGGGCAAATGCATGAGGACAAGGTCAAGTTTGACCAAGTCAATAGCGTTGCCTAAGAGGGTGTGGTTTGCTTGGGAAGACAACGCAGTTTGAGAGGGAGAAAGATTCTTTGTGGAAGAAACCCTAATGTGTGGGGTCCAGGGCAAAGAGACATTCATTTGCATAAAAGGAGGAAGAGGTAGCCATAGTGAGACATGTTTGAGTATATGATTTCTTGTCTGTTTAGACTATTTGTAGTCTCTGACTGTTCAACTGAGTTGTAGTGTTGTTTAGCACGAGGGATTCCTGTTTAGGAATTCTTCTCATTATTGAGAGGCCTCTTGAAGGATTACACTTCATTTCTCCACATTTTGGCTCAAGGCCAGAGCCACTTCCATCAGTCACTGTGTTATTTCTGCTGAAGTATAACGTAGTATAGCTGGGTGTTGCAGTGGAGGGTTCCACAACACCTTTCCTTGGCTCATCTTTCAGAGGAGGGAGAACCTATTCCTATAGGAGGTTAGTGAAGGAGATTTTAGAGCTGATTGCACACCTTTGGCACCAGGCCAAGCATTTCCTGTCTCCTACAACACAGTCCAGCTCCTTGACTGCGTTATTTTAGAGAGCATTTGCAGTGGGGGATTGTACCACTAGTTTGGAGGGTGAGATCTTCAAGGATTGGATCAGCCTTTCACCTGAGAGATCCATTGGATGATATTTAGCCATTAGTTGTAGCATCTTCAGCTATCTCCATCCATTTCCAATTTTGAGTTGCAGCTGCTACCCTGCTACTCCAGCATTTCTGCAGATTTTCCATTTGTACATGTATTTCAGCCAATCCTTCTTGAGGATTGTTGTATTGTTATTTTCAGGGGTTGAGAGCTTGATCCCCCTCATTTCTTGAGTTGATATTGCTATATCATTTTATTTTCATTTTATATGTTGCATTTTATCCTATAGACTTTGCTGTTATAGCCATGGCTTCCTTCATGTAGCAATATTCTCCATTTATCATGTATATGTTCTATTGAGAAAGGCATTGCCTTACTTGAGTGATTGTTTCCTCAAGAATTTGTATACATTATTGCTGCTATAATATAATATGATGGCTATTTGTATCTTCATGGCTATAGAATAACAATGTTATTCCATTGTATGCTCATACATTGTTGCAGTCCCTCATCGGGCACTTTTTGAGGAGAACTAGGTGTGGGAGATATGTTTAACCCACCTAGAAGGATTTCTTTGGAACCTCCTCTTATATTTAGGACTTAGATACATTGATATAAGGGATTCAGGTCTTGGTTTCAAATCCTGTAGTAGCCATTACTGGAAAATGCGTTTTCCAGTCATGCCTTGCTAGCAGTTCCAGATTTGGGATATTACATTCACCATGGAAGAATCATCATGAGAACTGAGGTTACACCCGGTTATCATTCTTGTACTTACAGGTTTGCAATCTTCCATCCCATACTTCTTCAGAATTTGCTTAAGATATTTTTCTTGTGATAAAAATATGCCATCTGTTGCTTTTTGCACGTGTAAGCCAAGAAAGAATGTTAGTTCCCCAAGTAAAGACATTTCAAATTCTTGCTACATAACAGAAGAAAATTTCTGATTCATGGACTCTTCATTACTTCCAAAAATGATATCATCAACATATACAACCACAATCAATAATTTATCATTTTCAGTTTTTGTGTATAAGTTGCTATCAGCAGATCCCTTTGAAAATCCTTGTTGATGAAGATATTTGTCAAGACGATAATACCATGCCCTTGGAGCTTGTTTGAGACCATATAAAGCCTTTTTAAGTTTACAAACAATTTTTTCATCATTTCCCAAAATTAATCCTTCTGGTTGTTCTATATAAAATTCTTCTTCTAGATCACCATTGAGGAAAGCAAATTTAACATCCATCTGATAAACTTTGATTTGTTGAAAGATTGAAAAAGCAAGAAACATTCTAATGGCTTCAAGTCTAGCTACAGAAGCAAATGATTATTAAAAGTATATACCTTCTTGTTGAGCATACCCTTTAAAAACAAGTCTAGCTTTGTTTCTAATAACATGTCCATTTTCATTTAACTTGTTCTTGAATATCCATTTTGTTCCAATAACATTTTTATCATGAGGTCTTGGAACTAGTTCCCAAGTATGATTCTTTTCAATTTGATCAAGTTCTTCATTCATGGCTTGAATCCAACATTCATCTTTGCTAGCTTGATTGTTCAATGGTGGATAAAAATGCTAGATAGCTAGTAGACCCTACAAGAGTTCTTCTTTTTTGGACACCTGATCCCTTTTCTCCCAAAATTTGGGATTCTGGATGATTCTTTTGAACATACCTAGATGGAGCCTTTTCAGATATATCTTCTTCTACTGCTTCATTGGGTTCACATTCTATATTATCTCCATTAGATGCAGGAAGATATACATAATCATCATATTCATTTGTTGTTTGTATTTCCCCTTTTGGAGCTGAGAGAGATTCATCAATTACAACGTCAATGCATTCAACAATCTTCCGAAGTCTTTTATTGTAGCATTTATATGCTTTACTTCTAGAAGAGTAACCAAGAAATATTCCTTCATTTGCTCTAGGTTCAAACTTGCCAAGTTTTTCATCATTGTTCTTGATAAAACATTTTCTTCCAAAAACTTTAAAATTCTTTACAGTGGGAAGATTACCATACCAGAGCTCATCTGGAGTTTTATCACTGTTTACACGAACATGTGCTTTTTTAAGAACATGTGCTGTGTAACCAGCTCCAAAAAGAGAAGAAAAGAGATATAAACGCCTTAGAAATGAGCCACTTCGAGGGGGCAACCTCCAATACATTACATAAATGAACAATTCTTGGATGATACAATTTACAAAACCTCCTTTCTATATATAGGAGTCCATGGGGCCATAATGTAATCCTAGTGGGCCACGATGTAATCCTAGCCGACCTAACAATAATAATTTAAGGGCACAATAATAACAAAATGGGGGTTACAAGGGTACAATAATAACAATAAGGGTTTTACACTAACAATAATAAGGGGCTATACTAGTGATATAGGGACCTAACATGCCCCTCTCCTTCAAAAAAAGTGTTGTCCTCAACACTTGAGTAGCTCTGGGTGCTTCTGTATAAAATTCTCATCCTCCCATGTAGAATCTTCAGTGGATAAGTTCTTCCACTTGATGATATACTCTGAAATTGATCGATTCCGTAGTTGTCGAGTTCTTGTTTCCGTGACCGCTTCGGGTTCCAATATGATTTTTCCTTCCTCATCAAGTTACGCGGCAATACGTTTGGCGGAAGATTTTCACCTATAACATTCTTTAAGCACGAAACATGGAAAACTGGATGTACTCGCGAAGAAGCAGGAAGCTCCAATTTGTATGCCATAGTACCAGTCTTTTGCAACACCTTGTAAGGACCATAGTACTTTGGCGATAATTTATTATCCTTCTTAGCTTGCTTGAGGGACATTTGTTTATATGGTTGTAGCCGTAAAAATACCCGATCTCCTACATCAAAACTTCTCTCGCTGCGATGTTGATCTGCCTGTTGTTTCATTCGATTTTGTGCCAAATTCAGGTTATCCTTTAAGAGTTGGAGAACTTCTTGCTGATGCTCGATGTGATCTTCCACTGCTTGAACCTTCGAATTTTCCCTCAAAGATGATGTGATGGATGGTGGATGATATCCATAAAGTGCCATAAATGAGGTCATTTTTGCTGCAGTATGGAAGGAAGTGTTATACCACCATTCAGCAAGAGGTAACCACTTGACCCATTGTGTTTGTTTATCAGATACAAAACAACGAAGATATCCTTCCAAACATTTATTACTATCTCAGTTTGACCATCAGATTGAGGATGATAAGATGAGCTATGAGCTAATTGAGTACCCAAACAAGAAAATAACTCTGTCCAAAAATTTCCAGTAAAAATGGGATCTCTGTCGCTCACAATGACCCTTGGGCTTCCATGTAGCTTTTAAATTCTGTCCATAAATGTAGTAGCAACTGTGCTTGCTTTAAATGGATGAGATAATGCACAAAAGTGTGCATACTTGGTAAGTCTATCAACTACCACCATGATGACACTCTTTCCTTCGGACTTAGGTAAACCTGTGATAAAATCCATTGAAATCTCCTCCCAACGTTGACTTGGAATGGATAAAGGTTGTAGAAGTCCTGAGGTCTTAATTGTTTCCACTTTATTCTGCTGGCAAACCAAACATTCCGCCACAAAATTTTGAATATCAGATTTAAGGCCATCCCAAAAAAATTCTTTCTTCACCCTGTGGTAAGTTTTTAAAAATCCTGAGTGTCCTCCTAAAGGAGAAGTGTGCAATTCGAGAAGAATCTTTTGTTTTAGTTGGGAATTCTTACAAAGATATAAGCGATATTTGTACCATAAGGAATCATTTTTTCAACTAAATGTATCAGATGTACTAGGATCTTGCTGCAACTTTTGAATGAGTGTCCATACATCTTTGTCCTTCTTCCATTCATCTCTTGCTTCGGTTATCCAATACGGTTGGATAATAAAAATGGCACAAATCAATGCTTCCACCTCTTCATTCTTTCTTGAGAGTGCATCTGCAACAACATTAAGCTTTCCTTTTTGGAGATTATTTCAAAGTCATAACCCAACATCTTTGTGACCCATTTTTGCTGCTCTTCTGAAGATAGTCTTTGTTCAAAAAAGTGTTTAAGACTATCATGATCAGTTTTTACCTTGAAGTGTCTTCCCATTAGGTAAGTTCGCAATTTCTTTAGTGCATGCAGTATTGCTAACATTTCCTTCTCATAAATAGGTTTCTGTAAATACTTTCCTTTGATTGGACGACTTTCAAAAGCAATGGGATAGAAATGGCACAAAGCAATGCTTCCACCTCTTCATTCTTTCTTGAGAGTGCATCTGCAACAACATTAAGCTTTCCTTTTTTGTAGATTATTTCAAAGTCATAACCCAACATCTTTGTGACCCATTTTTGCTGCTCTTCCGAAGATAGTCTTTGTTCCAAAAAGTGTTTAAGACTATCATGATCAGTTTTTACCTTGAAGTGTCTTCCCATTAGGTAAGTTCGCCATTTCTTTAGTGCATGCGGTATTGCTAACATTTCCTTCTCATAAATAGGTTTCTGTAAATACTTTCCTTTGATTGGACGACTTTCAAAAGCAATGGGTCTTCCTTCCTGCATTAAAACTGCACCAATTCCATTTCCTGAGGCATCACATTCCACAATAAAGGTTTTTGTGAAGTCTGGCGTAACTAAGACCGGTGCTAGGCACATTTCCTCTTTAAGATGTTCAAAGGCCTTAGTTGCTTCAGGAGTCCATGAAAATGCATCTTTCTTCAATAATGTTGTTAGAGGTGCTGCTATTCTCCCATATTTCTTAACAAACTTGCGATAATACCCTGTTAACCCGAAAAATCCTCGCAACTGCTTTATGGTCGTGGGGACTTTCCATTCCTTAATGGCTTTAATTTTGTTAGGGTCTACTTTAACACCCTCGCGAGATATAATATGACCCAGATATTCCACCTCTTGTACTCCAAAGAAACATTTGGATGTTTTTGCATATAATTGTTTCTCCTGCAATAGTTTGAGCACCCTGTCAACATGTTGAACATGATCCTTCCAAGACCTGCTATAGATTAGTATATCATCAAAAAATGCTAGCACAAATTTTCTAAGGAAGGGTTTGAAAATGGAATTCATCAACCCTTGAAATGTAGAAGGTGCATTGGTAAGGCCAAAAGGCATGACCAAAAATTCATAATGACCCTCATGAGTTCGAAATCTTGTTTTTGGAATATCTTCAGTCTTCATTCTAATTTGATGATATCCTGAACGAAGATCCAACTTGGTAAAATAAATTGCTCCATGTAATTCATCCAATAATTCATCAATCACAGGAATGGGAATTTTATCTTTAATGGTGAGCTTATTGAGCTCCCTATAATCCGGACACATTCGCCATGATCCATCCTTCTTGTGTACCAATACTACAGGAGCAGAGAAAGAACTTTGACTGGGTTGAATTATACCCGCCTTTAACATTTCTGCAATCATACGTTCAATTTCGCTCTTTTGGAAGTAAGGATATCTATAAGGCCTGATGTTTGGAGGAACACTTCCCGGAATCAAATGAATAGCATGATCATGATCACGAATAGGTGGGAGTCCTTTGGGAGTTTCAAACACCTTGGAATGATTGTCCAAGACTTATTGGAGATCTGCAGAAATAGATGATTTTGATGTTGGAACTTCTAGTGAGCATAATTGTGCAATTACGCCTCGTTGTTATTTCTTTAGAAGCTTTGTCATGACATTAGAGCTTATTATCCTTCCCCGCTTCCCTTCAATACCCCGTAATTCGACTTCCTTTCCTTCTGAAAAAAATTTCAAGAAAAGTTCTTGAAAATTAAAAGCTACCGTCCCCAAAGATTGTAACCATTGTACTCCTAGTACAACATCGGCACCTCCCATAGGAATGGAAAGCATTGGAATATTCAATACATATTCCCCCATGGTTAGCTTGATATTATGGCATTTTCGAGAGCAATTTATAGTTCCTCCATTTGCAACCATCACTTGACATTCTGGTGCTGGGTATAGGAAACAATTTAATTCCTTGGCTACCTTACAATGAATAAAATTATGGGTGCTACCTGAATCAATCAACACTATTACCTTTTTCTTCTTGATTTTTCCTTCTATCTTGAGAGTTTGAGGAGTGGTAATTCCTGCCAGTGCATTACACGATATGGTGGGATTCATTTCTTCCTCTTCTAGGGCTGGTTCCTGGTGTATATCCTCTTCTTGTTCATTTTCTTCTTCCTCTTCACAATCTATGTAAAATAATTTCTTCTCAGCACACTTATGACCTTTAGTGTATTTTCTATCACAACTGTAGCAAATCCCTTTTGCTCTTTTTTCTTCCAATTGTTGTGGTGTCAACCTTGTAGGCTGTGGGAATCTAGGTGTAGCAACACT